>JAYEVH010000286.1:0-333389 GCA_036346255.1 Ampelocalamus luodianensis | reverse complement strand
TATCTGATCTTATTCTCAATATGCCATTCCTGGATACTGCATATGCCACTGCCTTAGAAGATGCTGAACAATTTCTTTGGGGTGACCATGACATGGATTCTGTATGTTTCTTCTAGTGAGCATGCTGTTACTTGCCTAGAAGTCTTACAACAGTTGAATGACTTGTATTTACTGTGGTACTGTCTGCTTCTTAGGTCCGGGCCATGACACTTAAATTAACCGAGGCAAAGAAATGGGCTTTGAGTGTTGGAAAATGCCTTTCCAAAATCGATGAATTTCTGCTTCGTAAAGACAATTGTTCCGAGAAAGTAAATTATGTGGAAATCGTGAGAATTAGTTACTGTAAGATGTATCCCTTGCTGTGAGCCTAGTCTTGCACAACTGCAGGTATGTAAAATCGAGTACTCTTGTAGTCCTTATTGTAAGGCCCTAAAATTTACTCTGTTATTTTGATTCCCCTTGTTGCAGGCCTATGTAGAGAAAGGGAAAATGATGATTAATGAAATAAACATTGCATTATCATCCTGCGTAACAGTAAGCATATTTCAACAGCTGTTGTTTTGTTCTTAAGCAAACCTATAGTTCTTTTTTCCATAAAATAACTACAAACTGAAAACACTTTTCTTTAAGATACAAAACAAAGTTATTCCACGGTTCCACCTTCTATTTCATAGATTTGTTGACAATGTTTCTTTATTGTCATGTCTTCTTAGGTTGACGACTTGGAAACACTGTACTCTAGAGCTTCAGAATTCCCAGTTGAGCTAACAGAAACATCAACATTGTCTTGTGAGATATCTTCTGCAAAGGTATAAACTCTATGGGTGGAAAATGAATGGTCTGCTGTTCGTTATGTACCAGTGGGGTTGATTTTTCTATTCTAATGAACACTCATTTTTTTAACATATTGAGTGTCTTAACTTTTGGAACGTTTACAATTCATTTGTGCAGTCTTGGTTGAAGAAAGCACGTGATTGCTTTGAACAGATTAAACTGGGCACTATCGACATAGATTTCGTGAATAAATTGAAATTAGAGGTTTGTTTTTTTCCCCAGAATTTCTTGTTGTGAACTTCCCCTTTGAAGTTCATTCTGATGCACTGTCCTTCATATGTTTCTGCATAAACTGATACTCTGAACCAGCGGGCATTTGACTATGTTTTAAACCTTGATAGATGGTACAGCTTCGAGTTCTAGTTCCAGAAATGGATCTTATTTCAAAGCTGTGGAAAGAGGCCGAATCATGGAGAATACATTGTCAATCGTATCTTCAAGGCTCCCCTAGTCTAAAGGTTACCATCCCTCCTCTTTTGCCTTTCTTCGATTGTATTACATTTGAATGAATGTAGATTTTTGTGGTAAATGCTGCAGGAGCTGGAGAGTTTCTCCTTATGTGGATGGTACCAAGTTCAGCATTCCAGAGCTAAATCTTCTTAAGCAACGTTATTCAGGTGCTTGCTCGTGGGAATCATGCTAATGACATACTCGGAAAACTGTTTGAAAGGAATGACTATCACAACATTGTTGAGGAGTTGACAGGCATTATGAAGGACGGAGAATCACTGAGAGTAAAAGGTATTCTGTGTAAATACTTTTGTTCATGGTGATTGTTATATTTGAAACGAATATTTATTTTTATTCATGTTCATGAGAGATATCATTCCACACAGTTGATGAATTGCCCTTTGTTGAGAAAGAACTAAGGAGGTCCTTCTGCAGGAAGCAAGCATCCGAGGTATGCTTTTAGACCTTTTAACCTAGAGTAAGAACTATTGTGATGTGTAGTTGTTTCCTAGTTTGACAAAAGCTATTTAATTGGTTTCTCTTTAGCAGACATCTAGATATCACATTATTAGACCAACACTTGATTCTTGCAAATTTTCACTATGGAGCTGTTTCTAAATATTCACAAAACTGAAACATAGATATTGACTTAAAACTTAATGACCAAAATCAAATATTCAAAATTGATCCCAACATTTATTCTTTTTTTACTTATGTTGAAAATCCCATTAATTGCTCCTCATTTTTTAATAGCTTAATGACCATCGTTTGTGGTGGCCGGAAAAACCCGGATGAAGTTTGAAAACTGAATTTTGAATTTAAGATTTGGAAAACCGGTTACCGGACCAGTTCCCGCCCAAAAACCGGTAAAAAACCGTAAAAAACAGGAATAATGCAAATATTAATTAGAAAGTGTTTAATGAAGTGCATATTTAGCTTATCAATACGTAATCTAGTATATTTAGCTCATATGAAGTGCAAACCGGTCGGAACAATAAATCAAGTATATTTAGCTCATACAATACGTAATCTAGCACAAAAAAGGTCTAAACCAACTTAGGAAGTGCATTATGGAGTAAAAAATTCAAATTCAAATTTGAAATTTTCTGGATGGTACTGTTCATCCCGGTCCCCACCAAGATTTCCGGTAACCGACGGTTACTGGCCGGTAATCACCGGACTTTGATCCCTGCGTGCATCTATGTTTCGATCCTAGTCAGTCAACATCGTAGTATAATTTATTTTCCTGTCACACACAGAATGAATTTCTTCGGCACTGATTTATTGTGCTACTTGAGCTTTAACGAGTGTTATATAGTGAATTAGTTTCTCATGTATTTAGGTTTTACAGTAAGCATTCTTCAGTGAGATGGCAAAATCAATTCTCTTGTCCCACCTTAAGTTCTGTTTATGTTCTGCCCTATGAGCCACAGTAGTGCAGTTTGAGCAGGCTGTGATTATACATTCGCCCATAATTTCCAGTATCAGAGCCTAGTTAAATGTTCTGTTATCTTTGCCTGGGAATATATCTACTTGTTCTTGTCCATACATGATTGTTTGGTAGTTTCCGCACCACTGTTCAGGGTGGACATATTTTTTCTATGCTGGTATATGATGAATTGATCACATAACAAGTATGTAACAGGCTCTTGCAACACCAATGTTCATGGAGGTGGTTGAAGAAGTTCTGAAAGAAGCTTCCTTGTAAGTTCAATTGATTTGTCAGTATTTAAAGTATAAATATTGTATAGGATAATTAATTTGCTATGTCTTACTATTACTAATCTGCCAGATTAACTATTGAAGAGGAGCAACCATTTGTTGATCTGTCCCAGATGCTAAAAAATGCCACTGCTTGGGAAGAGAAGACTCGACTTATTCTCAAGCAATCAGCTTCTCTCTGAGTTTGAAGATCATATGTGGTATGAGTCGTCATGGAGAGCTATATTCTTATGCTATTGAATCAGATGATTTTTCCTACTGAATCTTCCAATTTCAGGTGCTCAGAGAACATACGAGTCATCCTTCCATCTGAACTGGATATGAAAGCAGAGATCGCTATTGCTAAGTTGTGGATTGACAAATGCCAGGCCTATCTGAGACCTAGATGTGATAAACTTGCATTTGGAGGTTTTCTTAAAGTTGATGACCTAAAGGTTCATATAATATGGCCCAGTAATACGACTTATTATTTGTAGTGGGCATACTTATTTAGATAACCTTTGTTCTTCATTGTGTCACAGGATTTAATCAGTCAGCCTACAAGTATGAAAGTCATTCTTGACACTTCAGCACTTAATTCTGTTCTCAGCAATGTTGAAGAATGGGAACATAATTCGCTAAGTCTGTTAGGCAATTCAAGAACCTTACTGCACTTGAATGTGATTGACTCTAACCCACTTAAAAGAAATTTGGAGGAGCTGCAAGATAAAATCAATGCAGAAATAGCAAGTGGATTATCTCTTGGTTTTGAGTTCAAGATTCTTCATCAACTGAAAGATTGCTTGTTGACACTTAGATGGATAGTGAACGCACTGTCTTTCTGCTGCACAGTTCCCTTGTTAGAGGTAATTTGTTGTTCACATGCATACTATCATCATTCTAACTGTCATTTGCTGCATCTGCCATTTTGATTAGTTATTTTCTTGCAATTTAACCTAGGGTACTGTAAGACTGTTTGATTTATGCTATCTATCTTATGCCTTTGCTTTTATTGTTTTAATGAGACTCCTGTGCTCTCTCGCTTTCTTCCAAGTTCCAACTGCATTTTTGGTTCCACGGATGAAGATGATTATGCTTAGTTGTATCAAGTATCATGGTGTGATATTTCTTCAACAAGTATCAGTTTGAAGTTCCCCTTTTCGTTTACTTAGTTGGCATCACTTTAAGTCTTCAATTGACATTTGCTTTTAAAATTTGTGTTTCTCAATGTTGGATTTCTTGGAGGCCAGAGAAGTTCACTGGTCCATCCTCATACCATAGAACCATAGTATTGAGTCAGTTCTCTTGTTGATATGCATGTCTTTGCTGATCCTGACTGACCGTTGGAATTAAACTTTAAAGTAAAATTTTGTATTGCTTGCTGTCTAAACCTTTGTTGTCTTCACAAGATAGTTTTCTTCTTATATTATCTTAAATGTGTTGCTGAATTTGCTAAAGCATTAGCAATTTATATTCTCTCGCAGTAAACATCTAAATTTGGCCTTTCAGGATGTTGGTAGATTAATTGAAGAAGCTGTCCACCTTCCTGCCTCATTATTGGATTGCTCTTTAGCTGTATTGTTGATGAGGATCATCTTGGCTAAGAAAAGCACTTATTTTGCTTCCTGAATCTGAAATGTCTGTAAAATCCAAATTGAAAAATGTTGAAAATGTTTTAGCAGAATACCAGGCAAGTGTTTCCAAATTCCAACTGATCTGCCTTTCCCATTTGACATACACTTGTTCAATTTGACATACAGTGTTTCAACTGCATTATATGTTTGTTTGTCACAGGAAATTGCTGTTCCTTATCCTATGATGACTGCCAGGCTTGAGGATGCTATATACAAACATAAGTAAGCCATCTATATCGAAAATGCTTATGCTAAATATCTCAGTGTTATTCATGGGCATAAATATGAATACCGAGGTCTTGCTACTATGTTGAAGTTGAATTACACCACTGCAGCTATCTTCAAAATTATTAACAGATTATACTAGGCTATCACCCTTTTCTGCTTTGTAATGCGAGGTGTTTTGTTTACTCATTTACCGCACTTGAGTAATGTCGCAAACCGTCGATTTGTATTTGAGGCATTTTTGTATTATTATTTAACAAATCTTCCTTTCTTTCAGTTCATGGACAGAGCAATGTAATGCCTTCTTCATGTTGCCTGATCACCAGTCTTGGGCTGGACTGCTAAGGCTGAGAGTACGTTATCCGTGTTATCAATATCTAGATGCTGAATTTCTTATGCATTGTGCTTATGTTAACTTGTTAACATTCGTACGAAAGCCTTGTAATTTTTTTTTGCAGCATAGCTGCATTTGTGTATTCATGTTTATTTGTTTAGCTGTTGCTAACATTTAGATTCGTAAGATATCCAACAATAACATTGTGAGCTTTGGAACTTACTTACCCATTCGTTCTTGCATTTTTCTTGAAGCAGTGATTATATTCTATCATGCTGGATATCTTATGCTAACTTTCATGATACTTGAACCTTTATAGGACAGCGGTCAGTCTGTTGCATTTGATTGTTGTGAGATGGATAAGGTGGTTGTTGAGATTAAAAAGGTTGAGGAGTGGCTCACTCATTGCCACCGTACTCTGTTTCCTGATGGCCATGATAGTGGTCCTTTGCTCTCCATACTTCTAAAGGTTTGGTTTCTGTTTAAAGGTTCGACCTTTTTGTTTTATTTCTTGACAAATACTTTGACCATTTTAGTTTCCTATTTTCAGATCAGTGAATCATTGAACAATATTTCTATGTTATATGCTGAGGACTGTAAGAAGAAAGAATTATGTGTCATCTGTTCATGCGATGTGGGAGATGGTGTAACCTCTAGATGTGTGATATGTCAAGAATGGTAAGGTACAGGTACTTTGGTTGGTTTTTCATGTTTGCCTGAGGTGTTAATTGCAGAATATTCTGCTTCTGCTTATCACGGTTTTAAAATGATTAGTGCGTGCGCGCTTGCTTGCTTGACATAAATCATTAGTTTACATGAGATGCATTGTCTGACTCCAAAGTAACAACGCTCTCTTTGTCTGCTCAATTAATTGTGTTAAAAAGGAAATAAATATTCAAATATGTAGGCTGCTAGTTTTAAGTCAAGGCAACTGAATAGTTCTGTCAAACTAATATCTCCTTGTTTTTTACTGTCACGTTTTATATTGTTATTTTGCAATTTTTTTGTCGTCTGTACTGAATGATTGATTGAGCAGGTACCACAGCCCTTGTGTGGAACCGCTGCTTGCTTCTACAAAAATGACAAGTGAATGGATTTGTCCATTTTGCTTCCATTTAGAAAGTGGGGATCCATTAGAGAAAGGAATACAAGAAAAGGTAACTGTTGGTATGATAAATCTGATTAAGGCGATGACTCCTATTATAGTCTGATATTTATGTAAGTTTTACAGATGTCTAAAGGGAACCGTCCTGCACTTGCTGCACTTATTGAACTCCTCGATTCTGCAAAGGGTTTCTACACAGGGTAATTTTCAATATGAATATTTAATTTAAACTTAGCTTCCTCATTCTGGTTGACTAAATTTTTTACTTTTTACAGGATTGAGGAGTTGGATTTGTTGGAAGAAATTGTCAAGAAGGGCCTTAACTTCAAGTCCTATTTGATGCAAATTTTGCATGATGCAGATTCTTGCCATGGAGAAGATCTTAGTGTCATGTACAAATCTCTTCTAGTTGCTGTAAAGGTGATCATTGGCAGTCTTGTCCCTATTTTTAACATATGGTTATGCACTTAAGATGCTCTCAATTCTGAAGTGATGGATGTGTTAAAAAAGTGTGCTACTTCTGTAACCTTTCTTTTTGTCATTTTTGATAGGCAACGTCAGCAGCTGGCTTATATGATCACCAGGTCAGCCGCAAGGTTGAGCTAGTGTTGAGCAGATATTCGTGGAAGAAACAAATTCATAAACTCTTGTGTGGTGGAAAAAAGACATTGATCCAACAAGTACTGCGCCTTGAGAAAGAGGTAATACAGTAGATGTAAAACATGGAAATCGTCTTATTAGAACATTTACTTGGGTGTTCAATAATGGATGGAGCACCATATTAGGTGTTTTGCCAATCACTGATACCAATGTGTGCAACTGAGATGCAGAGAAAATAACAGTGTAAAAAAGGGTCTTTTACAGCTGTGTTACATTACATACATGGCATTTCAGGATTGGCAGGATTGGTCCTGTACCTGATATGGTGCGGTTGAACCGTTCACCTGACACTGTTCTGAACTTCTGATAATGGAACATGATTCCTTGCGCATGTCTTTGTCATTGAAAACAAATATTAAAGTTTTGTATGATGTTTATGTGATTAATAACTCGAATTTATTTGTCATGTATAGTTGTATACTGTGGCCATATTGGCAATTTTGTTTAGTAACGTGCTCATGATTTGTTTGCAAGTTGTGCCTTTTATTGTATGAGCCTCGTAGGCTCCTGTTTAGTCATTTGATGCTATATCTTCAAAAAATTTTGCAATGCGAGTTTAATTTTGAATTGACTCTGCCTGGTATATGTCGAATGCATTGATGTTTCTAGGGTTCAAATTTAGAGATACGTGGTGAAGATTTCTTCAAGTTAGGGCTTAGTAAATTAAAGGAAACCAGTCTGCAGTGGCTGGCCAAAGCAGAAAAGGTGAGACGTGAGTTCCTTTTGCTATTTGATTCCTAAGATGGAAATGGAACTATGCAAACCTTAAAACTATGATGTGGTGCAGGTTGCGTTTGATTCTGGTGAGCTTGCACTTGATCTTGTATACGGACTTATTATCGAAGGTCAAAATCTATCTGTACATGTTGAGAAGGAACTAAAGGTAGGTACATATGTCAATGCTAGACCTCATTATTTCTTGGGCATTTTGTTTGCTCTCTTCTCACTAACAACATTTCATTGCAGTTACTCAGAGATCGCAGTGTTCTTTATTGTATTTGTCGTAAGCCATATGATAACATGGCCATGATCGCATGTGATCAGTGTGATGAGTGGTATCATTTTCATTGCATCAATTTGCATGGCCCCCCTCCAAAAACATTCTATTGTCCTGCTTGTCATCCTAATAATGGTGAAGGATTTATATTGCTTCCACGCTCTGCCTGTGATGAAGATAGGTACGGGCATTCGTTTTAACTATTTCATTTTGCTCTTAGTTTGGTCTGGATGTTGGTATCGATTGATAAGTTGATATGCTAGGATAGCATTATCCAAGGCTGTTGGGAATTGGATTTCCACAGATTATTATCACCAGTGTTTCTGTGTATCAGTGGAATTACAACTTGCAAGATGGCAAATAATACTTTTGTTTATGATTACGCACATGATACATAAAAAAAAAAAACCATTGGCGTGTCAAGGTGCTTTTACAGCCGATTCGATGTCTCGTTTTCATTTATCCTATGTATGTGGTTGTGTTTTCTTCTGTATGACTCGTTTTTCCCATCTCCAGATCAAGCACCGAAGCAGGACCTCACACTCCTCCAGCATCTTGTGACGAATCAGAAAGAGTGGAGGCTAACAAGTCTAGCAGTAGCCCACGGGAGAAATCCCTGATTAGGGTTGATTTAATAAAACTTCTGCGTTGTCAAAGTGAAATCAATAACTCGTGGAGGGAGAGCAAAAGGGTTCTGCATCGAACAGCTAGAAGACGTAGTAACTTTGTAGGACTGTTATGATTTTTGGGCCACATTTCTTTGTCAGCTTTAGGCCCCTCATTTTAGTATGTAAATTCTTCAGGCAATTTTTTCTAATTCTTTTATGCGCCGATGGTGTCAATGGATTTCTGCAATTAATCCATTGCGGTTTGAGCCATCAGTTTTTAACTTGATGTCGTTTTTTTTTGTAGTGTTAGCGTGCCATTCTTCCTTGTTAGTGGTCAGTGGCAGTGTTGCACTGATTGGATGGTCTAAGCCTTTCAATAATCAATGGATCATTCTTGTTATCATTCGACCATAATATGGTCAAACTTGATCCACTTTACGATTGACATTTGTTGCGGAAATAGACTGGTTTGTTGGACATGTTTATGCTGTCATGTCTGCACTTATTGTATGTTTATACTGTCATGTTTACAGTGTCGTGCAAGCGCAAGTCCCCCCCCTCCCCAAAAGGACAGGGAGAACGAACAAGGGAATAATCCGAGTTCCTAAGTTTTTGTATGTTTTTTATATGCGGTTTTTTTCCCTAGAAAAAAAAAATGACACCAGACGGCCACGACATATGTATAATGTAAAGCTTGGAGCAACACACTAATTATTTGCGTTCCTATATATACTGGGTCGTCTTTCTGTATATGCGTTCTTCTCTCTCTGTGCAGTGCAGACCTAGCAAAATGAGCGGCCGAGCACGTGTCCATTCAGGGTGACAGTTGTAGTCCCACCGTGCTAAGGTAACAGTCTAAATACGGCACGATTATATCGTGCCGTTTGGCCAGCTCTATGCGCGTCTAGCCTAGAGTCCTTGGTAGCCTAGCCTAGAGTCTAGGGGTAGGGTTTTAGGCAGCTCCCTGCTCCCTTCCCCATTGCATTCCATTCCATTCCATTCCATTCGTCTCCTCTCCTCTCCGGATCAACGACCCTATTTCCATGGCGACCTATCGAATGCGCCTCTAGGGTTCATCTCCCCGCCCTCATCGCGCAAATCCGTTCCCTTCTCTCTTCTCGCCATTCCTCCTCAAGGATTGTTGCAGATTTTCCTTGAGATCTCGTGTTTCCTGTTCCTTCCTACTGCGCCACCTTTCTTCTTCTTCTTCCTCCTTCCTGCGACCCCCAATCCATGAATGGATGCCAGGGACTCCTTGGTCACGTCCGGGTCGAGCCTCCCCTCCTACTACATCCAACACCGGGGCACCACCGCGCCACCATCCGGATCCGGATCCGGATCCGGATCCGGCCTCCACGCCCCGCTGCCGCACCCCCGTCACCATCTTGATGCCACCGGACCTGCCTTCTCGTTCCAGACCCCACCCATGGGGATGGGGCCAAACCCCCACACTGGCCAGGGCAGCCTCTCCATGTTCATGTTGAGACCTCGCCGCCCGTGTTAAAGGGGCACAGCGCCGCTGCCGGTATCGACACCGCAGGCACCAATGTTAAAGGGGAGCAGGGCAGCGGAGGCGGGGTTAACCAGCATGAGCAGGTCAAGAGGAAGCGGGGAAGGCCCCGCAAGTACAAGCCGGATGGGACCACGACTGTCACTCTGGGCCTCTCGCCGTCGTCGTCGAACCCACCTTCATCATCCTCCGCTATGGTCACAGGGTCTGGGGCCCCGTCGGACAAGCGAAGGGGACGGCCACCTGGGTCGGGCAAGATGCAACAGCTGGCTTCCCTCGGTAAGGCACTACAGGCTATTTAAGAAATTCTATTCAGCTGATTCGTGCTGCACGGTGATTAGATCATCAGCTGTGAAATTGCTGCCAGATGCGATGAATTCTCTGTTTACTGCTATGCAAGAAAGATTAGTTGTGTCACTTAATCTGCTACTTACAGAGCTAGCTGCGTTCCAGACGACAAGTGGGAAAACGTATTCCCCCATGATAATTGTAACATGGAATTTTCCACTTTGTTAAGCAAATAACTGTGTTGATTTGTTCATCGATTTTAATAAAGAGGGGAAAACAGTAGGTTTACTGCATTTTCTCATCAGAATATTCTTATATGCACAGCTCTACTTGGGTAGCCGCCCTGCTATAGTTTAAATTTTATCTTGTGTGACTCTTAGAAATTAGAATTGCTGTTTTATGACACAGTTTCGTTGGGTTTTCTTTAGGAAAATGTTTTCTCGGCTCTGTTGGAACAGGATTTACTCCTCACGTTATCACTATCTCATCAGGAGAGGTACGAAATACTGATATAACGGTGATCAACATATGATAATTTTTTTCCTTTATGAATGGTGCATTTGCATTCTTCTTTTGTTGTCTTTGGTATCTGCTACTGTATGGAACATCCACTTTTCTGCTTATGATGAATGGTGCTTGCAATTTCTGTCAATCATCTTCAAGTTGCTTTATTGTTTGCAAAAAGTGCATTTCTGCACTAACTTCCAAAGAGAGAGATTTTTTGTAATAAGGCAAACTTATGTGATGGTGTGGACAACGTGACCATAATCATATATATGCAGCCATACATATTTTCTACATTGTAGAATGAACTATTCTTTTCCCTTTAGGTTGTGTAACAATGAGGGTAACTTCTGACATTGGTACATGTTAACTTTAGCCTAAGTGGTTCCAATCATTTCGCACAAAAATGTGGAAGAGTTATGGACCATGCAAAGAAATTTCTTTTTGTTCTATAAACTTCTGTAGTTCTATTACCACGCCAGGTATATGGTAAATCATGACTTTCATTTCTTAAAATAAAAAAAAAATCAAAATCAAAATTGCTCTATTATTATCCTTGAAGCAACTGATAACTGGCCTGATTTCACGGTGTATTACTTGGTTAATAACTCTTGAAACTTGTGCTGTAACCATTATAATTCATTACTTGGTTAATGTTTGCTAGGCTAGTACTTAGCCATTGAAACCTTTGCTACCCATGATCAATGCTGCTGGATTAAATTTATATTAGAATATTGTTTCAGTTTTGTCAATTCACTGGTTGCTTTTCTTCTCTTGATAACTGGTTATTGGCTTTTAACTATTCTGAGATTGTCTCCTTTGTCTTATAGACCATAAAATGGATAGTCAAGTCTTAAATCTTCTTCCTAAAAGAAATAGCAAAGTATTGACTACAAGTTATCTATGTTGCACTCACATGCTGTTGTATGACTTATAGCTTGTCTATGCAAATTTTGTTGTGCAGGATGTTGCTGCCAGGATAATGTCCTTCTCACAACAAGGCCCAAGGGCAGTCTGCATAATGTCGGCAACAGGAGCTGTCTCTACAGCAACCCTTCATCAGGATGCAAGCTCTGGCAGTGTAGTTACATATGAGGTATGTTCTCATGGGTGTTAGTTCCAATAATCCAGAGGCCAATATAAGTATGCCTTCTGCTCTTGTCTTGTATGGCTCAAAATATAGCGAAAATTGTGCTATAAATATATTCTGCTTTGTTTCTTGTGTTACCCTGCAATTCTTATACCTGTTACCTGAGAAAATTATATTCCACATTGAGCACTAGAGGTTTTATCTTTTAACACAGTTCATCACGTTCAAAATCTAATCATATATGCTGAGCTCTCTTGGTAGGACAACCAGAAGGCGAACAAAACAACTTCAATTATGTCCTGACAAGCCTACAAGCTATGTATTTATAAATTTGGGCAATAAAAGCTATTTTATGTTGGATTGGAGCCTTTCATGTCTAAGCAGAAAGTCCAAGCTTAAACTACAGAGATCAAAGAACCAGCCCTTGTTTTCATGTTGTCATCTCAAATGCTTATCATCTCATTTTCATCATATGAACATACATTTTCTATCATGTAAATTTGGAAGATGGATTCCCTAATGCTGCTGGTTGGTTATGCTTTGTACTGACAGCATTGTCATCAGGAGTTCTCTCTAGTGTTTTTTGTCCTAGTGTTTTCCTTCCCGTTATTCTATATTAAAGAGCTGCATCTTGATGTATTACGCTGTCGATCTGCTGTCTTAGTAGAAGTAATGAAGACTGAAACCAATTGCTTCTGCAAAGATTACCAGTCCTTTGCTGTCAGAGATAGTCATACCACCTTGTGTATAAAGCTTATATTTGCTCAAATTTAGCTCCTAATCATAAGCTTTGGAAATTTTGTTCTGAAGTTATTTTTAACAGTATTTTGAAGTTGAATGGTAGATTGTTAGCAACTTAGTTTGTGCATTGCACGGGTATTATTTTGTCCAACATTGTTTAGATCCATTCACTCATTAGCTGTCTTTTTTTTTTGGCCAAGGAATGCTTCATTTATAACATTGATCATGAGAAACATTTTTCTTGCCACACTGTATAATTTATGCTTCTGTTTTCATGATACCTTTGACAGGGCCGATTCGAAATTCTATGCCTCTCTGGATCATATTTGGTGATAGATGATGGTGGCTCACGAACACGAAGCGGAGGGCTATGCATAGCACTGTGTGGTCCTGATCACAGGGTTATCGGTGGGAGTGTTGGTGGAGTCCTTACAGCAGCTGGTACTGTTCAGGTAATCACATACGTATTCTCTAACATTTCGCTGAAATATCAGCACGCCATCAATTTAGATAACTATCACCTGTGTTGTCTTTGGATCATGTGTTGCCTCCCGATTGTACTTGGTTAGCATGCCCAGAAAAATCACTATTACGGGTTTATCGTGGTGAGGGTAGTCCATCAGTTTTCAGTTTTTTTGACACAATCTGTTTGCCTCGCTACAGGTGACGGTAGGGAGTTTTATGTATGCGGGGTCAAAGAAAAATAAAGGCAAAGCTGAGCAAGAGGAAGAAACCGAAGAGGTCCATGGTGGTGGCGAGGAAGAGAGCCCATTGATGTTGACAATGCCCCATGACCATGACGATCTGTCATCTCATCCGATGAGCGGATGGCCTGGCATGATGAGAGACATGGATTCGAGATCTTCCAACATCGATATTAATTCGATTCGGGAGTAGCCTTTTCGTACTTGGTACAGAAAGCCTACCCTACCCTGAGGATGACTGAGCACTCTGACTGCAGAGAAGTGAAGCGCCGATCGGTACTGACTGTTTTTTTTCTTCCTTTCCTCCTGTTGCATGTAGGGGACGGCTGTGTTCGATAAGTTAAAAGTCTAGTATATGTTACTGTATTAAAATGGTGTTAATGTTATGAGAGATGGAGATCCCCCTCCCTCGGATGATATGATAGAGAATCATCAGGTTCAGGAGCCATGTGCATGCTGCATAATCATACAAGTTGTACTAATACAGCCTGAAATTCATGGTTTCCATCAGTCAGCCATGTAGGTATAGCTATCCGGAAACGGACCCCATTCAGAATTGTAGTGGCATCATCGCAGTGAATAAATGGCCTGGTCACCGGTGGAGGCACGGGAGACCGAAAGATTGGAGTATCGCTTACACCCCCGGTGTCCGGTCTGCTCTTTCTCCTGATCTGGCAGCTTCTGACGCCCAGTTCAGCCAGCTGCTGTGCCACTGGAGTTTTTGTTTTTGTTCTAAACGACGTTATTAACAAATCTGGTCCATCACATGCTGTAATGCCAAAAATGATGTTCTCCGCCCCTCCCCGAGGGGTCGAATGCTGCCACGTCGCCATCGCCGCGCTCCTGGTGTCCGAACGCACTAGCACTGCGCCTGAACATTGCGCCACTTGTCATCTACCGCTCCCCTAAGCAACGGACGACCGCCACGTCGTCTATGCTGTGCCTTGGTGGCATGGTATTACATGCACCAGTGCCCAGACTCCACTCTCCAACTCCCGAGGGCATTAGATCCCCTGGTAGATGGATCAAAAGTACAAAGTTACTCCATTAACAGCTCACTTTGGCCAGATTAACATGTCCAGTGTAGTGTAATCTGGATCGTATCCTCACACAACAACAACAACAAAACCTTTGATCCCAAAAGGCTAGGAAAAAGACCTCTTTAAAGTCAAAGAGACGAGAACACATACCTCACACAATCAAATTATTTATTCGCCATAAACTGTCACAACGATCTTCTTGCCGAGAAAGGTTTGGGCAAAGCAGCAGGAATTAAAGCTATAACGTGATCACTGCTTATGTAATGTTGACAAAATTTGTATTCCAAGCAATCCTTTTATATACAGCTCTGAGAGTTTATAATCTGAAATTATTTGACAATACATGCATGCAGATCATTCAGACCATTTGATTTGATTGTCCCCTGAGAGAGCTGGTAGACTGCAACAACTCGCAAAACTTTTTCTTCAAAATCAAGGCACGACTTGTTAGAGAGTGGAGTCCGTGCCACCAGGGCATGGCATGGCCGACATGACGAGCATCCGGTGCTTAGGGGAGCGGCAGAGGACAGGCGGCGGTCGTCCGGGCTCCAAGGGCGCAGCACAGGCGCGACTATGGCGATGTGGTGGCACGGCCGTCCGGCCCCGGGGAGCGGCGGAGAACACGGTTTTTGGCATTACAGCGTGTGAATAGCCAGATTTGTTAATAACGGCACCAAAGATGCCATTTAGGCTAAAAACTCTGGCCATTCTCTCGCCGACGCATCGATTATCCCGTCAAGCCTCCGCTCCTCCAGCGCCTCTGCACCTGGTTTACCACCCCTTCGCCGCCGGCCCGTCAGCAGCCGCAGCCGCAGCCGAATGACGCCGAACGCGTACACGTCGGAGCTCGGCGTGAGCTCCCCCGACCTTTTATTTTTTGTAGACAAAGTAAACGTACATTGGCATTGTTTCACATTACTGTTCTGAATGAGATCTTTTACTGTATTATTCTCGTAAAGTGTTATTGGCGTTTTTTTCTTAATTACTGCACGTGTGATAAAGATTTTACTGTATCATGATGTGGCAATTACTGGTCCGTTGTTCACGACTTTATTTTCTAAATGCTAAAAAGGGAAAAAAGAGACACAAATAACACGTCAGAAAAAATATTGCTGGTTAAAACGCACCATTGCCGCTTCGGTTCTCGATGCGTCTTTTCGTCTCCCACACCAATTTTACTAATGTTATATAAAAATGGGCATCCGCTTGCCAGAAGAGAACTCTAACAAGCCCTCGTCTTTCTTCAAGCTCCAACAAAAAAGAAGGCTGGAAGTTATTTTTCCCCGCATTCCTTGAACCCCATTCCCGCACACTCCAATCAGGAAAAATGGCTTCAAGCTCTTCATCTCCGGCGCCCACTACTGCCCTCCCACCTGTCGTGCTCGCCTACCTCTCTCTTGTCCGAGCACCTCTCTAGTAGGACTTTGGCCTAGGCCGCGGACATGCGCGATGTCCTCTGTTCTCTGCCCTCTGGTCTGCCAAAGAGCGTAACGGCGATCATCCGCCCGTTGGGTCTCCTACTCTGGCGGACCAATGCCATGGTCTCCGCCCTCCGGTGGGTCAACCTCGTTGTCGAGATCATCCTCTCCAACTACGTGGTCCGCACCGAGGAAGCGAGCCAGAAGCTCGATGACTACCTCTATAGGCAAGGTGAGAAGGCCTACCGCGCCGAGATCGATCAAGAAAAGTACGACGCCATGTGGACTATCGTCAAGCTGCTTCCTCAGCACGAACGACTCAAGGATCGAATCGCCCACACGAAGAAACATGTTCAGGCCTTCACTAGAGAGAATAACAGTTCTACTCATGTGTCTTTGTATTGAATGTGTTTACTAGAAGAAAGAAGCCACCGAAACTAAGACTAATGACTTATGTGGTTTGAATAGTCTATTATCCTCTCTCCTTTTTGTTCATCGGCGTTGCCCTTTATATAACTTCTAAAATGGGTGACAGTTGTTATGTGGCAGGAGGCGCCTTGACGGTTGGTTGATTGCGCACATCAATGGTGGTTATAGTCAGAGAGATACTCTCCTGCACGTTTGCCATGCAGCTACGTCAGAGACAGAGAGAACTACATGCGGATGTGTCAGCGGGAAACAATACGTGTATAACTATCATGCATGAATGAGCGTAATATACAGAGTCCCTAGTCGATTGGGTCACATGTCTGCGAGTTCTATCGACTACAGAGTGATCGTAGTTGACCTGATCATAGAAAGCCTTAAGACCATAAGATGATCATTGTAGACCTTACGACTATAAAATGATCGTAACAGACCTTACGATCATAAAGTGGTCGTAACAGGCCTTACGACCATGAATCTCCCTTTGTCATTGGGGTACATGATGGTTGTTTAAGGTTACTATTATCCATAATAAATATTACATATAAATAATTCTATTAATTGAGGATTATTAAACCCTCGTCGGATCTTTTTTTTCTTTTTTTTTGGTCTTTAACACTGATGGTAGCTTGTTAATCGATTGGCAAACTAGCTAGGGAGCAGTAACATGCATATAATTGCGTTAATTCTTTCAATTAATTCTCTGGAGAAGATTAGCTAGCTAGCTAGTATATATAGCCAAAGTTGATTAGCATGTACAAGTGTAATTCATACGTACTGCTGGTGAAAAAAAAGATAATACATTGAAATTGTGTGTTTAAGTTTGTTTGTTCCAATAAGACCATGCATGCATATTAATGAATTAATTGTATCAGTAATTGCAAGGTATCACATGCACTCACTAAGAGCATGCACAATGGGCTTATATCAGCTATCTATAACATTTGTCACGTAGAATTTTTGCTGATGTGGATGAAAGAGAATGAAGAGAGAGAGAGAGAGAGAGAGAGAGATATGTGATGTCTACAATTCTGTAGCCGACTGTAGCACCAGAAATAAAAAAAAAGCATTAAATGATTATGTGTTGTCTACAATCCTGTAGCCAACTGTATCACCACAGCCCATTGTATGAGCTGTCTTTAGTGCTGTCTACAGGTGATATAGAGAGTTGCTATAGACAAGATGATGCTGGTTTCCTTGTTTGCCTAGCTAGCTTAATTAGCTTGATATCCAGCATGCACCGCCATGCAATTAAGTGGCAAATTGCCTACTGGACTACTGGATTAGTAAAATACTGGAGAAGGCGGCCCAGGCCAAGCAAAGTTAAGCAATGGCAATTGCAGGCATGTTCTTTTCTTTTCCTCGTGAAGGGAAGGGATGGATCCATGAGTACATTAATTGTCTTGTTCCCAAGCCATGGCATCACCTTTAGTATTACAACCATAGGTAATTAAGGCAACACTAATCGCATTACGCATTACAACTAGCTAGCTAGCTTAGTAGTACTCGATACTCAGTTCATATATTGTGTATATGCACCCTTTGTCATAGCAAAAAGACTAGACACTAAGTATAGAGTACATTTTTGTCATGAGAGGACCGAACGGGAAAGGAGCCAAAAGCGTAAGGTGTATGAGCGTATTGTATTGTGAGTGTTAATGAATGAGCCCCTTCTTTACATGCCCTTAGGGCCATATATACATGCCCTTCTTGCCCTCGCCTTACACTAAGAGAGAGAGAGAGGGGGGTATTTAGATACATTTTTAGGGATAAACCATATAGATCTAGTCTATACACACATGACTTCCCCAGGGCCTCCTGGACGACCCCAGGGGGCGGGGCACCCCATGGTCCATAGTGCCCTATTACGACAACTCCTTCGTTTGCAAGGGCCGAAGTCGCGAGGACAGGTCCCGCGGTCCGAGGGGCGAGCGAACATAGTGCTTTCGCCCCCAGCCCCTCGGGAGTCGGGATACCCTAGGAAAAGTCAACGCGGGTCGCCACGCCGAGGCAGGGCCCTCGAGGTGGGTGGCGTGTCGGGGCCACCCCATCGAGGCTATGGCCTCGAGGCGGGCGGCGAGCAGAGGCAGAGCCCGTGCGGGCAGTCGGCGCGGGGCCGCCACGCCGAGGCATGGCCTTCGAGGTGGGTGGCACGTTGGGGGGCTGCGCCATCAAGGCTATGTCCTCGAGGCGGGCGGCGAGCAGAGGCGAAGCTCATTCGGGTGAAGTCGAAGCGGAGCCACCACGCCGAGGCATGGCCCTCGAGGCGGGCGACAAGCAGAGGTAGAGCCCGCGTGGGCGAAGTCGAAGCGGAGCCGCCCCGCCAAGGCATGGCCCTCGAGGCAAGCGGTGTGTCGGGGCCGCTCCACCGAGGCTATGGCCTCGAGACGAGCGACGAGCAGAGGCGGAGCCCACGTGGGCGAAGTCGAAGTGGAGCCGCCCCGCCGAGGCATAGCCCTCGAGGCGAGCGGAGCGTCGGGGCCGTGCCACCGAGGCTATGGCCTCGAGGCGGGTGGCGAACAGAGGCGAAGCCCGTACAGGCGAAGTCGAAGCGGAGCCACCACGCCGAGGCATGGCCCTCGAGGCGGGCGGCGCATCAAGGCCGCCCCCACCGAGACTATAGCCACGAGGCGGGCAGCGAGCAGAGGCGGAGCCTGTACGAGTGCAGTCGACGCGGAGCCGCCACACCGAGGCATGGCCTTCGAGGCGGGCGGCGCGTCGTGGCAAAGTTGTCACTACACTGTTATATTTGATTACTTCTTCGATGTCACCATTTGTGTTGGTCTTGTTGGGGGCCGGTACCCTCCTCGGCTGCTCCTAGTGATTTGCACGCACAACTTGGGTGGCGTGAAGGGCTGATGTTGTCTGTAGGAGGCGAATATTAAGCATCGTCCTCCATACTTATTTCGATTGGGCTCGCTTGGGTGCCTAAATCTAGCGAAGGGGAGGCGAAGCCGAGTGCCATCCCCCATACTTTTTTTATTGGGCTCGTTTAGGAGCCTGAAGCTAGCCGAGGGGAGGCGAAGCTGAGCGCTATCATCATACTTTTTTTTTTGATTAAGCTCGTTTGGGAGCCCAAATCTAGCAAGGGGGAGGCGAAACCGAGTGCCGCCCCCCATACTCTTTTTGATTGAGCTCGTTTGGAAGCCCAAAGCTAGCGAGGGGGAGACGAAGCCGAGTGCCGTCTCCCATACTTTTTTTATGGGAGAATTGGGCTACAGGGCATCGTCCATTGTCTACATTTGCCAACGGACACCCAAAATACGTGGTTTAGCCAAAACGCACTGCCAAAAGCTGTAATTTTGCCGTAGGACACTGATGCCATTATTATATTATTATTCGTTGTTCCGGAGAGAGAAACACTACCAAATGACCTTTATACCCTTCCCTCTTCCCTCTATGACGAGCGGGTCCCGCGGTCGGTGAAAGAAAAAGTGAGGCGAGGAGGCGCCATTTTCAACCGCCGAGGCCGCTTGTCGCCGCCCACCGCACCGACGACCTCCGGCCTCCCGACCGCATCACGGCGAGACCTACACCACAAGAGGCCGCCCTAATTTGGAGCTACCGCCACCGAGGAGCCGCGTGCGCTTCTTCTTCCTGCCCGGCCAACCCGCTTCCATCGCGCTGCCGCCCACTGGTCCGAGAAGACCACCAGTCGCCACGCTCTTTCCATCTCCCCAAGCAACCACATCGCACAGAGACATGCAACCACACGCATTGAGACATACAAACACAGAGAGAGAGTACAGCGTAAATAGGGCAAGGCCGAGGCGGCTCGGCATGCCTTGTCGCCGGCGAGGGAATGGGCGCGGCGGCGATGGATGGCTGGGGTTAGGGAAAATGGAACCGGGCGCATGGTGGTCCTTTGAGCGGTGGTGGTACCGAGGTGGATTGTGGTGGCTAGGCAACTATGCGACACGAGCCGAGAGGAGAAACGGGCGCGCACGGAGGGGAAAAGGAAGAAAATGGAAGGAGCACGAGCACCGCCGCACTGAGCGTGTCGGCGGGTCGGCGAAGTCGAGAAGCACCGAGGCGATCCGACGACGCTGCGCAACGCGGCGGGCGGTCAACGGGAGATGGCAATCGCGGAGAAAGAGAACACCAATGAGTGGTCGAGGATGGTTGAGGAGTTCATGGGACACTCATAGGGGAAGGAATCGAGCCGGGCTCTTCAATCAACGGCGCGAATGGTGGAGGCGCTGTACCGACTTGAGAAGGAGGTAGGCGCGCGGCACTCCGTGGTTAAGACCCAAAATGTCTTAAGGGGTTTTGATGGTGGTCGTGAGGGACGCAGGTGGACGCGGTCGATCCGAGAAGAAGGTGCTTTGGCTAGCCGGAATGGCGGCCGAGCAGTGCCGCATGGCTAGAGCTCCACGGTGGAGAAGGGATTGGAGGAGGGGTATTGAGAGCGATGGTAGCACAAAGCATGAGATGAGGGTGGCGGAGGCTGCGCGCGTCGTCCGGGATGGGAAGGAGGAGGCAACCGCGAGGCGACGTGGTGGGATGGGGATTTGGGAAGGAGCTAGTTTGGGTGAGAGAAGAGAAGACAAGTGGGAATAGGAACGAAGGAAGAAGATGAGGTAAAATGTACTTTTCATCGCCTTTCTCTCCACTTCACCGAAATGATAAAATAATGCCTTCAATGTCCTACGGCAAAATTACATATTTTTACAGTGTCTTCTGGCGAAACCACGTTTTTTGGATGTCCATTGGCATTGCGTGACAGTCCATTGGCATTGCGTGACAAATTGCAATGTCCTGTAGCCAATTATCCTTTTTTTAATTGGGCTCGTTTGGGAGCCCAAAGCTAGCGAGGGGAAGGCGAAGCCGAGCGTCGTCCCCCATACTTTTTTAGTTGGGCTCGTTTGGGAGCCCAAAGCGAGCGAGGGGGAGGCGAAGCCGAGCATCGTCCCCAAAACTTGAGCAACTAGGGTTTTGCACGATTAAGCACGATATGTAATGTCTCTCCACCGAGCCGAGGCCTTCGAGGTGGGAGACTCCCTAGTTGCCGAGGCATGGTCATCGGAGCGACTAGGGTTTTACACGATTGAACGTGATGTGCAATGTGTTGTTTATATACCGCACCCGCGAGGGGCGTCATTGTGCACCGGGGCGTGGAGCCATGCACGGTGTTTCATTTATACACTTCACACTCACGTGAGCGAGTTAGTGTGCACCGAGGCATTTGAGCCATGCGTGGTGTCTTGTTTATACACTCGCGCCCACGAGGGACATCGGTGTGCACCGGTCGTCAGGCCATGTGCGGTGTCTTGTTTATACACTCACGCCCACGAGGAGTGTCGATGTGCACCGAGGCGTCGAGCCATACGCGGTGTCTTGTTTATACACTCGCGCGCCCCTCGAGGGGTGTTGGTGTGCACCGAGGCGTAAAGCCTTGCATGATGTCTTGTTTATATACTCGCGCCCTCGAGGGTCGTCGGTGTGCACCGGGGCATAAAGCCACATGCGGTGTCTTATTTATACACTTGTGCCCCCGAGGGGCGTTGGTGTGCACCGGGGCGTAAAGCCACGCGTGGTGTCTTGTTTATACACTCGCGCCCACGAGGGGTGTCGGTGTGCACCGGGCGTCGGGCCATACACGGTGTCTTGTTTATACACTCGCGCCCCCGAGGGGCATCGGTGTGCACCAGGGCGTAAAGCCATGCGTAGTGTCATGTTTATACACTCACGCCCTCGAAGGGTGACGGTGTGAACCGAGGCGTCGGGCCATGCGCGGTGTCTTGTTTATACACTCACGCCCCCGAGGGGCGTCGGTGTGCACTGGGCGTCGGCCATACGCGGTGTCTCGTTTATACACTCGTGCCCCCCGAGGGGTGTCGGTGTGCACTGGGGCGTAAAGTCGTACGCAGTGTCTTGTTTATACACTCGAGCCCCCAAGGGCGTCGGTGTGCAATGTGCACCGGGGTGTAAAGCCACGCGTGGTGTCTTGTTTATACAGTCGCGCCCACAAGGGGTGTCGGTGTGCACCGGGCGTCGGGCCATGCGCGGTGTCTTGTTTATACACTTGCGCCCCCGAGGGGCGTCGGTGTGCACCAGGGCGTAAAGCCATGCATAGTGTCTTGTTTATACACTCGCGCCCCCGAAGGGCGTCGGTGTGCACCGAGGCGTCGGGCCATGCGCGGTGTCTTGTTTATACACTCACGCCCCCGAGGGGCGTCGGTGTGCACCGGGGCGTAAAGTTGTACACAGTGTATTGTTTATACACTCACGCCCCCGAGGGACGTCGGTGTGCATCGGGGCGTAAAGTCACACGTGGTGTCTTGTTTATACACTCGCACCCCACGAGGGCTGTCGGTGTGCACCGAGCGTTGGGCCATGCGCGGTGTCTTATTTATACACTCGCGCCCCTGAGGGGTGTTGATGTGCACCGAGGCGTAAAGCCGTACGCAGTGTCTTTTTTATACACTCGAGCCCCAGTGGGGCGTCAGTGTGCACCGGGGCGTAAAGTCATACGTGGTGTCTTGTTTATACACTTGCGCCCACGAGGGGTGTTGGTGTGCACCGGGCGTCGGGCCATGCGCGGTGTCTTGTTTATACACTCGCGCCCCCGAGAGGCGTCGGTGTGCACCAGGGTGTAAAGCCATGTGTAGTGTCTTGTTTATACACTCACGCCCTCGAAGGACGTCGGTGTGCACCGAGGCATTGGGCCATGCGCGGTGTCTTGTTTATACACTCGCGCCTCCGAAGGGCGTCGGTGTGCATCGGGGCGTAAAGTCATACACGGTGTCTTGTTTATATCCTCGCGCCCCCGAGGGGCGTCGGTGTGCACCGGGGCGTAAAACCATAGGCGGTGTCTTTCTTATACTCATTTGGGTGCTAAGGGGTTTTGTATGCATGTATAGTGGTTCAGTTATGTAAGCCTTTCAAGCGGGGTTGGCATCAGGGCGGATCCAAGTGAAGCTTAAAGATGCACAAGACACCGGGTTCAATATCGTTTTACTTTATCAAAATCAACATATGCATAGGTTTGCACCCTGTAGTCTATGTCCATTCACTCTATATACATATGGTGATTTATACGGTGGCACCCGGTCGAATCCGCATAGAATTTTCCTTTGTGAAGGGAGGCATATGTCAATATTTTCGGTGCTGTAACGAAGCATGCGAGAGGGAAACGACAAGTAGCACTAGTAGTGGCAGGTAGACTCCCCTTAGACCAGTTGGTGGCTTGCAATTAGTGCGGTGGACCCCTATTCACGTGCTGCTCCACTAGCTCCGTGGAATCACACACGCATACTACAGGTGACAAGTGCTAGTGCGTTAATGGAGATGAGGAAGGCACGTACCGGTCTTCGGCGGCTGTGAGGTGCAGCGAGGTGGTGCTTCGGGTCTGCCCCGAGGCCGGAGCTCGGGCGGAGGCAAGGTGGCGCGAGGATGCACCGAGGCCGGAGCTCTGGCAGAGGCGAGGTGGCGCTCGGGCGTGAGGGGGGCCCGAGGATGCGGGTGTCCGCACAGAGCCAACGCGAAGGTGCCCCGAGGCCAGGGCGGCGCTCGGACGCAAAGGTGCTCCGAGGCTGGCGGAGGCGTGACAACGACCCTCGACGGCTGACACAAAGGTGCCCCGAGGCCGGAGTTCAGGCGGAGGCAAGGTGACGCTCGGGTGCGAAAGGGGTCCAAGGATGCGTCGAGGCCGGGGCTGGTGGAGGCGAGGCGGGCGTCTTGGCTCTTAACACCCTACGTTGCTGGCCGAAGGGGTGTCGACACCCTTGGTTTCTTCCCAAGGTGACACTTGCAGCTTCTCTTCCCACGTAGTTTCTCTTGTCCAGGGACAATCCTACCGACGACTCCAATTGTCGTAACAAAAAGACTAAACAATGGGTATAGAATACCTTTTTATCATGAGAGGAGGACCGAACAAGAGAGGAGCCAAGTAGCGTAAGGTGTATGAGCATGTTGTATTGTGAGTGTTAACGAATGAGCCCTTTCTTTATTTCCCTTCTTGCCCTCGCCTTACACTGAGAGAAAGAGGTATTTAGGTACATTTTTAGAGATACACCATATAGACCTAGTCCATACACATATGACTTCCCTCAGAGCCTCCTGAGTATTGCTGACGACCCGCAGGGCGGGCACCCCATGTGCCCTACTACGACACCCTTCCTACCAGATCGACTCCAAGGACCTGCTTGATTAACTCAGCTCCTAATTACAACAAGGATTACATTACAGACAGCATCACTATTAAGAACCTAGAGAAGATACATTTACCAATCAGTAAAGTCACTTCTGTATCCATCTTCCATCCTGACCATATTATTATTAGCTAGGACACTCGTACTACAGCTGCAAATTGAAATACAGTTACACACTTACAATTACACAGCGGGATCGAGTTAGATATTTATGACACTCTCTCCACGGGCTGCAACAGGGTTATTGCACCACACCTATGGCTATGAAGAAGAAGAAGAAGAAGAGCTTACAGGGGGAGATGTGCCATTCTTTGGCGGAGGCTCCATATTCATATGCGTGCAGACTCTCTCCGGCTCTCCCTTCAACCACAGGTTTCGCAGCTCCCTTCTTTTCCAGCCAAGAGCTATCAAGGTGCCTGAAACAAAAGTATATGCAGACGAGTCTCAAGGATGTGAAGCTACACCAACTTCATTAGGCTCCAGGCGATAGATAGATACCCAGTGTGAAAGGCACGATGTAAAGAAGAGCAGGTTGGCCATGCCCGTCCATAAGGTTCAATGCAACGTATGTAATAAGAAGTCCTGATGTGAGCAAAAGTTGAAGTAAGTTAATCACAGAAAATATTAAGCTCTGTGTGCAAAGAGGAAAAGAACTGCACTGCTCACAGTAGAAGCTTTAATAAATATGAATGTGCAGAGAAGTGTTTTTTTTTTCTCCCCTTAAAGGTGCGTGGATCCGCAGTGAAACTTACCAGATCCATAGGCCACTATTGACCACAAAAAGTAACCAGATTGCAAGCTTTTCTTGGCAGCGCAATCGTATCTGAAGCAACATAAAATGAAAAGTAGATGCTGAGATCAAAAGACAAGCAAATAAGGCACACTAAGATATTTCAAAACCACTGTTGCAAACAGCAGTTATCTCTCTCACGTGCCTGCTCGTATTCACATGAAAGAATGACCACCAAACCTTTGGCAAACTAACCTTAATGCAAATGCAACCAACAGCCCAGGAAGAAGTATATCACCAAAGCCAATGATGCTGTATCCACCCCATGGATCAAACATTCGTGGGATTTTTAGCAACATGGGCACACCATCTTCATCAGTCTTATCACCACGAGCAACCTACGAGAAGAATACCAGCATAACCAGCAAGTCTAGACAATGACACCACCAAATATCAGAACAGCCTTTCATAGTACTTACCACAATCATTACACTCTCATGAAACCACCTCTTGGAGACGAATACCCAGAAGATGTCATACAAGAAGGCGCAGCTGAGAAGAACTGAACCCACCTGATCATGGCCAGAAGGTAAACAAAACTCAGATACAAAAAAAAAAAAAAGTTATAAAGAAAACTCGTATCAAAGCTGAGCACCATGTAGAAAATCTGAAGTCTAAGAGCAGTTAGATTACCTTGAGGTTAGGTACTCTAACAATTTGGATAACAGTAACTATCAGTGCAATGCCCTGAAAGTACAAAGCCTGATATCAGTCGATGTTACAAATTCATTAGAATACAATGAATACTACAGATAGTCGCACTCACAAGAATATCTTGCCCAATCCAAGCATAGGTGAAATGACGGAAAACAGCCCACAGAACAGCAAATACAATGCAAAATGGGCAAACTGCCAGAGTAAGGTATGAAACAGCTCCAAAGAATGGCACTTTCACAAAAGATTCTGCAGCAGGTCTAAACCACCTGAAAGATTCCATGACTTTCAGTCAGTAATAGCGGGAAAAAAAAACACTCAGGGTGGCTGGAGGGTGGCTGGAGAAGTTCCAGAATAATAATGCTTGGTTCAAACAAACTCTCAAGCAACTCCAGTGTACCTTGATAATAGAGCCACCAAACATGTTTGCAGACCCTGCATAAACAAATAAACAAATGCATTAATTAAAGAAAGGAAAAGCAGGAAGGGATTAACTAAATCAGCAGTTTGCATAGCAATCAACTTGCAAAACAACATTGGTTCGTTGTACTAGTCACAAAATATCCAACTAGGTCATTTGATAATACTTGGTAGTTGGTACCATGAATAAAGACTCAGAGCAACTGATATTATTTACTGTCTAAGAAGCATCAAAATTTTCATAACTATGTTTCTGAAAGTAAAAGTACAAGTCAGATGAAATTGCACCTCTACCCCGCCGATGCAGAAGATGACCACCAGTAGCTCCACAAACCAGGGGGACATCAGCTTGTAAAGCATTATTAAGAAGCACGATGCAACCACAACAAACATTATCGCCGATGTGGCGTTGATATCTACCATGCCACTAGAACCTCCATCCTTAGCATTCAGTAAGCCTTCATGGCCATCCTTTACAATTAGCGCATCTGTTAGTCCCTCATTTTAAGTAGAATATATATAAAAACAAGTGTCATGACATTAACAGATCAGAACCTTCAGGAGCTTCTCCTGTTCACTAACGGCTTCTCTAGCACTCCATGCTGACCAGTATGACGCACAAAGGACAGTACCAACAGCCATGAGCCAAAGGAACACCTCTGCCGTATCGACTACAGGACGATCTGGAGAGTAGAGCTGCACAGAAACTAAGGGAGAAAACAATGATATATCAGTGAGCTATTTTTGGTAGAACAAATAACCAGAATCCAAGTCAATGTAAAGTCATAAGTGAGGCTGGACAACAAAAGTAAGCACTCTCTTGTTTCACACGAAAATCGAAATGTTGGTGGCCACAGTGAGTTGACGGGTTACCTGAGTTACCACCTGTAAGAATCGTATGTAAAGCGACACCTGCATCTTTTGGCAGAAGAACTGCAGGTATGTTTATATCAAGTTCAGTTTCGTTCTTTTCACAGACCATCTTGTATAGCTCTGCAGGGTAGGTGCATGATATAGGTGAAAATCAAATAGTTGCCAAGAAAACATGTACAAATGCACCTATACGGCTATACATATATATAACGCAAGCCTTCAAATATAAATGCATGTACTCATAAACATACACATGTCATTAGCATATTTTTTAGCAAAGTTTCACCTATTTCCCTTTTTTTTAAGGTACCTATTTCCATTAAGAAGGATGCATTAGCATTAGTACATTGCCACTTTCCAAACAATCCAGCAAAAGGGGAAACCAACAAAAAATTGGATTAGTACCATAGTGACAACTAGCCATCAAAGAAGAGAGAATAAGACAAATTTTAAACAATGAAGTCATTAAACATCAAAATGGAATGCATGCATGAACATTCATGGGAAACATATGCTCCTGAGGTGCTCCATATTTATATGATAAAGAGGATGATTTTTTCGTAGATGGCTACATACTATAAAAAACACAAGGATAAATGCCTAAGGGCTGAGGGTTTCATCAAAGGTTAAACTGAATGTTGCGGCAAAAGAAGCTGATATGTACATAGTAGAGTACATTATCGAGCAGCTCTCAGTTCCCATAATACAGGACATTCCTCAGATAGTCACATGAATTGTTGTTAAAGGAAAATGGCTAGGATCATATGTTAAAATTTTACAGCGGACAATGTCATATAACTCATAAATAAGGAGACAACATACCATGGACATGGTTTATGATTAGTATACCAGAAGCACCAGCAGCTTCTGCAAACTTTGCTTTTTTTGTGAACTTGCATTTCCCCCTTTGAACTAAAAGAACATTACCAGAAACCTAGGGGAAAAAAGGAAGATGCGATTAATGGGATACAAAAGTGAGGGGGCCAGGGATAGACAAATAAGTGTAAGTTGTTGCAGAAGAGAAACCTTGTCCTTTGGAGGAGTGCAGCACTCAATAGGGTCTGCCAAGGTAAGTTTAGTTCGATTTGCGTGTTTTTCCTTGGACACTATTTTGGGACCAAACCGAGCACCAACACCAACATACTCATCGTCCTCTTTGCCATCAACCCAACTTTGCACTTTGACCTTAAATTAGCGGGAGAGAGGAGCAAATGATTGGAAGGAATAATAATTAGTTGATAGCAGGAAAAAATGCCATGAGAGAGGACAAGTTATAAAGAGAAGTATGTATAGCAGCAATGTAAGGAATCAAGTATGGTATGGTTTCAAAGTGGAAGAGCATACAGAAGTAATACAAGAAGACAAGTTAAGCACACAATCATTAAGTCGTGAATGAAGTTGAGCCAGGTCGGTTGTAATAGCCTAATAGGTGCTGAGAGAGAGTTGAATAGTACTCAATTTAGCTAGGCATCCTACAGAGATTAGAGGGCATCTGAGAGCATCTTCATGCTGCATGTAGGATGGTAAGGTGGCCAGCCTAGCATGAGAAGTACCTAGCTACCTACCGGTATGCATTGATGGAATAATTGGTAATTGATTCAACATTCAGTTCTACACGCCTAGTAGAAGTCCTCTGATGTGGTAAAAGCAACATACATGCATACACACGTACATATAGGAAGGAACACTTGAAGATTGAAACCTGGAACTAAAGTAAAGCAATAATAAGCTGGAAAGGCTAATCGATGGTCAGGGGAAAGGGGGTCCAATCCAATCAAGTGGCAGGCTGCTCAAAATGGTACAAGGCTAACCCCAATTGGTGAATTAACTAAACCCAAGCGCTGAAGTGAAGTAGTAGTAAGTAAAGCAACAGCAATATATATAAGCAGGGAGGAATAGGGAGGGATTGCAAATCAATTTAGAGGTGATGTAGGGAGGCGTGGAACCATCATGGCCATGGGGAGGAAATGAATCATCATGGGATGGGATGGGATAATGGGATAGAGAAGAGAGAGCAAGCAGGATGAGAAGAGAAGAGACCAGGACGAAATCGTTGGAGCAGCCGGGGATCATGGGTGCCTGGTCGTCCTGGTGGACGATGTCGCCGCCGGCGGCAGCCCCCGCGAGCGCCGACGCCATGAGGAGCGCCAAAACCGCCGAGGCGGCCATCGAGATCGATCTAGGAGGCTAGGGTTGGTGAAGGAAGGAAGGAGACCGAGGAGCGAGGAGCTGGAGTGGGAGACGGGGCCGGATTCGCTGGCTCACTCCTCACTCTCACAGTGACCCCTCAGACGGAGGAGTGACAGCCCGGTACGTACAGACGTACTCCTGGGGTACCAACAGTTGTAGCCAAATGTGTTTGGATGAGTGAGCGAGTAAAGTGGTACTTGTATAGGAAGCTTTAAAATATAATCTTATTCAAATGTTTAGTTAGATGAATGGAACGAATCCGTTCAGGACCAACTCGTTCAATTTGAGGGAATATTCCACCAAAATCCTGAACCAATTCATTCGACGAAAATGAGCAAACCACACCGTTCAACATCGCCTCCTTCGCTCGCGCTGCGTGTGCTCATCCTCCCAGCGAGCGACTACCCGGCAAGCGACGACACAGAAGAGCGTTACTCGCGGTAGCGCTGCCACCCCAGCGAGCTCCGACCGTCCTCTCCCATGCGCACTTTGCTCCCTCCCGACCACCTCTATCCACTCTTCTCCCCTCCATTTCCCCCCAATGCCCTCTGCTCCCTCCCCGAGCCGGCCTGAGCCCGCGATGTCGTGTCGGCCACGCCGGCCTCTACCATCATGTTACCATTCCGATCGCCCCGGTAAAGCTCTCGTCGTTTGGTCCGTGTCACTTCGTGTTCTGCAATACCACAGGTATTCCCCAGTCAATTTTGGGATTCCACCACGGGAGCTCACGTCGCGATCATCTTCTCCCGCTCTGGCCGAAAACCGCCATCGCCGTCACCGCTTCTACTCCGGTGATCTCCCCTCCGATTCCCTTCCCAGGAGTATCCCCTCACCTCCCCAGGCCTTCCCCATCACTCACCCAAGCTCCCCTCCTCTCCAACATCACTGCCACGACGCGCCAGCCATGCCGCCTTGAGCTTCCATCTCCAAGCCGCCACGGCTCCTCCCCGCCGCCACTACCAACTCTAGTGAGTCCTCAATACCCCCTTGATGCTCATGCTCCCCCTAGCTCCACCCATCATCCACCCAAACGCCGGTCGTCGGGCTCCACTGCCTGCCCACTCTCATGCTCTCCCGCTCACGATGCCACCACCTCGTGTGGTTGCCCGCTCTCCTGGTGGACGATGTCGCCGCTGATAGCAACCCTCGCGAGCGCCAACGCCATGAGGTGCGCCAAAACCGCTAAGGCGGCCATCGAGATCGATCTAGGAGGCTAGGGTTGGTGAAGGAAGGAAGGAGACGACGATGATGACCGAGGAGCGAGGAGCTGGAGTTGGATACGGGGCCGGATTCGCTGGCTCGCTCCTCCAAGGCTCCTCTCTCTCACACACTGATCCCTTAGACGAAGTGACGACCTGTCACGTACAAACATACTTCTTGGATACTAACAGTAGTGGCCAAATGTAGGCACGACCCCGCCGGCTCGGCTAACTAAACAAGGCTCATGGGCTTGGCTCCGACCCAGGCACGTCATGCCGAGCTCTTGGGTCATGCTGAGCACGATAAGCTTGACGGGTTGGGTTGGCTCGATTTTTTTAAAATAAAACATTTCAGAAAAATATATAGAATTCAAAAATACAAATTAAAATAGTAAAAAACGAGTTCTATACCCATAAAAAGAGACAAATATATTGAAAATATAATAATAAGCTTTTTTAATGTTTACATGGCTGCCTTGTTAAAAACTTTACCAAGTAAAAAAGCTCAACATGAGAAAACCTTAGCAAAGAAAAAAGATTATAGTCTATAGCTCTGCATACATCCATGTCCCAAGTGTCGTTGTCTAGGTAAAGATTTTTTAACACATCCGCCAACTCTGGATTGTCTATAGAGTATTGTGCTCGTGTGTCAGCTTGTTCTTAGTCTTTCACAGTTAGAAGTATCTCCACCATCTCACTCGTGAGACTTTCTTCTCTCCTCCAATATTCTTCTGAAAAGACTAAAAGCAGACTCAGAGGAAACCGTGAAAATAGAAACAGTTAACACAACATGTGCTAATATGGATAGCACTAGATATGTTACCTTATGGTCATGCCACAAATTGAAAAATTTCGAAGCCATCTGCATGGTAATCCACCTTATCACTGTCCAGATAGGTGGATTGTTCCCCACTTCTTGAGTGTGCGATGTGTCTTGCTTCAGAACTTGACATTGTAAAATATGAACCTTTGGACCTAGAGGAAGAACCTGCACCCTATATTTTGTCTCACATATTTGTCTTATTAACTGTGGTGGGTGGTAATGGATGTCATTGAAAGGGAGCTCCTGAAACTTATGTTCATACTTTTGATAAACCTCAAAAAATTTAGTACAAACATATACAAAATAATTAGAATAGCCTAGGCATGTAGCATCACTAAGAAGATGGAGAACATTAGCAAATCCTTGAATTTTAGCTCTTGGATCTAAAATAAATGCAAAGGCATATAGGAATGAGATTGCTTTCCAATATTTTAAGTATTTAGTGTTCATAGCAACGATAGCCCCCATAAGATTATTTCATTTTCATAAGTCTTCAAGTGACTACCAGTTTCTAGAATATTATGGACAATTAAACGAGATGCTGGATAATACACCGCGGATAAAGCAACAATGAAATTATAAAAAAGTTCAAAAAGCTAAAGTAACTTATTAGCAACATACCAATGTTGTTCAATCAATAGTGTGATGTCATCATTGCTGCCATAATGCATTTGAATAAAAACATTATTCAAATAGAAAATATGCTCTTATATGGTAAAAGACTCTTAAACATCAAGTAGAGTTCCATCTTACTGGCATATCCAAACCAAATTTTCTTGGACATACATCCATTGCCCTGCAAAAGTTCTTATATGTTGTTATTCATTAGTTAGAATGATTTATGAAAGATATCGCATCGCGGAACGCTTTAATATACAGATCCAACTTCTTTAAACCACATTTAACTATAAGATTAATAATATAACAGGCGTGACGAGGATCTAAATAATCCTCATTTATTTACTCCATAATCAAGAAATATGACGTCGTAAGACATACCCCTCAAATATCAAAAGGGAAGAACTAGTCAGGAAGTCGTAGGCTACCCTACGACTACCCCCTGGTCGTAAGCTCTTCTACGACCATGGTATAATCGTTACGACTACTACCTAGTCGTAAGCTCTTCTACGACTATGGTATGATCGTTACGAGTATGTCTGGTCGTAAGTTTTTCTACGATCGGGGCACGCTACAGTTCCTCACGACTTCATCGACCCACCCGCTTGACGCCCATTAAACAAAGGAGAATCTAAGCAATAAAATACGCGATATCTCGACATAATCAGAGATAATTCCACTATCTCTCGATCGTAATCGATTGACAAAGATGGGAGGTTACTACTCGGTAATTACTCATTATTACATAATAATGAGCGACTAATTAGCCTGGAAGGACAACGCCCACTATTACTCAAGATAAATAGGTATCTCATAGAGATAGAGGAGGCTTGGAGGAAAGAAGAAACAGAGCCTTCTTTGGAGAACAGCTTAGGAAAATACTTATTCGATTGTAATCCAAAGAGCAAATACAAGATACACAGAGTAGGGTTGTTATTCTCACCTGAGAATGCCCAAACTCGTATAAAAATCCCGTGTATTCTTCTGTCTCTGTGATCAATTGTGGAGACCCCAATCAAACAATCTTTACATAAGATCGGTTCTAAAACACCGGCAGCTGGTGCCGACCGTGGGGATCCTCTCGTAATTTCTTGTCAACGCTTCTTCCTTTTCTTTATGCTACCATGCCAGAGAATGGAATGAGGAGAATTGGTTCGACTTGACCGACACGCAGACATCGACATGGATGCCGATCTCGAATACGAACCGAGTATCGAATCTTCTGACGGTATTGCCGCCTCTAGAGATCTTCTATCGATCTCGAGATCAGACATTACCACCGAGTCGAGGAGGATCCTTATCCCCACGACAAGACGCCACCGAGGGATCAATTTCCTGGAGGCAAGGGTCAACTTGACCAAAGAATGTACTGCTCAGGCAAACTCGCAACACGACGAGAGCTTTTCCTCTAAGTGTTCGAGTCCCCCGAAGACAGTTCGAGTTGGCAAGACAAGTTCTGGAAGCCATTATCCCGGAGCTCCATCGACATCCGATGGTCCTCTCTCCGAGCATTTCAGCAGGAAGAGGATCGAACATGCCGTTCATCCAAATTCAACCGCCCCCGCCAGAGCCACCGCATCGAGACTTATAACCCGAGTTCCCTACCGAGGGGTTTACTCCAAGTCGCCAGATGGTGTCGCCGACCACTCCTCCAAAGGAGATCTCGAGCGCAAGTGGAAGTCATCCACGGAGATCTTCGCCCTTCCTCCGATCGATCGTTCTCCCGTAAGAAGGATTGGACATGCTTCCGCCGAGCATACTCTACACCACCTCGTCAGAATGGCAAGGACACCACACCGCGAACGAAACGAACACTTTGATGAACGTGCGACATCCTCAACATTCTCGCGCTCCATTAAAACAAGTTCAAGGGTCCAAATAGACCATTCGAGGCAATTCGACGGAAGAAAATAGTGGCTCGTAAGAACCTCCTAAGCGCGCTTATTTCCGGTCGAAGGAAGCTCAAGAACTCCAAAGACATCAATGATTTATCGGAGAACCCGACCCAAGAATTCGCCGAGCACAAGGTTATGATCTTTTGCCGAGGAGATCGCGCAAAGACTTCGTGACATGATGGCCAAACTCGAGCGACGAGGTCGACCACAACCACGGTCGTAATAGTGCGCTACTTCTTCCGCCACCATTCAGAAACTCGTCGCATGGAAGGCGGCGACTCTCCTCATGTCGTCGCTCTCGACATGAGAAAATGCCACAAGCCAACGGGAGGGTGATCTTTCACCACTTCAATGACGACGCACGCGGCGGCAAGCGGGTACGAGGAGTATTTCCGTAAGGTCGAGGCCTATTATAGGCCTAGTCCCCATGGTCGGTATCGACGAGTTCGACGCCTACGACATTAACCCTTCGCTTCGCAAAAAAGACAAGAGGTTATCTCGATGCTCGCGCTCGCCGACCTTCGAGCGTTCGTTGGTCGCCTCGATTTCGACCGACGAATATGGAGAAATTCGATGGAACTCAAAACCCCATCGAGTTCCTCCAAATCTACACTACAGCTATTCGAGCTGCAGGAGGAGGAGAGCATGTCATGGTGTGAGGACCCCGGTTTATTCGGCTTGTACTGTTTAACCATCCACTTGGTCCTAACAAGACAAATCAAACAAACTAAGTTTCGAGGTATGTATACTTCCTGCACTGCGTGATACACACCCTGCTACAAAATCATGCATCAATCCCATTCATACACATAGAGTCAAGCAAAAGCAACAACTTAAAGACATAGATAATATAAAGAGAGTTATTACAAAAGAGAAGCCGACGGCCAAAAGTCATACAGATAAGTAAATACACAAATGAAGCAAATGGCCATAAGATGGCGATAAATAAAAGCCAATCGGCGTGTTTTTACCCACAAGGCAACCAACCGACCGCCAAGCTAATCGCCCTGCATTTGGCGCCGCAACACAACTCACAAAAGTGAGACCCTTGGGGCTCACCTTCTTCCTCTCGCAACAATTAATATTAAGAAGCGTATGAGTACAAAACTTGTTTTTGTACTCGCAAGACTGACGTGTGAGATAACGGAACTATAATTAACTACATGCAAGCTTTATTTAAGTGGATGAGGCTCGACTTATTTTCAAAGATAAAGCAAGTTTTTATTTGCAATAAGGTAATAGATTCAAAGCAAGTTTGCAATTAACTTGTATTGTTCAAATAAAAGAGAGACAATTATAACAATAGGTAGAGAACAAAGTGTTAACCTAGAAGTGACTAACCCATAGTCACCACAACAATAGCATGAAGTACCCTTCATACCACCCATGTCAAGTTTAAGTTTTTAAAAGGTTGTAGTCTAGTTCTTGCACGACCTACCAAGCATGTCCATAACCTAGGACGAGGCTATTCGAATAGTTTTAACTCCCGCAGGTGTACCAATGTACCCACACGATAGACCGCTTTCCACCACCACTGTTAGCACACTTCCTTTGGTATGCGTGCATGGCTAAGTCTAACAAGACGCTTTCCAATGGACGATGCTAATTAAGAGCCGCAACCCACGGAGAAGGACACATTAGATGTTCTCTAACCGGTCCGCTAATGCCCTCCAAAACACACACACAAGAGCACACCCACCGACCACCTCATAATTAACACCTTCCAAAGTACTTAGTCAAGAGAGGTTCCATATCCCCTCGTGGTTAGCACGCAATAAGCGCTGGCTTAGTGACACAAGTAACTCGCTCCTGGGGACTTAGGCACCATTCCAACACACCCAATGTATCACATCAACATACCATTGTGCCCAAGTCAAGATATAGTTTTGTTTTCGCTTTTGATTTGTAAATCAATAAAACACAAGGGTTGGACATAATGGAGTAGTATAAGTAGTTGTGTGATCAAGATCACCGACTAAGTCGATGATCGCCCAATACTACCGATAACTAGGCATGGCTAAGCAATATTCATTCAGAATCTACTAAGTGATAAGAGTTCATCCATCTAACTCTAACCACAAAGAAATAACCTAGGCTCGTAGTAGAGGATAATCATTTACCTACAGATTATGCAACTAGAGGATTAACTAATCAATTTAACAACAAATTAGCAATGCATACATAGAAGTTAAACAAAATATTAGACTTTTAAAAGTAATGGGATTAATGGGAAATGATCAAACCGCTTGCCCGCTTGTTGTGGCTCAAATTGTTATGAGGGTCGTTCTCTGGGTTACCGCAAATATCGAATCCTAAGCTTAAAGAGCGAAAACAACCAATAAGACGAGCAACACTTAAACAAAAGAGCAAGCCAAAAATTATCCAAATGCGACTAAATTTATACACAAGGTAAAATACGAATATACCTAGACATAGGAATTGGAAAAACCTAATTTGGATTTGTGGTGCAAAAGATATTCTCTAAAAACCTATTTTCGGCCATAATTAACACTGTAGCAAAAATATTTTCTAGAAAGATTTTGGAGCTGAAATTTTTAGGGTGGCTACCTACTGGTGTGGTGATAACACATATAAAATTTCAGGTCATTTGGAGTTATATTGAAAGAGTTATGATTTGTTTAAATTGTTTAGGGTATTAAACTAAAATATGATCCTTATGATTTTTAAAAACAGTAAAATTTGTGAAACCAATTTTCCTAGCAAATACACTACCAGTGGAAGCTAATCCAATTGATTCATACAAAAGGACCTATATTTTAAAAGATATGAATTTTACAAGTTTGCTACAAGCTCAAAAACAATATTAAGTTCAATTGTTTACTATTTTTGAAAATGGTTTTCAGGTTTGATCATGGTCTACAATTATTTTTATATTTAAGTTCAAGTTATAAGGAAGCTAAAAATTGGAATCATCTAATTTGGAGCTAAGATGACAAAGATATGAAAATGACAAGACCCTAATGCGACATCGATTTCGGACTTAGCACTTTCGGACCTTTCCTAGCATCCGAGACGTGGACGATTGAGAGACGCCGATCTCAGATCGGACGCCCCGTTGAACCCGAGCGACACAGTGCACCGAAAGGCAGAGGAGGGCGGCGACGTGAGAGCCGAGGGCGAGATCTCTCGGATCGGACGACCACCACCGGGCCACGCCGCCCGACTGGAGCTCCGTCCGACAACAGAGGAGCTCCCGCCGCGAGTTTGCTCGGCTGTCGCCGCGAGAATCGCCATGGCGACGCCGGCCAAGGGCCAAACGGGATCTCGCACTATTAGCGACTGATGGCACCAATGCCGCGAGGCTAATGGTGACTGACGCGACGCGCGCGGCGCGGCGGAGAGAGTGCTACGCCGAAAGCGAAACGACGATATGGCTAAGCTACGCGCAAATGGACGTGCAAAGCTATGACAGTGGTCCTATGGACTTAACGCGACCAACCGAGTCCAAACGATAGCCGTAAGCGAGCCGAGGCTAACGCGCGCGCGCGGCGCGACCAAACAGGAACTATGGCTACGGCAAAGAAAGCTAAACGGAAAGCTTAAGCTCACCAGGTTCATCAAGACGATGACGGGTTGGGGTGGACGGCGGATGATCAGAGCAAACAAATGACGAAGTCCGGGCCGCGATGCGAAGAGCTTCACCGGAGGAGTCAACCAGGCCAAACTAGCAACACCAGTACTACCATGAGCTTCGAATACCACGGGGAAGCTCCAGAGGCCGGATTGGGAAATGGGGTCTTACCGCACCGAGAAGAAAAGGGGGCACTGCGTCGCAGCTCCAAAACTCCATCTTCGCCGCTCAGAGAGGAAACCCAAAATAGAGTGAGGGTTAAGCACCACAGGTAAAAGGAAGGAGCAGGAGGAAGAATCGGGGCGAGGAGCCATCGTGATACCGCTTTCACCGTGAGCTTGAAGCTCTGGCAATGGCGCCGAAACGGCTTGGGTTTTAGAGCTCAAACACACACAGAGAGTACTAGCTCGAGTTGCGCAAAGGTGAAAGGGAGGTCAAGGAGGAGCAAGGGGCTTAAGTAGCCGAGGGGAGCAGGCACCGTTGGCGCCTCGATGCCGGCGCTCACTTGGCCGTGGACGAGCGACGGAGCGCGGAGCCATGGATCGGCGAGGGCGGCACCGGCGCGCATTAAATGCACCGCAGAGACCGCTGCGAGGTGACCCAGCAGCCACGCGCCCAACCACCGCCATGGCGCCGCGACGCGAGCTCGCGCCAGCGCCAGCGAGCGAGAGGAAGGCGACGACAGCCAGCCGTCCGATTCGCATCCAAGGGTTAGCGTGCGATCGCGTTGAAACGGCATCGGATGAACGACGACCGCCCGATTGAAATCCAACGGCTGCGAATCCGGGGCAACCGGAGTTGTCCGAATGCATACACGAACGCAAGCCGTCCGATGGAGATCCAACGGTCCAGCGCGCCGATCGATCGCAAGCAGACAGCTTAGTTGACTCGACCGAATCGTTGGCTCGAGCCCGAGCCCGACTCGCACCGAGGAACAAGCAAACCCATTAGAATTTGATTTTTGAGCTGAAACTTTTGGGGATTTAATTGAGGCATCAAATCAACTCCAAACTTTATGAAATTTTAACTGGGGCTTCCAGACTTAATGATTAACCTTCCATAAAATTTCCAGAGGGTTTTGTGCACTGGAATTTTCTCAAGAAATTCCAGAAGGTTAAAACAGAGGTTTGACCAAGGTTTGACTTGCCTCTAAAATACTTCAAATAATTTCCCAAAATTATGAAATAATTCAGAGGTGTTACCAAGCCACCCTAGAACCAGGGAAAATTATTTCCAAGGGTTTGACAAAAGATTTGACCAAGGAGGTTGTTGACTTGATAAATGAGGCCTTTGATTTTGAATTTCCCAAAATTCCTTTACAAGAATTTCAGAAAAGTTTCAAGAGTAAAAGGATGAAGGAAAAGTTTTAATTTACCCTCAATTTCTTACATTTGAAACACAAGCCAAAATTTGGGATGTTACACATGGCGAATTACCTTCCGACTGTGCTCGAAGGATCAACGCGATCATGGCTTCTAAACCAACCATTTGAGTCGATCTACTCGTGGCAACACCTCGTGATCTCATCACTAATTTCGAGGAACTTACAATCGCCAGAAAGGAGGATGACCTACACCGGATAAGACAGAACAACCATGAAACGCTACGACAATTCATCAGGCGCTTGACCAGTTCAAACTCTATTCCGAAGTTTCGACTCATCCGTGATCGTGGCTTTCAAACAGGAGTCCGTAGCGTAAGAATAACAGAGGACATCGCTTACATCCACCGCCACCGTCGCTAGCTCTTTGAGATGATCGATAGATATGCGATCGCCGGGAAGCGGTCGAATGGAACAATACCATCGATCTCAAAGATGGCATCCCTCGAAGCAAAGTAAAGTGGTAAGAAAAAGGATAAAAAGGCTAGGAAATCTAAGAACAAAGCGAAAAGTCAAAAATCTCCAGATGCCAGTTCTAAGGAGGTCCTAGCCGTAAGCGATAAGGAGCCACACAACCCCAAGCAAAATCCCGATCGAAGTAAAGGTAAACACCAAGATCGGAGAAACAACAAACCTAGGTGGTGTCCTTTTCATAAAAAAGAAGGGCATGACTCGGAACTGCCGAGTTTTCTTACGGAAACTCGAGGACTATTATTCTCGCAAAGGGCCACTTCCTATTCTTGAACAAGTGGGCCAAACCAGTGGACAAAAGGAGTCGGACGATGAGGAGATGCTGTTCCCAGACCCGCAGACACCATTGATCACATCTATGGGGTCTTCTGACATACGAATCATGAAGACAAACAAAGCAATGAACGTGAGGTAAACATAATCGACTCTCCTCTTGTCAATAAATTACCGAAGTGGTCGGAAATCACCCTTGCTTTCAAGAAAGGTGATTGTCCGATACCTTCGACTAGACCAGGTCAATTTCCGATAGTAGTCGAACCCACCATCAACAATTGTCGAGTCAATCGAGTTTTAGTTGATGGTGGAAGCTCGTTAAATATACTGTTTACGAGTACCCTGGACGAGATGCAAGTACCCTGGACGAGATGCAAGTACGCAGGACAAAGGTAAGACCGGTACGATATTCATTTCATGGAATCGTACCGGGGTCTTCGGCCAAACCTATTGGCCAAGTTTCTCTTCCTTTAACATTTGGATCACCAAGCAATTTCAGGACAGAGAAAGTCTCCTTTGATGTAGTCGATTTCGACATCGGCATATAACGCCATACTCGACGACCTACTCGCAAAATTTTTGATAGCTACTCACTATGGGTACCAATGTCTTAAGATGCCAGTCCCAAAGGAGTGATCACAATATATTGTGACAAGAAGATGGTGCATTCCTGCGACCGTCGTTCCCTTGAGATGGTTGGACAACTACCAACTCGAGACGAAAGTGTGAGGACCCCAATTTATTTGGTTTGTAACGCTTAACCAACCGCCTGGTCCTAGCATCACAAATCAAATAAATCGAGCCTCGAGATATGTATACTTCCTGCATGATACACACCTCCCACAAAAGTATGCATCAACTCCATTCCAAACATAGAGTCCAAACATCACACTACCAAACGGAAGATAAACAAATAGTAGAGTTATTACAGCATAAAGGCCGAATGTGCCAAAAGATACACAAATAACCAAGACAGATAATGAAGCAAAGTGCCATAAGATGGCTATAAACAAAGCCAATCAAGGTGCCTTCAACCCACAAGGCATCCGACCGACCGCCAAGTCTAGTCGCCCAACACGGTGGCAAAGACAACTCACAAAAGTGAGGCCCTTGGGGCTCACCTTCCTCCTCTGCAACAAAAACATTAAGAAAGCACCGAGTACAAAGATTGTCTTTGTACTCGCAAGACTGACGTGTGAACTAATAGACCTATTCATATGCTACATGCAGCTTATTTGGTGGAGGCCATATGTTTCATTTGCATAAAGCCAATTTTCATTTGCAATAATGTAATACAGTTCGAAAGCAAGTTTGCAATTCATTTTTAATGTTGAAATAACAGTAAAGGTAATAATAACAAAAGAGAAAGCTTAACAACCTAGAAGTGACTACCCCAATAGTCACCATTAACAATAGCACGAATCCCATTCGCACTCACCCATCAAGTTTTAATTTAAATGTTGTAGTCTAGTTCTTGGGGCGATCCAGCGTGTCCATAACCTAGGACGAGGCTATTCGAATAGTTTTAACCCCTGCAGGGGGTGTACCAATGTACCCACACTTCGCATCGCTTTAAGCCAAAACACACTTCCAAGGTATGTGGCTCTGCTAAGTCCTACTAAACTTTTTCCAATATTGTGTATTAACTACGAGCCGCTCAGATGGATAGAAATCCATACGCTTACATGGTAAAGCCGAAAAGACAACTACCCACTCAGATAAAGCTCTTCTGACAACTACCATGCTCCCACCTCCATCCCTCCCGCGACCTCCTCGCGACCCGAGTCAATACACGCCAAAGTACTAGGTCAAGAGAGGTCCCATATACTCTAGTGTGGTTAGCACGCAAAATGCTCAAGACGGTGGCGCAAGTAACTCGGTCCTTAATCGACTCTGCACCTTTCCACACACCCAACAGATCACACCGCCTTACCATTGTGCCCAAGTCTAAATCATTTTTGTTTTCATTTTTTTAATTTTGCAATTAAACATAGCGTAAATGTCAAACATAAAGTTATAGAAAATTTTGTGTGATCAAGGTTACCGACTAAAGTCGATAACCGCCAGCTTCTACCGATAGCTAAGCATGTCTAAGCAGCTTGAAATTGCATCTACTAAGTGACAAGAGATCATCCAATGATCTCTAATCACAAAGAAATAACCTAGGGTCGTAGTAGAGATCAATATTTTGCCTACAGATATGCATCTACAGTGATTTAGCTAACCATTTTAACACAAATTAAGCGATGCATACATACAAAATTAAACAAAATATTAAACTTTAAAATACCGATTAATCATGATCAAACTGCTTGCACGGTGCCGTTGTTCAATAGGTTCAACTCATTGCAGGGATCGTTTCGTGGTTACCGCAAATGTCGAAGCCTAACGATTGAACAAATAACAGCGAATAAGAACGAAATAACACCGACAAAACTCAAAGATTCAAATACAAACACAAATCCATACACAGAAGCTAGACCATCACAATAGGAACAACAAAATAGCTGCTGCAGAGATGATTTAAATAGACATGCTTTCATGATAGATCTACCCAAACTCACTTACTTACCAAGTTAACTACAAAATCAATCCTCTTATATGTTTTAACCTTTCGACAGACTTTGATGATGATTGTGTGCACATCTATTAATTAATCATCAAATTAACACATCAAAACATCTAGCTACTCTAAAACAACCATCATTAGATGAGATCACAGAACCTACAAGAAGCTATTGAAACACTAACTAGTTAATCAGCCAACTATGATATGCAAACAATTTTCTAACTGAGGTTGGCTTCAATAAAATTCAGCTATTAACACCTAAGCATCACACCCACATAATAGCAAAGTTAACAATTTCAAAGATGCTACTACTACAAGACCTTACTACACTCAGAAAGCAAGAATCACAAGTACAAAGATAAAACAACTAGTTCCAATAACAACTTCTTTAGATCACTCATGCCAAGAAGGGTTTTAAAACTAGAATCGCTTAACTAACATAATTCCTTGCTAAACACTATTTCCTAAGGAATTCATCAAGTCTAACAAGACCTAATAGCAAGCAAGATACCAATTTTCGCCATCGACAATGTAAAAACGACAACAGAGAAACATACAGAGAACTAGAACTAAAATACTTTCAAACCTCAATTACCAATTTTTGATCATACATGAGAGTGAACTAATGAACAATCCTAAGCATGATTAGCAGCTAAAGGATCGGTTTTGAAAGGGTGGGCCCCACCGCCGCATGCATGCAGAGGAGCACACCAAGAACAAAGAGGATCGGGCGGCTCGACTGGATTCGCCGCGAAGGAGTGGCGGCGCGGTCGAGGAGCGCCAAAATGGGTTGTTTGGATCGGCCAAGTCGAGGTGGTCTCGAGGCACGAGACGCATGCAATGCGCGCGCGACGAGCACGGCGGCAGCGGGGTGACAAAGTGCGATCGCGCCGTAGAGGAAGACGATGAAAACTAGTGCGCGCGATCGCGATCGGGTTGCCGTGAACTCACCGGTGCTCGACGACGACGAGAGGCACCGGAGTGGCCCGACGACGAGCCGCCGACGGCGCAAGGGGTTCACCGTGGCGTGGACTCGAGGTGAAAGAGAGGGCATGTGAGTGATCGGGAAGAAGGGTGGAGTCCAGCGATGCTCACCGAGCGAAGAATCGAGCCGAGCTCACGCAGAAGACGCGCGCGCGAAGAGGCGGTTTCGCCGCACTTGGAGAAGAAGAAGCGCGCTCCACGCTGGACGAAACTCCGAATTTCTTGAGGAGTTCGCTTCCACGGGGTGCTAGGCACACCGTGACGCTATCGGCGATGACCGGAGATCACCGGAGTGGCTGAAACGCTCGGAAGCGGCGCGGCGACGCTCTCGGCTTTCAGAGCTCCGCGGCGGAAGTGGACAGAGGTGGGGAAAGAAACCGAGAAAAGAAGAGTGCTCAACTGCTTAAGAAGGGGAAAGACGGAGGCAGCGAGGTGGAGGCGGTAGGGCGGTGAAAAGACCGGTGAGGCGAGGTGGCAGCGTGCATGCGGGCGCGGCCGCGAGAGAGCGCGGCGAAGCGGTGCGCGGAGCCGGGCGCAATGACGTGGCGGGAGGACTGCAGTGGGACCGCATCGCCGGCCGAGGCGCAATGAGCCGGAGTCCAGATTGATCAAGAAGATGTCGATCGTTCGATCGAGAATGGACGGTCGTGATCCTCGGATGCAATCGGACAGGTCGATTGATTCGACGCACGCGGCCGCACGATCTACATCGGACGGTTCAGATCTGCTGGTGCACCCGCAACCCGATCGGCCAGGCGGCGTGGACCGTGCGATACGCATCGAACGGTCGTGGGCGATTGGACTCGGGGCGGTGCAGCTAGTTGATGCGACCGAGTCAAGAGGCACCGCCGACTCGAAGTCCGAGTTGGGTTCGAGTCCGACAAACAAGGATTCCGCATTTTGAGTTTAAAAGACGAGAAGGTTTGGGAATTTCTAGAGGTAGTTCCAGAGCTCCAAAATTCGAAATGTTTATGGTGGCTTCCCGACAGAGGAAAACCTTGTGAAAATTTTCAGAATTTTCATGCACTACATTTCTCCCAATAAAATTCACAAGTTGCTGTCCAGAGGTTTGACCAGATTTCAAACTAGTTTGACTTGGCCATTTGAAATAGCAAATAAAATCTAAATTTTTTGAAATAAATCAGGAAGGTAGATGGGATGATCAAGATGATAGGAAAAATAATTTCAGAGAATGATCACAAGTTTGAAAGCTAATAATTTGTTGACAACAATTTCCATCTACAAGAATTTCATTCTAGAAAATGGAAATTGCTAGGGAAAATTTGGAAAACTTCCAAATGATTTGATGAGACAACAAAAGTTTTTATTTCTCCTCAAAATTTTACATTGGAAATACAAACCCTAAGTTAGGGTTGTTACAGAAAGTCAGCCTTCGATTAGCAAGTCGAAGCCTAAAGCTGCACCTAAGCCGAACGACCGGGTCAAAGAGGTTCCTCTGGACGCAGAGGAGCCCTCGAAGACTGTTCGCATTGGGGATTCTTCCGACTCTAAATAGGAAGACGCCCTCATCACCTTCCTCTAGGCAAACGCTGATGTCTTTGCGTGGCAAGCATCCGACATGCCCCGAGTCCCAAGGAATGTGATCGAGCACAGGCTAGCCTTACGGCCTGATAAACTACCCGTAAAACAAAAGTTACGAGATTTGCCCCGATTGACGAGATGCTATTAGGTCGAATTGGACAAGTTGCTTAAAGCAGCTTTATAAGAGAAGTCAACCACCCGCAGTGGTTGGCCAACCTCAGAATGGCTAGAAAGTCTAACGGCAAATGGCGATGTGCGAGACTTTACTCGATCTTAATAAAGCTTGTCCAAAAGATGATTTCTCTTTACCTCGCATCGATCACCGGTTGACTCTATCGCAGATGTGAAATGTTGAGTTTTCTAGATGCATACTCTAGTTATCATCGATCGATGCATCGAGAAGATGAAGAAAAGACCGATTTATTACACCGCTTGGAGTATTTTACTATGTCAAAATGCCATTCGCCTAAAAATGTTGGAGCTTCTTTCAACGCTTGATGCAAACGACTTTCGCTCCTCAACTCGGCCGAAATTTGGAAGCCTATGTTGATGACCTAGTCGTAAAAGCACCAAACGACTCGAACATATCACGACTTGCAGAGACTTTCGACAACCTCGAAAACACCAATTGAAACTAAATCCCGAGAAGTGTGTGTTCGGGTCTCTTCAGAAAATTGCTTGGATTCTGGTTTCGAACGGGAATCAAGCAAATCCTCAAAAGATCAAAGCCATCACTCGATGCGCCCACCACGAAAAAGATGTCCAAAACTCACGTGGTGCATGGCGGCGTTAAGTCGTTTCATAGCACGATCGGGAGAAAAGGACTGCTTTCTTCAAACTTCTAAGGAAACATGAAGGTTTCAATGGTCGGAAGAGGCTAACTTAGCCTTCGAGGAAGTCAAGAGGTATCTTACGAGTGCTCTGCTCTAGTTTCCCGGCTAGGAGAGACGCCTTAATTTAGCTAGCCGCCACGCCACGAGCAAGAGCGCATCTTTGGTCGTAGAACGTGAGAACATACAACGACCAAGATACTACGTGAGTGAGGTTTTGCACGACCTAAGGAGCGTTACCCTCGTGTTCAAAAACTTCTTTATGCCCTCGCCATGTCTTCGAGGAAACTACGACATTATTTTCGACGCACAAACTAGTCGTGCCGCCCGAGTTTCCCTTGGGAGCGATCCTCCGCAATAGGGAAACAATGGACGCATGGCAAAATGGTCGATCGAACTTGGGGCGCTCGACATCCATTTCGTGTCGAACGTCCGTTAAATCCGTCCGTTTGTCGCGAAATCCTGATCTTGGCCCGAGATGATGTACTTTTGTCGCCGAATGGACAAATCTGCCAACAATTAAACTTCGTGCCACTAATAACGATCCCCATCGAGACGATTCGGCGATTGCACGATCGAATCAAGTACGTGCTCCAAGTTAGAAAAGCACTTTTGGGCTTTGAGGTACAATTTATCCTCCGAAGGATAATTTCCTCGCACCAACTGGCTCGCCTAGCTTCCTCCCGATCCGTAGTACCGAAAGGGTGTTCTGAACGACTTAAACCGTCCATAGTCGCATTTAACCGAGACACCTTCTATAGAAACAACCTCTCTAGAGTACGAAGATACATGGATGGCGCCATTTATGAGTATCTTCAAGAGGGTTCTCATACGATGACGATCTAGAATCGATCGATTATCCCAAAAGCCAAAATGTATACTTTGGTCGAAGGTGTTCTTTATAAAAGAGGAACCCAAGGGGTGCTCATGCGATGTATTCCGCAGAGCGAAGGATTAAAACTCCTTCACGACATACACGGAGGGATCTGTGGAACTCATGCTTCCTACAGAACACTGGTTGGAAAAGCTTTTCAACAAGGTTTTTATTGGCCAACAGCCCTCTACGATGCTAAGGAGATGGTTAAAAAATGTGTACAGTGCCAGTTTTATAGCCGGCAAATACATCAACCAGCTCAGGCGTTGCAAACAATTCCTCTGTCATGGCCTTTTGCAACTTGGGGTCTTGATATCCTAGGACCGTTACCCAGAGCTCCAGGAGGTTTCGAGTTCTGTTTGTGGCTATTGATACGCTCACAAAATGGATAAAAGCCAACCTCGTGGATCGGATAACAACGAAGCAACAAAACGGTTCATGATGAGATGCGTGATCACTCGATTCGGAGTACCAAGTCGAATTATCACGATAACGGTAAACAATTTACAAGCGCAAAATTTCAGAATTTTGCGACGAGTTGGGAACTCGTTTGTGTTACGCCTCGCCGCACACCCCAAAGCAACGGAGCGATCGAGAGCGAACGACCGGATAATGAAGGGAATCAAGACCGAGTCTTCGATCACCGGTAAAGCGCTCGGGGCTTGGGTACAGAATTACCTTGAGATATGGGCAATTCATCGACGACTAGCCGAGCTACGGAGAAACACCTTTCTTTCTAGTTTTGGTGCCGAAGCCATGCTTCCTCCGTAAATTAAGATCGGTCGAAAGAGTCGACAAGTTTCACGACTCGTCTCAAGAACATCTTCGAAAGCGCACGACATCAACTCGCTCAAGAACAGAGGAACAAAGCTTTATTCCGCTCCGCAGTCTACCAACAAGCCTGCGCAGATACTATGATCGTAGGTCAACCTCGCACCTCGCCGCAGTGATTTGGTATTGAGACTTATCCAATCCCGGTCTAATCGGAACAAACTTTCCCCCAAGTGGGAAGGTCCTTACACTGTGGTCGAAGCAACGCGTTCGGGATCGGTACGACTTGCAATGGAAGACGGCGTGTTCTCTCAAATTCTTGGAACATTGACCGATTCATAAATTTTATGTGTAACAAACTTCAACGACAATAAAGCAATAGGTTCTCCCTATCTTTTTTGTCTATTTTGAATTTCGCTTTTATTCTTTCGACCATTTTTTTTCTCATCCTTCCTGTACAATGGTTAGCAAAAGGACGATACATTTAGTCAAAGTCTCTCCTCTCTCGCATATGGTTCTCGCTCATTGGAAGGAGCTTCCTAATATCGCCGTTCTTAAACAATCAAGACAAAGCTTATTGAGCTCGGAAAAATGGTCGAAAGTTGTTAAGCGAATTCATATCACCTTAGCTTATTTCGAAAAATAAACTGAGAAGAGTAACCTTTTCTTTGAGATGCATTCGGCTACCTTTTCAAATAACTTGATTAGTTTTACTGGTCGAAGGAAGAAACACACTTAGTCGAAGCCTCTCACATCGCACGTGGTTACGCCCACTAGACGGAACTTCCTAATGTCGCCCGGTTTCCTACTTTTGCCGCGAACAACTAAGTCCGGAAAGATGAATGTAGCCGAAAGAATCCTTAAGGTACTCGAGAAGCTTGTTTCGCTCTAGTCGTCGTTATCGAGTTAATTAATGCTGGCCTGAGATGGTAACATCACCTAGTCGAAACCTTTTTCTCTCGCACGTGGTCCCGCCCACTAGAGGGAACTTCCTAGCGTCGATCTGTTTCTACTCTTTCGACTAGTGCAAACAAGTCGATATTTGACAACTCTAAGACGAACAAACCTCTCTGTTTTTCAGAACCCTTTCTTTACTACTTACCTAGTTTATTGAAAATAAACTAAGTAAGTAGCCGGGGGCTAGGATAAAGTTATAAACATGACTTCATTTCTTAGTCTAATTTTTTCTAAAGATATCATCCTACGAGTTACTAACTACTCTATGAGATGATTCGCAGAAAGATTCCGGAAGGAAGGAGGAATCGCTCATATCTGGTCTAACTATTTCTTCTTTTATCTTACGAGTTACTATTTACTCTACAAGATAATTTGCAGGAAAAAGGATCATATATTTAGGCGTCACCACCAAAAAAGACTTGTTTATACAAGAATATATTACAAGACTACTCTGTCTAGGAGATTCTATCTGCATCTCCTTCGCGACCTTCTCGCCAACCGACTGCATATCTTTGATCAGCTTCTCGGCTTCAGATTCGGTGCAGTCGAAGTCGGCTTCAACAGAATGAAGATTAAGGTTAGGATCGCGGGCCTTGAGTTTTGCTAAAATAAAACTCACAGCTCCTTTGACTGCTTCCCTTATTGAATCATTCTGATTGGCCTTCAGAGTAGATATCATCTCGTTCAGAGTACCGACTTGTTCCCCAATAGCACTCGTATGAGCGACCATCGTGTCGTCACGAGGAACAACCCTCCCGGCACGAAGCACATCGAGTACATTGTTCAGAAGTGAGATATTATATTGAAGATTGATCTTCATTGATTTTGTCTCCTCCTGGGAATAAGTCGAAGCCTCATGGAGTCGCTTTATTTCAGTCAATCGGTCTGATAAGAGCGAGGATTGAATAAGAAAAACGATTCTATGAGAAGATAGAATGAATAAATAGCAAGTAAAAGTTCTACTTACCAGCTAATTGAGAACTCAAGTTCTCAATCTCTTGGTCTTTCTCCTTCGCGATCCGGGAGATTTCGCGGACAACGGAGGTCTTCTCATTAACCTCAGTCCGGAGAGCCCCATATTGGGTGAAGGGTCTTATTTTCACTTCTTTTCTACAAAAGAATAAGAGGTCAAAAAGCAAAGGGATGCAAAACCAAGATCGAAGCGATGTAGTAATACGCACTATTTATTTTTCCTGCAAACTGCTTAGTCAGCAGAGTTAGCCTCCAAGCTTCTTGAGAGGTCGATGACTTTGTCCCTTAGCTTCTTTGACTCGGCTTTTTCAAAGTCGAGCGAATCACCAAGGTCTTTTAAGTCGCTTTAAACCCGTAAAGATAAAAGAGCAGACATGAAAACAAGTGGTCATAAGCATTTCTATGACCAATGGGTAGTCGTAAGTTATTCTACAACCACCCCCTAGTCGTAAGTTTTTTCTACGACTAGTATAAGTCGTAAGCTTTTCTACGACAACTGGTTACGAGTGTCACTCACCACCTCTCTGCTTGTTCGCAGAGTGTTGCCTTTTCTTGTCGAAGCTTGACAAGTTGCCGATTGTACTCGCAAATCGTAGCGACTTGCTCAATGGCTCTCGAAAAGAGAAAACGATAAGATAAAGAGATAAAACCCTAAGTGAGTATCGATAAATACTTACGTTTATGTTTGACCAAGCAAACATGGAGACTATTCGTGATGGATCCTTCAGCTCATCCATCTCCTCGACTCGCTTCCACCATACCCCTTCAAGTCGTTCATTGTCAAATACGTCTCCGCAATTGACAATGCTACTGGGGTGGGGAACTTGATCGCGGGAGCGGTAGGCGGAAGATCCTACGATGGAGTCAGGGCCAAAGAAGTCAGAGCAAAAGTTGAAATACTCCTCTTCCTCGACTGCGTGACATGAACTCCACCGGAGGCGGAGGAACATCCTCAACGACCTCCTTGCCAACGCGGCGGCGCTCTCGCCGCCGTGCATCTCTGGTGCCTCCTCGAGGCTTGTGTGGCCTCCATCACGCCTCTCTCGACAGTCCGGATGTCATAGCGACTTCAACATCATTGGCCTTCGTGGCGACTTCAAAGAATGCAATTCTTCTGCAGCGAGACGATAGCTAGATCTTCGACCATCGTCGTTGTCGCACTTCTTCTGGTTGAAGGGGTGATAACGAAATCCTCTATGAGAGTTCCTCAAATAAGTCAAGACGCCGAGAATCGCAGCGCAACAATAAGTCAACAAATAAAGCAATAAGTAGTCATTACACTTATGTGTTTTATTTTACATACCTCGTGTACTGGACCTAACCCGAAATTTGGGAGCAACCTTCCCAACGGAAGATTTCTTCGACTTCTTCTCACCACCATTGGTTGAGATGCACTCGGGCAACAGAGTCATCTCCTCCCGATTTCCGGGTGGACGAGATCGGTCTCGACCACCACGAGAATGTTGCTTCCACGGCTTCGATTCCACCGAGCGGCAGCTTCCTTCACAAAGACATGAACTCCTTCCGCTCTCTTTTTCTAGTTGTCTTACAAAGCCGCGAGAAGCGTAAACTGCGAAGGACTTGTCATCGTAGTAGAAAGGTACCTTAACTTTGGGGACCTTGCGCTAAGGGCAAGAGCCTCTTCTTACGCTCTCTTTCTTGCCGCGCTATATCTGCGGCAAACTTAGCAAAAGGAGCAGAGGAGCGAACTCGAACCCCTTGTCGCCGACTTTTACCGCTACGCTTCTTAGATGGAGGGGACTTCACGACTGTCACAGAGTCGCCCCTACAACCACCACCGACTTCCTCGTCGTCTCGGCGGTTCTCCATGCCAACTTTCTCGTTGAAGAAGGAGAAAAGTGGTCCGTATGATCACTCAAAAATTATAAGTATTTCTCGACATTATCTAATCGTAAGTCATTCTACGATTACGTTAAGTCGTAAGTTTTTCTACGACATTGTCTAATCGTAAGTTATTCTACGATTACATCCGTCGTAAGTTTTTCTCGATCGATGCCCAATCGTAAGTTTTTCATGACAAATCACTAGTCGTATACTATTCTACGACAATAAAACACCTAAAGGCGAGTCGTTTGATTACCTTTAGCGCCTTTCTTTCTCCTCTGTGGTCAAAACCGCGAGGATTTGAGGGGCCGCCATATTCGCGGATGCTTCTCGCAGATGAGCCGGACACGTGCGTCAACCTCCGCCTGCGAAAGATCTGGGAATATGGACAATACGATTAAACAGACTAAATCAGGGTTAACCAAGGATAAAACCAAAAGAGTAAGTCTTTCTACTCACCGTCCTTGTAGTCCCTGGTTGGGTCGTCCTTTCCTAAGTACCTCCACATGGGAGGGACCCTTGTCTTCAAAGGACTAATCCGGCGAGTGATGAAGTCCTTCACCACGTGCCAACCGGTGAGCCCCTCCGACTTCAAGTCTTTGATAGCTTGAATATAGGGGGCTATCCGGTCGAGATTACTCGGAGTCGAGTCCCAGGAAGAAGATCGCTCGGCGGCCTGTCCAACGAACGAGAGGATATCTTCCTGGGTAACCTCCCAGTAGAACCACCTCTTCTTCCAACCCGGCCAGGACGACCGGGTAAACATCTGAATATACTCCTTCGACTTGTTGTCATGGAGCTTCAGACCACAGCTACCAGCGATCCCGGCTTGACGAGCCATTCCATAATAATACTGGAACAGCTCGAGGTCCGCCGGAATCCCTAGGTAGGCCTCACACAAGTACACGAATACACTTAACATCGTGATGGAATTAGGGCCAAGGTTCACTAATTCCACCCTGAAGTGCTCGAGTACGAGCGTGAGGAAAGAGTGAGCAGGCAATCGAAGGCCACACTCACAGTAAGCCTGGAAGACGGGAATTTGGCCTACCTCTCCCGAAGGCTAATGCGCCCATTCGCGCAATCCAAGTCACGAGAAGACCATCGGGATCTTCTCGGCGGCGAAAGCGATCATTTTTGCATCGTCCATCTCCGACTCGGCCCATTCGAGAGACAATCCGCCATTTTTCTCTCAAGAACGAAGATTTAAGGTTGGGAAAGCTTCAAGAAAATGTACGAGTCACCGTGGCGGAAGAAACAAGAAAGCAATAGATCATGGGTAAAAAGGTAAGAACCTAAGTTCTTCCCTGCGGCCGCTTTATAACCGCACGCTTGAGATGAAACGTCGCGAAATCCCAACGATCGCCACCGCCGGAATCGTTTCAACGAATGTGCTTTTACCGCCCTATGTAAAGTCCCAAGACACCTTTTCACACCTCAAGTGAAATTACCATCTTGACCCGGGTCAAGTGAAAGACCAACCGGAAAACCTTATTTCGGTTTAAGGCTCTGACGGCTTCAAGTCGTAAGACATCTCGTAGTCGTGACAACCTTAAACCAATTACCTCGATCAAGCATATTCTGGTCGAGAAACAAGGGTTGAAGAGTTCTTCCTTCAACGTTTTCCTAACGACCCTTAGTGGTCAAAGGATCGTCTCGACCCTTCACTCAAGTAAGTTATTTTCACTTGAAGTCGGGGCTAGATGACGAGGATCTAAATAATCCTCATTTATTTACTCCATAATCAAGAAATATGACGTCATAAGACATACCCTCAAATATCAAAAGGAAGAACTAGTCGAAGTCGTAGGCTACCCTCGACTACCCCGGTCGTAAGCTCTTCTACGACCACGGTATAATCCCTACGACTACCCCGGTCGTAGCTCTTCTACGACCATGGTATAATCGTTACGACTACTACCTAGTCGTAAGCTCTTCTACGACTATGGTATGATCGTTACGGTATGTCCGGTCGTAAGTTTTTCTGATCGGGCTCACATGGGTTCCTCACGACTTCATCGACCCACCCGCTTGACGCCCATTAAACAAAGTGAGAATCTAAGCGGTCAAAATACGCAGATTATCTCGACATAATCGTAGATAATTCCACTATCTCTTGATCGTAATCGATTGACAACATGGGGAGGTTACTACTCGGTAATTACTCTCATTATTACATAATAATGAGCGACTAATTAGCTGGAAGGACAACGTCCACTATTGCTCAAGATAAATAGGTATCTCATAGAGATAGAGGAGGCTTGGAGGGAAAGAAGAAACAGAGCCTTCTTTGGAGAACAGTTAGGAAAATACTTATTCGATTGTAATCCAAAGAGCAAATACAAGATACACAGGAGTAGGGTTGTTATTCTCACCGGAGAAGGCCCGAACCTGTATAAAAATCCCCGTGTCTTCTTCGTCTGTGTGATCAATTGTGGAGACCCCCCGAATCAAACAATCTTTACGTAAGATCGGTTCTAAAACACCGACACATTGTTCATTATTTATTATTATGCTTGCTGAGTCATGTACTTACTCTTGCTCTATTGTTGCTTTTAGGTGACTGTTGATGACATTGCACATGGAAAGGGCTAGCGCACTTGAAACCACGTCATACATTCAAATACTTGAAACAATGGCCTTGATATTAGCATGCTGATTTATAATTAGGACTTGATATTATTACTTAGCCTTAGTTGATAGGTTGGAGTTGATTATTCATTCAATAGACTTGATTTGATTGATTTTGCTTTGATCTTGATTTATTATGTTGCCATGCTTCCTAGGAATTAATCATCTATTGTTGGCATATCGTTATGCTTGTGTTAGTGTGACCCGTTGACTGGTTTTTATCATTGATAATTAGTGTAGTTTAGTGGCATTACAGCCTCAGTGTTGGATCAGAGTGTTACAGTTTCTATAGCACTGGCACCGCTGGTGAAGTAACCACCGCTAGGTAAAGTTTTCCCAGCGACCGAATACGCATTGGTAGCTACAAGTTTTTGATACCCATTTTCCCTAGCGGTAGGGCAGCTTGTGAGAGTGGGTCTTCCTATAGTGTAAGGTGTAGGTCGTACACATGGACGAAAATCATTGACAATCTGCTTCTCGCTTTTGTCAACAACTATGACACTACAAGATATATGATACTGTTGACACATAATCTATCACGAGGAGGAGGATAGAGAGGTCCGGCATGTTCATTGATGGTAGCACGTTGTTCGTCCGGAAGCTTCAACCAAAAAGTTTTGGTATGTGTGTCGTTTGTCATTAAGTTAGTATTATAAGCGAGAGGGGTTTTCCGAAAAAAACTAAATATCGCAAACTACGTGCTTTGATTGCTTTAGCTTTTAGCCGGATCCTTTTGGTTTCAGAGAGAGAGAGAGAGAGAGAGAGAGAGAGCTTAGGTTTAGGCTTTAGCTAGTCGTACACTCGTATCCGTCAAGATCGATGTCCTCTCTCCTCTGAGCTTAGGTTTCTTTATGCATTCTAGTATACATGCATGCACGCGTGACGCGTGGCGACTACACATGCATGCGTCTGGACCTGGTAGAAAAGGACGACACGGACTCGCCGCATGCAATCCAAGCAAATTATATATATATATATAGAGAGAGAGTATGATATGATTGTCAGTCAATATGCGATGCGATGCGATGCATGCGCGCAGTACCAGCCAGCTCCGTCGATTATCATAATCTAATGGCCGACACAGAGACAGTGCATGCATATATATTTATATTTATATATATGCAGTACTCTACTTTGATAAAAACAAAGTTAAGTTTAGAGATATGGATGGATCGAATACAACTTTATTGACACGCGTGCGTTCAGGCCTGGATCGAATATATGCAACTATATATTCTCTTTATACTGAATTGAAAGGCAGAGAGCCAGTGAGGAGGGATCAGATGCTCCATCAAAATCAAATGGAAGGGAAGCTAAGCTAAGCTAGCAAGGGAATCGAATCGAAATAAATAAAAAAAGCAGCAGCAGCAGCAGCAGCAAAGGCCATAGCCAATGTGGATCATTCATACCATCTATCGATCATAGTGTTAGTGTGTAACGACTCCCCATGCATCCAGCTTAGTTTAATTAAGCTATCTTGAAAGGACTATCTGGAAATTCAAAGCTCACACCAAGTAATTTATTAGCTGCTTGTCGGTGTGGGAATCAAATACTCTATGCGCTTGTTAGCGAAAAAAGTCGCATGGTAAGAAAAGCTAAGAATTTTTCCCGACTTTATATATATAAAGCTTTTTTTTTTCAACTTTTCGAGTAGTTATTAATTCCCTATTATATATCTCACAATATAAGGAGTATCTTACACAACCGAGCGTATGTATATGTAGTATACGAGTATATAAGATCACCTAGGTGGTATTTATACATTTTCTTTCTTTTTTAATAAGGCTAAGTCCAGTTTTTATAGAAAGCCAATATAAAAGCAATAAAAGACTGATACAAAAGACTAGGAGAACCAGTCACCACAGTAAAGCGCAAGGCTAAGAGAAACAACGTAACCTAAACCTGCCTCAAATTAACCACCCCAACTAGAATTAGAAACCACCCAATAGACCAACAAAGTACAAAGGATAACAGAAATCACGGACAAAAGACAAACACCAAAAGCCCATTAAGACCTATCCATGCTTCTGAACTCCCTCAGCCAGTCGTCTGCCAGCATCCCTTCAAGCTTCACTTGATCATCTTTCTTGATGAGAATGCTCCAACGCTGCAAACATGACACAAATTGGAATACAACTTCGGCGGGGTTCTTAGTGTAAGTCTTCACAATTGCTCCTTTGTTCCTGATCTTCCAAAGCGTCCAAGCAAGAGCTGCAAAACTGAGAAAGCCAACATGATAATCATTAGCACCCATAATATCTAACCAGCCCCCTGAGCATATCATCTATAGAAACAGGGTTTCTCTCCCAATTAAAGATTTCTCTGACGTAAGACCAAACAAATCTTGCCATGACACATTGAAACAATACATGGTTTGCATCTTCTTCCTTACCACAAAGCCAGCACTTATTTTCCCCTCTCCATTTTCTGATCACAAGCTGATCCGTGGTCGGAAGCCTATTCATGTAAGTCTGCCAAAGGAAAATCTTAACTTTCAAAGGAATTCTGCTAGCCCAGAGATTCTGGAGCTTTTTGTTTGTGACTCCTCCAAAAGACAGAAACCTATATAAGGATTTAACAGTGTATCTCCTATATTTTTCTAAACACCAAATAGCCCTATCATGCTCAGTGGTTAATTATTCCACCCCTTGGACTTCCTCTTTCAAATCTCTCCACATCACTTCTTCTTCTCTCCCAAAATTTCTAAAGAACTTTATATGCGAAAACCCCTCCTCAAGACCTTTTCAGGGGGAGTATGTATAATTTTTTAGACATACTCCTTTTTTATGCACGAATATGAAGGTATTTACAAAATATGCTAAAAATTATGGACTATCTTGCAAATTTTTCGCGTGGTTCACATTGGAGTATCTTATAATTAGTATATGAGTATACCCAAAGTGATAAAGGAGCATGTCAAGTTCTTTTAGGTGGTATATCAGAGGTGGGAGCAACTACACACGCGAGTACGCACTCCTAGATTTTTTTTTTCTTGCGATTACAAGGAAAACACACAAGCGAGTACACTCCCCTAGCACACGCCTGGACAGATGGAGGCCGGCCGGGGATAAATCCGTGATATCACAAAATTCATACTGAAGCGCAGCCACGTGTACATTAGAGGCGGACTTCAGGATTTGTACTACTACCGTGGATGGAGTTGTACACCATCTTACGAAAAGAAACATAATTTACACTAGTTGGGTATGTTGGAATGAATGAATTAATGGTGGGAAAAGGTGCGAAATAGGCACGTTGGATCGCTTGCTTCTTTCTTAAGGAAACACGTACGTACTAGGTAACTACATGTACATACTGATGCTCAAATAGCTAAGAGCTAGCGCTGCTGCTGCTGCTGCTGCTTCTTCTTCTTCTTCCTCTGTATCGAATCGATCGATCGATCTCGCTAGTCTAGTAGCTATATATAAATAATACGATGCATGCCCTCGCAAGCTATTGCTAGCTAGGTGCATGCAATGGGAGTAGTATATATAGTCTCACTGATGATGTACATGGATCGATGTCATTGGATTAATTCAAGGAGGAGGAGATGATCGATATATAGGCATGCATGCATATATAGCTAGCTATATATGTGAGCCAGCCACATCTCATTCTCATTGATCAGCTGATTCTATATATCTGCATCTGCATGCTCGATCGATCGGCAGCTGGATCGACTAGTTCCTGGTCCTGGTACGTACGTGTTTCCAATCCAATCCAATCCAATTGCATGCTGACTGTTGCATTTAGCTAAGTGACCATTTATGTATTTATTTATTTTACCGGCCCGCAGTACTGCAAAATATAGGCCGTTGGATCCTCTTTGAGTCCGGACCGGAGGTGGAGATCCAACCACCACCACGGCACGGCCGCGGGAGCTCATTTTCTTTTTCTTTTCTTCCTCATCCGCTCGCATCGCCATCGCCATCGCGATCCGCCGATATCCCATACCACCACCACCGCCGCCACCACCCGGCCCCGGGTGATCGAGTCGACGGAGGCCTCCTCCGGTAATCCGATTTCTGCTACCCCTGGCTCCGATTCTTCCATCCTTCTTTCCTGCGTCTGCGTCTGCGTGCGTGCTTGCATCCGCTAGCTAGCTAGCTAATCCCCTCCTCCTCCTCTACTCTAATTGTTTTTCTCCCGTCCATTTCCGCCTAGGGCTTCCCTTTCCCCAATTCTAAGCCCCTCCTTAGTTTCCCACCCATTTCTAGCTAGGGCTATTCGATTTCTAGGCTTCTTTTCCCAATCCCATCATTCCTAGTAATTCCATACTAGGAGTTGGAATTACTCCGTATGAATACGATGCATTCCACCTTTTCTTTTCTTTTCTTTTATGAAGAGAAAGAGAAAATAATCCCATGCCTAGTTGGTTGGTATGTGTATGCATGCTCCTTTCCTTTTGGTTGGACTATTGTATCGCATTCCACACTTAATTGCAGATTTTGGTTTTCTACTCTGTGTTTAGATATAGTTAGGTTAGGTCTACTTGTTCACATTAATTATTTGCTCTTTGTTTATTATCCTGTTGTTGCCAGGTCTGGTTGATTCTAACTATGGTGATGATGATCTTGTCATTATAATCCAATACGGCAGGTGTCTATCTTCAGTACCAGCGCATAAATAAATAAATAAACACCTTGGTGATCTATTGCGCTGTGGATCTCGTACATTTACTAGCTGTTCCAAGCTTTTCTTTTCTGGGGTGAATCAGCACTGCTAGGCTGGTAAGTTGGATTGAGCACTGCTGCTCTGTATTCTACTGTCTCTTTCTTTTAGCTAGAGCCAACACATCTTTCAAAGCAAAACAGTGTAGGACAGCACCACAAGTTTTGACCACTAACTCTTCTCTTGCAGTGTTTCGTTTTGTGCGTGCTGTTCGTTTCGGTTGGGAGACTACTCAACTCTCTCGCTCTAATTCTAAGCTTGAAACCGCGTAATTAACCTTCCTCGTCTATGTACCTTATATACATACATACAATTCCTTCAATTGAATAGATTTATTCTATGACTGACTTTGCTTCTGGCCCCCCTTGCAAATGTAACTGACGTATCCCTTCCATCTTCCTGTGCAGATCACCGTTTCTTATTTATCTTCTTGGTTCAGCCCCTGCTAGGCAGTATGCATGACATCCCCTGTGGCTCTTCCCAATGAGCTTCAAGGTATCTCTCACTCTCAAAGAATTGAGCTCTCTCGGGATGTTACCTCTAATCTTGACAAGGAGGTCTTGGCTGGTCTGGCCAACCGTCAACATTCAAACGCTTCTACAATAAATTCTGGCTTTAGAGTTGGAGAGCTTGTACTACCCAATGGGGATGTTTATTCTGGCACTTTATTGGGGAACACACCGGAGGGTTCAGGGCGGTATATCTGGTCCGATGGTTGCATTTATGAGGGTGAGTGGAGGAGAGGGATGAGGCATGGGCAAGGGAAGACACTATGGCCGTCAGGAGCCACCTATGAGGGTGAATATTCTGGTGGCTACATTTATGGCGAAGGAACATATATTGGGCCAAACAACTTGGCTTACAAGGGACGGTGGAAGTTGAATCTCAAGCATGGGCTTGGTTTGCAGACTTATCCCAATGGAGACATGTTTGAAGGTTCTTGGATTCAGGGAGAAATACAAGGCCATGGCAAGTACACCTGGGCAAATGGGAACACTTATGTTGGCAGCATGAGAAGTGGAGTGATGTCCGGCAAAGGAATTTTTACACGGAACAATGGGGACTCATTCGAAGGGAACTGGTTAGATGGCAGGATGGATGGATACGGAGTTTATACATGGGAGGGCTGTGGCTACTATGTAGGAACCTGGACGAGGGGATTGAAAGATGGAAAAGGCACATTCTATCCAAAATGTTGCAGAATTCCGGTTACTGATGAGCTCTACATAAATGCTTTAAGAAAGAGAGGTGTGCTGCCTGATATTAGAAGGCAGAATCGTCGTTCACATATCCTTCACTCTTCTTCATTTGACATGGGAAGCATGAAGGCTGGCACAAATCAGGAACCTGCAGGTACTTCATCGAGAAGAAACTTGAGTTTTGAGCGACCTCATACAAACAATGTATCTTTGGAAAGACGCTGGAGTCTTGGAGTGGCTATTGAAAAATTCATTGGTCATGAGTCAAGCGAAAGTTCTGGGACGCAAAGCTGTGAGAATATGGCCGATTCTAACTTTCCTATACTGGAAAGGGAATACATGCAAGGTGTTCTTATCAGCGAGGTCGTAGTGAATAGGAGCTTCTCGGATTCTTCTAAAAAAGTAGAACGTCGCCAGAGGAAAATGGTGAAGGATATAAAAAAGCCTGGAGAGACAATAATTAAGGGACACAGGAGCTATGATCTAATGCTCAGTCTGCAGCTTGGAATCAGGTAATGCATAAAACAATACATCATAATTTGAAATTTCAACGCCTTTTAACTTTCTTCTTTACCCTGGTAATTGCAGTTGCACCATTGCATTTTCAGATAATGTTATGATATTAGTACATATATTGTTCATTGCCTTTGACCCATATGTGAAAGGGGATTGTGGCATATTATAGCATACAACATCAACTATGCGTGCATATCGGTTGTATCTAACCTCATTGACCAAAATATTTCTAAATTTTCACCTTTTCTTTTGAAGGAAAATATTTCTGAATTTTCACCTTTGCAATGTATACAAATATATGTTGAGGACGTCTCTACCTGCTAAAAACCGAGAATTGTTTGTCATCCAAAAATGATCGTAGAACTTAGTTGATAGGTTAGATAATTTGCTGGTGCTGGAGTACTAGGGTTTTCAATCTTTTGGTTCTTAAACTAATATTTTAACTTATCATTAGTGTGTGCCACCTATTACGATTACTTAGAAAAAAAAACTTGGAGTGTGACGGCTCGAGTTGAACAATTTTGAAATTCATGTGTTCCACTTATGCAATTATGCAATTCTGGCATGCAAGTAACTAGCTTTAACATTTTGACAGGACATAATCTAGGCACGATTGGATAATTTATGTTCAGAGCCCATTATTGAGCAAACCCGATAGCTGTTTAGTCTTCTTTGGTCTTGTGCTATGCACACCCAGCGTCAGTCTCATGCAAACCTATCAATCTGCAAATCACAATTTTTTGATACCCTCAATTTCAGCTCACCCATGAATGGGCACTTATATTATATAAACTTGTTTTTTTGCTGAGAATGTTACGATTCCATAATGTATATTTCATCTATAGAAAATTGTTGCGTGCTGGAATTACTATCCACGCGTGTGAACAACACCATGGGTACTGTAGAAACCATGTACTGTTCACGCAGGCCCACGGTTGCATTATTAGTTGGAAAATAGATATAAGAATAATTAGTTTCTTTGTTAGGTGAGTTTACTTCCTTATAGATATATTCTATCTATTAGAGATAGGTTTCCATCTATTAGAGATATATTTCTTTAGAAATAGAAATTGTTTTTTATGACTTAAGTCAAGTCATCCCTATAAAAAAGGAAGTATGTATGCATTATCAATCAAGTAAGAAGAACAAAGAAACAATAGTTCATCCCGGTCAATGTCTATCTTCCTCCTCTCAAGTCCCTCCCCATTCAAGCCGTCGCCGCCCGGCCATCCTCATGGCGGTGTTTATACCAGAATGATCTAAGATCATTACAAAGATTCTCCTAAATAGTTGAAAGTCTGCCAAGCACCTTGCAGTCAATCGGTATCACAAACAAGAACTTGATGTTAGTTTTAGCTCATTACAATCTTGGTGATTAATAAATTTAATGAGATATGGAGACATCATTGTCGTTTTCAAGACAGGGAAGTTACAGGTGTCCATTCACTACATTTGACATTCTGGAGTTTAAGGTTTCATTATGGTAGAAAAGGGAAAAGAAGATTTCTCCTCATTGGTATAGAAACTGTGTGGCAGCGTGTTCTTATTTTGTTCGTTTATCAACAGGAGAGTGTCTTGTTGAATACCCAACTAATTGATTTTCTGGTGATCAATAAAAGGCTGTTATACATACTCAGGTATACAGTTGGAAAGATTACGCCGATTCAGAGGCGTGAAGTGCGAGCTTCTGATTATGGCCCCAGAGCAAGTTTCTGGATGAACTTCCCCAAAAAAGGATCACGGCTTACTCCTTCACATCGTGCTGAAGATTTTAAATGGAAGGACTATTGTCCAATGGTTTTCAGGTTTGTCGCGTTGGTGTCTCACTCTTTGTTTGTTAAGAGTATATTTTTGAGTCAATGTATCTTAGCTTAACTAGTAAATATAGAAATGTAAGGATGTCATGAAGTAGCTTCGAAAGTTCAATGGCTTAAGTCTTATCCTGTAAAACTTTATCTGAATCTTGTGGTTCTACAATGCTAATGAATTCCAAATCTATTCCCTATTTAGGTAAGGTTTGTAACAATTTGAAATTTCCTTGTTTGAGTAGCTAATAAGGCACCCAGGCAGTACTGTTTTCTGTTTCAGAACTTAATAAGAACTAATTTCCTATTAATGTTTGCTTATAGAAATTTGAGGGAGATGTTCAAGATTGATGCAGCGGATTATATGATTTCCATTTGCGGAAGTGATGCACTTAGGGAGCTATCTTCTCCTGGAAAGAGTGGAAGTGTCTTTTTCCTCTCGCAAGATGACCGATTTATGATCAAGACTCTTCGGAAATCGGAAGTGCAGGTTGTTGCATCTTTTAAATGAATTTATGAAGTTTACTAAGCAGCATACCGTTATATTCTTTTCTTATGGTTTTGGTAAAACCAAAATGGGACCATGTCACCATGGTCCCATTTTCTACCAGATCCCAACACTGGATAATAATCGGATGTTTTGAATGATTCAGTGCTTTTAGCTTATCTGGCCCAACACCCGATAAGAATTGGATATGTTCAATGATCCAGAGCTTTTGGCTTATTTGGTTTTATGGTGTTCAACATGTTGTCATTAGGAAATATATTTTTAAACTAGTTTTCTAGTTTACTTGTTGATTCATATTAACAATTGAATCAAACTTGTCCTTTAGTTCATTTGCTTACATGTGCAACTTTGGTATTTTATTGACATGATATTGTCATGTAGGTTCTTTTGCGGATGCTTCCAGACTATTATCACCATGTCCGTACTTATGAGAACACACTCATAACTAAATTTTTTGGCCTCCACAGGGTGAAACCTTCTAGCGGGCAAAAGGTAATCACATTATTAGCTTTCTTGTTTGTGCTTTATTACTATTCCCTTGGTTAAAAAATATATGAAGTTTTAAAATTTGTGCGGTCAAACTTTCTTAACTTTGAGCACTAATACATACATGGACTGATCATGTCAAAATAACACTCAGATTTTTCAAGAAAAGTACTTATATGTAAATAATATAAATATTTTTATAATTTTTCGCTAACATATCACCATAGAAATTGATGGTCAAAGTTACATATTAGAAGCCATGTGTTGTCCAAAGCTTCATATATTTTTGAACAGGCGGATTATTTTCCATTCAGTCCTAACAGGATATTAATTGTCATATCTGATAATTTTCATTATAGTTACCTTTTGTTTTTGAAATAATGGCTGTTGTTGATGTATTGTTTGTATTTGTAGTTCCGATTCGTAGTGATGGGAAACATGTTTTGCACAGAACTGAGAATTCACAGGAGGTTTGACTTGAAAGGTTCATCCTTAGGCCGTTCTACAGACAAAATTGAAATCGATGAGAACACAACACTGAAAGACTTGGATCTAAAATATTCATTTTATCTTGAGCCTTCTTGGAGGGATACTTTGCTTAAGTAAGCGTGTGCTCTCTCGAAGCAGCTTTATGTACAACCTAGTTATAAAGTGCAGGTTGCCTCTTATGATTTGGTTTTGTCCCATTACTGCATTATTCGTGCTATAGAATTATGGTGATATGGTCATTTAATGCAATGCATGGAAGAAGTACCAATCTATGAGATAATCAGATAACTAGGGAACTATACCAACTGCTTACTTTGCAAAGCTTCTCGATTCTTTAGATGTTTCTTTTCCTTTTGACAGATTTAAAGTGGCCAGTCCTGCCATTTATTCCAGTTCTGACATTTATTCCACCAAAGTTTACATTTTGGTAGATATGAATTTCACCATCATTATATGGTATTTGCAAAGTTGTATTGCACATATGCTAGCAGAACATTATCATACTCATTCCTGCAAATGGCCAATCCTGTCATGTGTTATGATCACTTAAAGTTTTGTATGTAGTCAGTTCTGACACTGGTTCAACCCGTCATGTCATTTGGTGTAAATTTACTTCGCAATTGTATGAGATTGTAAAGCTATATTAACTTATTCAGATCACTATTATTACAACTATTTCTTAGAATCACTATTCCTACTAGTTGGGAGGAAAAGAAATAGCTTGCTAATTGCTTTGGAGCAGTTATTGATTTCTTGTTTTTTTTTTTAAAAAAATCTTCATACTAGTGTTATGCATTTTGTCTTGAGGTCTGTATGGTTATTGTTGCACTATTCATTAGAGTGTTTGTGCCTTTTATGTAACCATGTTTAATCTTGTTCTGTGTAGGCAGATTGAGACCGACAGCAGATTTCTAAGGAATCAGGGGATAATGGATTACAGCTTGCTTCTTGGTGTCCACTATCGAGCTCCTCAGAACTTACAAACACGAGCGTCCTGTCATCAGAGCATTGTACCAGATAGACTAACCGTTCTATCAGAAGAAGGTAAGCATGTATCTTTCTCTCAGTAAGATGTCCTTTCCGTAGATCCTTGAGTTATTGAGCACACTGGGTGTTTGGAGAACTTTTCTAGCTACCTTGTACAATATTACTATGGCTTCTTTTTTGAAGATATATTTAACTACCATTCTCGTATGATATTATAGTAGCCACTGCATAAATTTTGGAATTAATCTTTTGCCTAGAGCATTTTTTAGATGCACCTCGTTCTGTATAACAGAATTGCAGATATTTGCTTCATACATACTTCAGATTTTAAATTGGATAGAGAAAAATTGCAGCAATAAAGGAAGAAAATAGAACACATGAGAATTCTTAATTTTTAGTATGGCATGTGGGTTTGCCATGACATGTAGGCAAGGGCCCTGAGCACAACTGGTATGTTCAAAAGGACTATTATATTAGTCTGAATGGTTGAGAGTGAAAATGGAGCTGAGCTGGAGCAGGTGTTAGTAATATTTCAATGAATTTCTGACCATAAAGGCTAACACGGTCCTGGTTTGTGATCCAATTTTGCTATGAAACCTTCATTCCAGCCGGCAGTTATACTACTATCACTCCCCTTTCTCCTGTCTGTATTGGATATGGTGATTCTGGAACTATAAATGGATCTGTAGATACATTTATCTCTGTAAAGTTAACTCCATGTATTTTTATGCTATCAATTGTCAAGGGAAAACGATTTCGACATGTGTCATAAGCATGACTTTGATACTCATATTTTACAAACCGTTTGTCTTACTGTTCAGAATCTTGTTAGATTGATGACTGAAGTACTCAACCATCCGGTTATATATTTTACAAACAACATAGGGAGAGTCCTTTATCAACTAGGCTTCTCCCAGAACTTTTACATTAGTTGACCTTGACATTGAGAAACCTTTTCCTGTCAGTTTCCTTGCATTTCCTTTGAAGTTTCAAATTCTTCCAATCTTGTGTCCAATCAGCATTATAGTCAGCTTGATATTCATGCCTAAATCAATACGACCAGCCTCGGAAGCATTAATGTACTGTAAATAACGATGCTATATAAATATTTCCCTTAAAAGAAAATCACAATTTCTGATTTTGCAATAGCTGTTTCCTTCCAGCAATGTTTTTTTCTTAATTCTTACTAACGTTGGGAGGTAATGTAGATGCCCTGGAGGATGATGCTTATAACTATCCAGAAGGACTTGTTTTGGTTCAACGAGGTAGTGATCAAAAGGGTGTCCTTATTGGCCCTCATATAAGGGGAAGCCGTTTGCGAGCATCAGCTGCTAGTTTTGAGGAAGTAGATCTCTTGCTTCCAGGCACCGCAAGGTGAGTGTTCCTATCGTTCCTGTGCCCCTATTGTCGTGGCTTGCTGGCTGTTATATAGCATTCGATTGTGAGGCCAACGAATAATTATTGTTCTTTGTCAGGCTTCAGATCCAGCTAGGGGTCAACATGCCCGCGAGGGCAGAACAGATCCCTCAAGAAGACGATAGCAAATCGTTCCGCCAGGTGTATGATGTGGTGATCTACCTAGGGATAATTGATATTTTGCAAGAGTACAACATAAGTAAGAAGATTGAGCATGCATACAAGTCCATCCAGTACAACTCTCTATCAATATCTGTCGTTGAACCCCAGTTGTACTCGGAGCGCTTCCTGAAATTCATTCAGACCATCTTTCCTGAAAACTCGTAGAATACAATAATTCTCTTTGTTGCCAAATCTTGTTAAACTACAGTGCACACTACTTCATTCGCTTGAGCAGAAGGCGGCCAACCAGCTCAAGGTAATTGTTGAGGGCATATTCTTCTGGAACTGGTGCTGCCCATCTTTAGTGATTTTCTTGAGGGAAGGATATTCGTTTACTTCAATACTCCGGATCGTCCAGGTTGCAGGAATAAGTCGGTGTGTTCATTCAATTAACTTGAGGCAACACGTCCGTAGGAAATACCTTGCAACGGTGGAGATTATGTTAGCCACCTATCCATGCTAATTCTGTTGCCGAGGTTAATTTTTAATCATAATGTCTAATAGGTGTGAACATATTATGGGCCATGGCACAAAATATACAACATATTGGAATGATTGCAAAGTTTTACTGGTAATCCCACATGCGGTTCCTTAAGTTGGAGAACGAACCCAATGCAGCTAACGACGCCCATTAAAATGTAGTTTCAAGTCTTATTGCATTAAAGTCAACTATAAGATTTGGTTTGAAAGTTTAGAAATGCAGTTCTTTTATGTAAGGTTGTCGTGAAAGCGTGAACAATAGCACTATTGATTTGTCTCAAAGCCATGCTTTATAATACAGCATGGTTTACTTGCATACTGTTCTACATAAGATTGCCAAAAGGTTGTGAGGATATTTCCTAAAAAAATATGAAAAATAGTTCAATGTAAAATTGAGTTTTAATTAGCCAAACCGACCATTTTTTTTTTGAAACATATGATCTATGTAGGTATGCCCTGAATTTTGAAATACAATCATGAATTGAACATTTTTTAGGCTATTTGGATGATTTGACCCACCTACCTCTAGAGTAAAGCTCAAAGTAAAATTGCTTAAAGACCGGTAGATTTGTCGCCAAATCTTTGAGATATAGTTCGAAGTAATGATTTGTTATAGCGTGCAGTCGGTCGTCGAATCATGGAACTATAGTTTCCATTAAAATTTCTATACAACCACAACAACAATAACAAAACCTTTGGTTCCAAACAAGTTGGGGTAGGATAGGAATAAAACCTCCTCAAGATCAAAAGAGACGAGCCTTGTAAATAAAATAAAATAATAATGGAAAAAACTACAAGGCTAAAACCTAAGCCGTACATCCTGCCATCTGAGCCGAGAGCCTAAAACACAGCCTCTAAATCTTCTTATGGTTCCGGTACGTGGATCGCTAACTTCTATACGCTCCTATCCAAAGCTAATTCTTTAGCTACATTCCAATCCTCAAATCTCTTTTAATTGCTTCCTCCCACGTTAGTTTTGGTCGACCTCTGCCTCTTCTTACGTTTTCAGTACGTCTTAAAATTTCACTACGTACAAGTGTCTTAGAAGGCATCCGTTGGAAATATCCAAACCATCTCAAGCGATGTTGGACAAACTTCTCTTCAATTGATGCTACTCTCAACCTATCACGTATATCCTCATTGTGGATTCGATCTCACCTTGTGTGGCCATATATCCACAGCAACATTCTCATCACCGCTACACTCATCTTCTGTATATGTTGTCTTTTAATCGCCCAACATTCTACTCCATATAGCATCGTAGGTATGATCACCGTTCTATAGAACTTACCCTTTAAGTTTTGAGGAACTTTTTTGCCACACAGGACACTCGATGCTTGGCACCATTTCACCCACCTTGCTCTAATCCTGTGGCTCATGTCTTCATCAATCTCTTCGTCTCGCTGTAGCATCGATCTCAAATATCGAAACATGTCCTTCCTAGGCACTACTTGTCCGTCTAGTCTAACATCTCCATCATCTGCTCCGGCACAGCTGAAATCACACTTCATATACTTAGTTTTAGTCCTACTAAATCTAAAACCCTTCGATTCTAAGGTCCTTCTCCACATCTCCAGATTCCTATCGACACTTATCCTACTCTCATCAACTAACATTGCATCATTAGCGAAAAGCATACACCAAGGGACATCTCCTTGTATGTCCCCCGTGACCTCGTCCATCATTAGAGCAAAAATGTATTGGCTCAACACTGACCCTTGGTGTAGTCCTATCTTAATAGGGAAATCACTAGTATCACCCCCACATGTTCTGATATAAGTCACAACATCTTGGTACATATCCTTAATTAAGGTAACATACTTTGTTGGGACTTTTTTTTTCCCTTTGAAACGTCCATCATATGACCCTTTTTGGCATTTTGTCATAGGCTTTCTCGAAGTCGATAAACACCATATGAAGATTCTTTTCTTGCTCCCTATACCTCTCCATCAACTGTCGTGTCAAGAAAATCGCCTCCGTGGTCGACCTCCCAGGCATAAAACCAAATTGATTTGTCGTCACGCTAGTCACTCTTCTTAAACGATGCTCGATCACTCGCTCCCAAAGCTTCATTGTGTGGCTCATGAGTTTAATTTCTCTATAATTAGTACACCTTTGAATGTCTCCTTTATTTTTAAAAATTGGTACTAATGTGCTCCTCTGCCACTTGTTAGACATCTTGTTCGACCTAAAAATGCTATTGAACCTTAAAAATACAATATGTCATTTTTTTTAAACATTGAATTGAAGTTCTAAGACGAATTACCACAAAATCATAACCTATTGTATGATACATTTGTTTTTGGAATTATGAAATATACATTTTATATATGGTTGCCAAAAATCATAAGCTAAAGTATTAAAGATTTGCCTCAAAATTTTTGAAAATAGTTCAAAGTAGAATCACCTAAAAGCCGTGAACTATAATAAGCTGAATCTTGCAAAACACTCTATTTCATATATTTAGTATATACTTCAACGTAAGATCACTTCATGATCATGAGTTGTAGCAGGGGAATTTATAACTAAATCGTTCATAGATTGTTCAAATTAATATTCACATGTAATTGTGAGCCACAACATATCTTCCTTAAAACCGTCAAGCAAATAGTGTCAAATCGCTTCAAAATCATGAGCTACTGTTCACAGACCAGTCATCGAATATTTAAAATACAAATCCTTGGGTCATGACATAACTTCTATGAATTCTTGCATTGAAGCTCTAATATAAATTTTGCAAACTCATGGGCTATTGTATCAAGGATTTGCTTTGAAAATTTAAAATATAGTTTTACATATGACTGCCCACAAGACATGATCTATAGTATGATATATGGCTCAACGTAATATTATCATGAAACAATGAGTTGTAATATGGCATATTTTCCGTACAACCCAAAAATTCAATTGTGCAGTAATTCGCCTCAAAACTATGAGCATGGCAGATTGACAATCAAATCTTTGAAATATAATTTACATTAAAGTTATCATAAATACATGAGTTATATTGTGCCATATCTATGAAATCTCAAGTTGAACTTACGAGATATATTTGCCTAGAAAATTTAGTACTATAATTATATTGAAGATTGCGGCCTAGAAAATTTAGCACTATAATTATATTGAAGATTGCCACAATCCTGTGAACAGTAGGATGGTAGATGTTTCCGAAAACTGCTAGTTAGTATAAGCAATTTGCCTTAATATAGTTTCAAACCATAATATAGTATGGCAGATTGGTCATAATTTTTTTTAATATATTTGACATTAAAATTTCCATAAAACCTTGAGTTACATTGTGTCATATCCTTTTGAAACCTTGAATTGTAGTTCTAATATAAGTTACCTCAAAATCATAAGCTATTGTATGATAGATTTGCTTCGGAAATTCTAAAATAAGATTTTACATGTGATTTTTCTGAAGGAATTTTTTACATATAATTGCCAAAAACCATGAGCTATAGTATGGTAGGTTTGCCTATTTTTTTGGAAAATAGTTTTGTCATGTGGGATCGCGTCTACGGCCGGCGCCACAAGACGCAGAGCAGTCGGCCCTAACAGCAGCGTAGCCAGCCCTAGAGGCCACATAAGAGTCCAATGTATCGCTTTAGGCGGTTGCAATTAGGAAAGTTTTAATTAGGGAAATTTTTATTAGGAAGAGTAAGAGTTAAGAGCCCTAGTCGAGAGAAGGATTAACCTTCTATTTCAGATAAGAGTTAGAGTCCTAGTCAAGGGAAGGATTAACCTTCTATTTTAGATTGTACTCCTATATAAAGAGCATATGCAGTAATAGAAAAACAGCAAAGGATTGGGTTATTCCCAATCCCCTTCCGCTAAATTCCACTGCGTCCACTGTTCCTCCGAGCACTGTTCATCCGAGCACAACTGCCTCGACTGCCTACGACCAGGGCTCCCAACAACCATGACCCCTCCGCACCGATCGCCATTGCTTCCCAACGCAATCCACATCCGCTCGAGTTAATCCTTCCCTTCCGCCTCCGCTCCCAACGCTCATCTTTTGACATCTTGGTATCAGAGCCGACCGCTATTCCTCCCTCCATGGATAACAGCGGGGGTTTCGACGACAACTTCAAGGAGATGATGATGAAATTCATGGAAGACACCGGCAACCAACTCAAGCTGCTGCCCGAAGTATTGGATCAACTCGACATCCACGCCGGCTAGCTTGCAGCAGTTGGGAGTTGGCTGCAGCGTCATGATCACCAGTTGCACGCATGGAGGGCCAACCTGCTAGTGAAGAAGGCGCCATGGATCAAGACGGCCGGGATGCGATGCCTCGGCGCCATTGCCACGGTCATGGATCCGCGGCGGGGCGGGGCGAGGGATTCCGCCCGACCATACCGGCCTCCACCACGGGTGATTTTGGCCGGCGAGGCCCTCGTAATCCGCCACGCTACACCAAGCTCTCTTTTTTGACATTTGATGGTCGGAAGATCCGCTTCCATGGATCAATCGCTGCGAACAGTTTTTTCGAGATCAACAAACGCCGACGAAGGACAAGGTGTGGCTGGCCACGTATCATTTTATAAGGCGACCACAGCTCTGGTACATGCATCTGGAGCGCATGGAGGGCACCCCGAACTAGCAACACTTCACCAACTTGGTCTCCAGCGATTTAGAATGCCAACCCGCCATAATCCTCTAGGTGAGTTGACGGCGCTTCGCCAGACCGGCACAATGGACGAATTCACCGAGCAATTTCGATCTTTGTTAGCACGTGTTGGCGGTGGGCGATGGCGATGGCGTATCTTTGTACACGGTAGGCTTGGGTGAGCCACTCAAGACCCACGTCGAGCTCCAGAAGCCCGGCGACTTGGAGGAGGCCATGGACCTGGCTCGGTCTTACGAACGCCTGACCACCTTATCACGCGAAGCCAACGGATGGACCGCCACACCACGGTCGACCACGTTCAAACCGGCGGCAGCACAGCAGAACCCACTACTGAGCAGCGCACTCCCTTTGGTTCCCCTTCCCGCAATGAGCGTAGCATCGACAGGAGCGTCAGGAGTGGCGCACTCATCCCTGTCGTTGACAGGCGCGTCACGCAGTGCGTGCCCCTTCAAATGTGTGATGCCTGCTGATATAGAGGAACACAGAAGCCAAGGATTTTGCTACAACTGCGACAAAAAAATCCATCCGGGGCACCAAAAGATTTGTAAGCATATTTTTTCGTTGCAGGTGGAGCCCGACTCGGAAGACGAGGAGGAGGAACCTGAGATGGCAGCAACCATCTCCCTCATCACCTTGACAGGCATCCACAAGACCCAGACGATGCAGCTCGTCGTCATCATCAACGACATTCACCTTCTGGCCCTGGTGGACTCTGGGTCGACTCACAACTTTGTGGCGGTCGAATTAGTTGCACGAGTGGCGTTGTCTCTCACGCCACGCATGGGTCTGTCAGTGGCAGTCGCCAACGGCGACCAAGTCACAAGCGGTGGCATCTGCCGTGCAACGCTTATCTCCAACGACAAAGAAGATTTCATACTCGACTTCCTCACGATTCCGTTGGGCGGTTTTGATGTCGTCTTGGGCATCCAGTGGCTGGGATCCCTAGGGCCCATAACTTGGGACTTCATCCACAGGACGATGCGCTTCCAGCGGCAAGGGCGGGAGATCGTGTGGCACGACGCCAACCCACTAGGAGCCGGCCCACACCTCCACACGGCGACCTCGGAGGACCACATGGGCGATCTTATAGAGGAGTTCCAGACTATCTTCACGGAACCACAGGTCCTACCGCCCGTGCGAGGTCGGGATCATCACATTCACCTGCTGCCCGGCTCGGGCCCTGTGGTAGTCCGACCGTACCGGTACCCCGTCCTCCAGAAAGATGAGTTGGAGCGCCGATGTGCCACCATGCTCGATCAGGGCATTATCCGGCGCAACACCTCGGCTTTCCGGCTCCTGTCTTGCTAGTCAAAAAGCAGGATGGGACATGGCGTTTCTACGTCGACTACCGGGCATTGAACGACAAGACAATCAAAGATAAATTCCCCATTCTAGTGGTCGAGGAGCTGCTGGACGAGCTCAAAGGAGCTTGGTTCTTCACCAAGCTAGACTTGCGCTCGGGTACCATCAGGTACGGATGCACCCTGCGGACATTGAGAAGATGGCGTTCAGGACGCATGAGGGCCTTTTCGAGTTCTTGGTCATGCCATTTAGCCTGACAAATGCACCGGCCACATTCCAGGCTCTTATGAATGAAGTTCGTGGCCCTACTTATGTCGTTTTGTCCTTGTGTTTTTCGATGACATTTTGATATACAACTCCTCCTGGGCGGATCACCTGCGACATGTGTGAGCCGTGTTTCAACTTCTACATCGCCACTAGCTCTTTCTGAAGAGATCCAAGTGTCTCTTTGGGGAATCGGCGGTGACATACCTTGGTCACATCATTCGGGCCGACAGTGTCGCCATGGACCCATCCAAGGTGGAGGGTGTATTAGACTAGCCTCAGCCCCAATCGGTCCGCGCCCTCCGCGGCTTCCTTGGCTTGGCGGGCTACTACCGCCGCTTCATCAAAACTATGGCACCATGGCAGACCCTTTGACTCGACTCCTCCGTAAAGAGGGGTTCACGTGGACGGAGGAAGCCGCGCAGGCCTTCGCGGCCGTCAATAACGCACTCACCTCGGTGCCAGTTCTCCAGCTGCTGGATTTCTCCTCTCCATTTATTGTGGAGTGTGACGCGTCGGGCATGAGATTTGGCGCCGTTCTTCATCAAGGCACCGGGGCCATCACATTCTTTAGCCATCCTATTGCAGCACGCCACACCAAGCTGGCGGCTTATGAACGCGAGCTCTTTGGTCTAGTACAAGGCGTGCGACATTGTAGGCCGTATTTGTGGGGGTGCCCTTTCACTATCAAGACAGACCATTATGTCCTCAAGTTTCTTCTGGATCAGTGCCTCTCCACAATACCTCAACATCAATGGGTGAGAAAATTATTTGGGTTTGATTTTGCGGTAGAATTCAAGCTGGGTCGCTTGAATGTGGTCGCCGACTCCCTGTCTCGCCGGAATGCCGAACCGGGGATCGCTTTCACCATCACTTCACACCGATTCTCTTTGTTCGAGGATCTGCGCCAGGCTACATGCATAGCACCGACCTTGTTGAGCCTCCGGGAGCGCATCGTCTCTGGTGAGCTGGGTTCTCCTTGGTCTTTGGTGGAGAGCATGGTGTGCTATGAACAGCGCACCCACGTTCCAGCCGACTCCATACTCCTGTAGGCTGTCCTGGGGGCTGTACATGATGGGCCTCATGAAGGGATCCAAAAGATATTTCATCGCTTGCGAGAAAAATTCCATGTCCCACAAGACCGGGCGGTGGTTCAGGAGTACATCTACGCCTGTGGGGTCTGCCAATGCAACAAGACAGGACAGCTCCAACCGGCGGGTTTGCTACTGCCCCTAGCAGTCCCTTCCTCGGTATGGTCCAATATCTCCATGGACTTTGTGGAGGGTTTGCCGAAAGTGGGCGGCAAATCTGTCATCTTGACAGTGGTCGACAAATTCTCAAAATACGCCCATTTCATTCTTTGGCCCATTCGTATTCAGCTTCATCCGTTGCACATGCCTTCTTTGCAGAAATTGTCCGGCTTTATGGCATCCCTACCTCAATTGTGTCGGACAGGGACCCAATATTCACCTCGAATTTATGGAAGGACTTATTTACTCAATGTGATACCAGCCTTAACATGAGTACGACTTATCACCCACGGTCGATGGACAATCTGAAGTGGTGAACAAGATCATTGCCATGTACCTCCCTCCGTTGCATGACTGGTGACCGATCACGACAATGGGTTCGATGGCTTTCTTGGGCGGAATTTATTTATAATACTTCGTATCATTCAACCCTTAAGACAACACCATTCCGCGTGGTGTATGGGCGCGAACCTCCCTCTTTTCGGGACTATGAGCCAGGAGCAGCGCACACAACAACAGTTGATCAGGCACTCCAAGATCGCGATTTGTTCTTGGCAGATGTTCGGGGTCGCTTACTTCATGCCTAAGAATTTTACAAAAAATTCTACGATCAGAAGCATCCTCCGTGCACTTCGACGTTGGCGATTTGGCTTGGTTGCACCTTCATCATCGGCGGCCGCTTCCCTGCCCAGGGCCAGCCATGGGAAGCTTGGACCCCGTTATTTTGGGCCTTACCGCATCATCGCCAAGATCAATGACATGGCATATCAGCTGAACCTACCCAGGATGGCCCACATCCATGATGTCTTTCATGTGGGTTTTCTAAAGAAGTTTGACGGAGTGCCTCCGACGACACCAACCCCAGTGCCGCCCCTTCTACATGGGCGGGTTATTCCAGCACCTCTGAAGGCGCTGTGTGCCAGGCTTGCTCGTGACAAGTGGCAAGTGTTGATACAGTGGCATGATTCATCAGCTTACGATACTTCTTGGGAAGATTTCCAGGATTTCAAGAAATATTATCCCTCATTTTAGCTCGAGGACGAGCTGTTTGTCGAGGGAGGGAGAGATGTCATGTGGGACCGCGTCTACGGCCGACGCCACAAGACGCAGGAGAAGCCGGTCCTAACAGAAGGCAGCTGGCCCTAGAGGCCACATAAAAGTCCAATGTATCGCTTTAGGCAGTTGCAGTTAGGAATGTTTCAATTAGAGAAGTTTGTATTAGGAAGAGTAAGAGTTAGAGTCCTAGTCCAGGGAAGGATTAACCTTCTATTTCAGATAAGAGTTAGAGTCCTAGTCCAGGGAAGGATTAACCTTTTATTTCAGATTATACTCCTATATAAGGAGCATATGCAGTAATAGAAAAACCAACAAAGGATTGGGTTATTCCCAATCTCCCTTGCGCCAAATTCCACTACGTCTACTGTTCTTCCGAGCATTGTTCCGATCAAGCACTGTTCATCCGAGCACGGACTGCCTACAAATAGGGCTCCCTATGACCACGACCCCTCCGCACCGATCGCCATTGCTTCTCGACGCAATCTGCATCACCCGCCACGGTTAGTTTGAGGACTGAGCTGGGGCTGAGTTGGCAGAGGGGAGCTTTAGGCTCTCAGCCCGCCACGGTTTGAGCGCTGGCTCCCGTTGGTCGCCTCGCGAGTATGGATGATCTTCTTTTTAAGGTTGTCTAGATGAGGAAATCCCAGACCTCAAAAAAAAAAGTTCATGATGCTACCTTTTGCATTCAAATAATACGAGTCTACGGTGCATGCAATTTAGTACAACTAAGTCGTTTAATGAATGTTTCTACAAAAAGAATAAAAAAAACTATATTTACGCTAAATCAGCCCATAAATTAACATGCTTTCAAAACCCCCAAGGGTATTTCAGACATTCCAGCCTTCATCCGCAGGCGAAGCAGCCAGCCAACCCAACAAAAAGCCATATCGTCAAATGACCTTTCAAGAAAAGCTACAGCCATCAGCTACAACTGTTTTTTAGCCAGAAAACCAAAAACAGCTAGCTTATGATAAAAGCTACGGCTCTCCAAACATAACCATATTTACACCAAGGCGAATTCTAGAGCACCAAGTTTCCTATTGGCAATTTTCAGTGATGCTCATGGGCATCGGAGCGAATTTATCCGAGCTAAGGCCCACATTGGTGTTACCAAATAGCCAATACCACCACAACCGCAAGCTGTATGATCGTAGATATTTCTGAAAACCATGTCTGCCTCAAATATAGCTCTACAAAAATTTGCCTTAATATCGTCTTAAAACCATGAGCTATAGTTTGATAGTTCTGCCTTGAACACACACACACATATATATTTTGTAAAGATTGTCATGATATACTATTGAGTTACAATATAGCAAATTGGTCGTCAAATCTTTAAAGATATAGCTTACATTGAAATTCCCACAATCCGTTAGCTATTATATGCCTATCTTCTTTAAATCTTGAATTGAATTTTTAGATTGATCACAACAAATCCATGAGCTGATGTAGGATACATTTGCTTCAAAATTATGAAATATAGCTCAGCGTAAGATCACTTTGTGGATAAATCTCGACAAACATTTGACACATCGTTAGGACTAATATTCTAATGATTGTGAGCTATAGTATGTCGTATCTTTTGCCAAACCTTGGAGCCAAATTTCCTCAAAACCATGGGCTACAGTATGGTGGATATATCATCAATTCTTTGAAATACAAAATCCTTAAGTTATAACATGCCATAACTTGTATAAAATCCCGCTATGAAGTTCTAATATAAATTTCAGCAAAATCACGAGCTATTGCATGACAATTTGCTCCAAAAGTTGGAATCGTAGTTTTACAGGCTGAAGGTAAAATTATTATGAAGATGTGAGTTGTGGTATGGCGTATGTTCCTTAGAATCTGAGTGAGACTGTGAGGTAAACCGCCTTAAAACATGAGCTATATTATGGAAAATCGGCCATCCAATCTTTGAAATATAATTTACGTTAAAGTTACCATCTCATGATTTATAATATGTCATATTTTCTCTGAAATGTCGAACTGAAGTCGTGACATATATTGCCTCAAAAAATAAATAAAGTCCAAGCATCTGAACTATGGTTGGTTTCCCCTATAAACTCAAATATAGTTGAGAGTGAAACATCGTCCCAGTAGTTTGGAAGGTATGGCCTTACCACCAAAAGTGTAAAAGAAGATCACTTCATGATCATGAGGTGCAGTAGGGCAAACATGTCTACAATTTTTTGGTATGTTGTTAAAACTAATATTCTGGTAATTTTGTGAGCTATAGTATGGTATATCTTCCTTGAAACCTTGGAACAAAGTTTTGAGGTAAATCGCCTCAAAAGTCAAAACAATGAGCTATAGCATGGCAGATAGATCATAAAATTTTAGAAATATAGTTTACATTAAAATTCACACAAATCCTTGAGTCTAGGTTAAATTCCCGCAAAATCGTGAGCTAAGGTATGACATGTTTCTCCAGAACGCAAAATCGTGAGCTATTGTATGACGTTTCTCCGGACATTCGAACAGAGTTTTACACATAACTTCTTACAAGACATGAGTTTTAGCATGATATATATAGCTTAAAGTAAAATAACCATGAAATGTGATTGTAGTCTGCAGCTTCCGACGTACTCTGATGCGACCTAGGCTATAGTATGGTATATCTTCCTTGAAACCTTGGAACAAAATTTATAGGTAAATCACCTCAAAAGTCAAAACAATGAGCTATAGTATGGCAGATAGATCAAAAAAATTAGAAGTATAGTATACATTAAAATTCACACAAATCCTTGAGTTAGGGTAACTTTCTGCAAAATCATGAGCTAATGTATGACACGTTTCTCCAGAAATTCGAACATAGTTTTACACATAACTTCTTATGAGTTTTAGCATGATATACATAGCTCAAAGTAAAATAACCATGCACTGTGATTGCAGTCTGCAGCTCCAGGCATACTCTGTTGCAACTTGGGCTAGCGATAATTCTGATTGTTAGTCTCTTTCTGCCTGTTGTGTTTTTCTTGGTTCCTCTCTGATTGCCTGGAAGATCAAGAAACAGACTGTCGTTTCCCGTTCGAGTGCTAAGGCTGGGTTGAGAGCCATGGCGTCGTTGACAGCTGAGATCACTTAGCTTCGGTGGCTACTTGAGGATTTCGGTGTTTCTATACCGACTCCTCTCTTATCAAACAGTACTGGTGTAATCAGTATTGCTCGAGATCCAGTGAAACACGAGCTCACCAAGCACATTGGAGTAGATGCTTCGTACATGAGATCACAGCTACAAGATTAAGTTATTGCTCTTCAGTATGTACCTTTAGAGTTTTAGTTAGCAGATTTCTTCACTAAGGCACAGATTAGAGCTCAGCACAGTTTTTACCTCTCCAAACTCAGTGTTGTTAATCCACCACGAGTTTGATGGGGGTGTTAGATATATGTATAGCTTAGGGTTATTTTTGCATATTGACCTAGACATGTAACTTGCAATTTAGCCTTTTGACCCATTGAAATAGATCAAGGGTTCATTCCAATAGTGGCTAGTGTTTTGGTAGTGTAACTCGTATGTCCAAAAGCCCCTATGCCTCCTTTTATAAAGAGTCCATAACGGATCCTATCCAAACTAGTTTGTTTCCAACCCGTTAAGTATATGACCTTGTAGGCAGTGTTCCCCTAGGCAGCCGCCTAGGCGCTGGGCGATACCCCGCCACCGCGACTTGGTGCTAGTCGGCACCCTAAGCGCTTGGCCTGCCTAGCCGGTCCAAGGCGGTCCAAGGCTGACATAGGCGGGCCGAGGCGGACAAGGCGGGGCAGCGCTGGACGGGGTCGGGTGGGAGAAAAAAGGTAGTGAACTCACCCGTCACGCGTCGCCTCCTCCCCAGATCCACATTGCGCCGCCTCCTCCCCAGATCCACGTCGCACAGCCTCCTCCCTGGCTCCCTGTCGCGTGTCGCCTCCTCCTCGGATCCCTTTCGCACACCGCCTCCTCGTCGGGTCTCCTTCACATGCCGCCTCCTCTATCACGCGTCGCCGCCTCCTCGATGGAGAGGAGAGCAAGAGTGCGAGCGATGAGAGAGAGGGATGAGGCAGCGGCGGGATGGGAGAGCGAGAGGATGGTGACGGGGATAAGGAAGGGGATAAGTAAGGGGCGAAGGGGACGCGGATAAGGCAGGCCGCATGCCACTCGGTCGACGCGGGCTTGGGCTGGGCTGGACGCCGAAGGGGTTTTTTCTTTTTTCTTTCTCTTTCTCTTTTCTTTCTCTTTTCTTCTTCACTTGTTCTCCTCTCCCTCCGGCTGCTCTTTACGACCGACTGCACAGACCACCGCCTAGGTGGGCTAGGCGGCCACCCTCCACCCGCCTTCCGCCTAGCGCCTAGGTGAACATTGCTTGTAGGTTCATGCGTAATCGGTCGTGACTCGAAGACTCCTTTCCGATCACAAGTCAGTAGCGGTTCCTAGCAAGATATAGCGACTCCCGAATACACATAAAGATTATATCGAATGAACCTTATGCAATATAATTTACGATTAGATCCTTATCACTCACGACCAGTTCGTATCTCCATACGACCAGTTCGTATCTAGTTACGACCAGTTCGTAACACCTTACGACCAGTTTGTCGACCAGTTTATGAGCATTTACGACTAGCTCACGACTAGTTCGTATCTCCATACGACCATTTCTTATCTGGTTGGACTAAGTGACCTGATTGTGTATTCTCCGTTTGTCTCACAATATTTGGTTTAACTCTAGATGAGATATTTATCATCCATGGATTGTTCAATCTTTTCTCGATCTAGTGACGGATAACTTCATATGGCCAACTCTTTGACCACTTGTGGCACGGCCATACAGTTCCTTTACCCAACTACATCGAATGGTTCAGAGATATCTCTCCTGTTATGCTAGGAAGGGCAAATCTCATATCCGACCACTCATATTCCTCCGCATGTTTCACAGCATACCTGAAAGCTACCTTTATAACTACCCAATTACATAGTAGCGTTTGATAACCTCTAAGTGTACTATTACACATGTAAGAAACTATGTTGATCTCAGGTCTAAGTATTGTACATCATCATTACTTGAGACCAACTGATGACACATATAATCATAACAATCTCAATAGTGCCTCAAGGTGGGTCAATCAAACACCATGCTCTCTAACATGTGTTCGCATTATTGATTCGATATCCATATATCTATGACCGACGAAACATGGTTATCAATCGATACATGTGTTGATCGATAAGTTACTAGCATTCCAACCAGTGATATCTGACTAGGAATACTTTTAGAATGACATCATACAATTATCAAAGAGCTTCACTAACAAGTCGCATTCTTGTTAATCTTTATAAATGATAATTCATCTAAGGAACACAATAACATTTATTCTATAATTCATAAAAATAGACATGATACAATTGTCTCCATGATTGCCTCTTAAGGTATATCACCAACACAAAATATGTGGGTAGTAAACGTTCTCTAATAACTTGGATAATATCAAAAATATTGCTCGCAGCTGATTGTCTAAGGGTCATGTGATTGTGACCAGCCTGTCATGCAAACCAACATAGCAGTTCTTCTGTGGAGAAATCTTAATTCCAAAATGTGACTCTTCAGTAAATGACATAAATGATAAAGAAAAAGAGATGGGATATCAACTTCCAATATCTGAAAAAAAAAATCCAAATTAGAACAAATGAACAAGAAATACGATGATGAATATTGGTGGAGGGTTGGTTTGGATCGAAAGCTCATGGATTGCAAGCTACCCTTGCCTTGGCTTGCAAATGACGAAATGAAACAAGCAGAGTTCAAGCTGAAATCAGCAGCACGCCTCTGTTCATGGGCAATGGCGTATCTACATGGGGCCCCGTGGGGTCATATCTCGCACACAAGCTCTTCAGTTGTTCTGAAATCACAGTAAAGCCTAGATCTCCCTCTATAAAAGGAAGAAGGGAGCCTGTGAAATTTTGCATAGTACACACAAATTTTCTGGATACGCCTGTTTATAAACCCAGCCTAGCCAAACTCCAGCTCAGCTTGTTACCAAAATGCTCCTAAGTAATGTGAATCCCTCCCCCATTGGCAATGGCAGGTGAAGGCTACCGCATCCACACTGCCCCTTTTATACCGCAAGGTGGTAAAATCACATGAAAAGATGTAGACTTACTGAGAATCTATGTCACAGTTGTAACACTTTGACCAGGTTAAATGCAAGAAAATTAACAATAATAATGTCAACTCCCTAAGGATCAAAATCATGAGCACATCTGAGCAATGGCTGACCTAGTTTCGGGACAATAGCAAAAAGGCAGAATAAGTAGTTCCAGACTTTCCACTGAAATTGCAGCAAATCAAATGTCGATCCATACAAAACTGAGAATTCTGGACATTTTTGGCCCCTTTACACCACCTAAATTCCTAAACTAGCCCTCTCATCCACGAAATTCCCGATTTAGCCCCCTCTGGTCACCTGCTGCCATCCCCCACCGCAGCACCAAGGTGCTGCCCTCCCCTACAGCATGAGGTACAAGGAGAGAGAAAGAAAAGAAAAGTGAAAAAATTGATTTTTTTTAAAAAAAAATTTAGAAAATTTCCAAAAAAAACTTGAAAATAATTTATTTAAATACTATAATATTTACCATGAATAAATATAATTTTTTCCAAATTTTTAGAGCTTAATGCAACCTTGTAAAAATTCAAACCAAGTTGTAAAGCTCTTGTTGTTAATGAATTAAAGTAAAAATAATAAATCTTCAAAAACAATATTACAAATTTTATCTAGGTACTAGATCATCCCAAAAACACCTCTAAAAATTTATATAATTTTAGAAATTTATTAAGCTATTTTTAGCTCGGTCAAACTTAGGGGTTTGAAGTTAAAATAGTTATCCTAGCAACGTTCGGATCGTCGAACAACACTTTTGGAACGTTTGGACCGTCCGAACATCTCTTTGGGCTGATCGGACCATCCGACCAGACACGGCTCGATCGGACCGTCCAACATTAATTATCCACGAAAATTCATTTGACTTCAAAAATTCATATCTAATTCAACTCAACTCCAAATCAATTGAAACCAATTTTTATATTTTTCATTTTAAATGAGAATTATTTTAAAATTTGTCTCTAGCCCAGAAAATATAGTTTTGAAAATTGATGCTTAACCGAATTATTTTCAACCTAGAAAATGCTTTTAACTTTGAAAATCCATAGAAAATGTTTCTAGACTCCAAATGAGTTGAACTAAGTTATTTTGGTTTTATAATTTTATTCTCTATTTATCTATGTAATCCTTTTATCCACTACTATTCTACAAATTTGTAAAATAATTAAAATTTAATGAATAATGTAAAACTCTTATTTTGAGTATTTTCTACAAAACTGATTTTCAAATTGCTATAACTCTCACACATTAAATTCAAATGGAATAATTATTTCACATAAATTCATCTAAAATCTTAACCTAGCTACTGTAGAAAATTCATACATTTTGAGCAATTTGAATTTTATGGTATTTCTCGGTATTTATTCGATGTCGTTAATTCTTTAGAGTCCAAAGTGATTGACGTAGAATGAATAAAATAAACTTTAATTAAATTCAAAATTTTCAAAGTGATCAGCAAGTATGATGTGTCGGGAGGCTCCACAAAAAAACTTATAATTTTTTAAGATTATTTTTTATATTTAGAAATTCCTCCAAAAAATTAAATGAATAAAATAAACTTCAATTAAATTCAATTTTTTTATTAAATATTTTCATGTTCCTAGTTTGTTTTTTTTGAATTTTCTGAAAATTTTTTGAATTTTTTTGGATTTTTTTCACTTTTCTTTTCTTTCTCTCTCCTTGTACCTCATGCTGTAGGGGAGGGCAACACCTTGGTTCTGCCGTGGGGTAGGGCAGCACCTCGGTCTTTGCGGTGGGGATGGTAGCAGTGACTAGAGGAGGCTAAATCGGAAATTTCGTGGATGAGAGGGCTAGTTTAGGAATTTAGGTGGTGTAAAGGGCAAAAATGTTCGAAATTCCAAAGCGTGAAAAAGCTTCGAGAAAAAGGAAAGGACCGCGCATGTTCCTCCCTTGTGCGGTCGGATATGCTTCGTTATAGCCCTTAATTTACTCCAACATGCAAATGCAACAAACACAAGAAGAATCTTGATAAGAGTTACACGCTCAACATTTTGAGTGATGATGATGCATGATAAAAGGAAAGAAAGGAAAGCATATTCATTTAGTTGGTTAAAGCATATTCTAGCTTGAGTCATTTAGTTGGTTGGTTTCCGAGAATGCGATTGGAGAATGTCGGACAATGACAAGTGAATCGGAATAAAAGGATATTCGGTAGAAAAAAATCGCAAGTACCTACGACATGAGTATTTTAAGAATGAGCTCAGCGGCATTCATGGCGTGATCAAGCGATCTGTCACTTGTTCGGGGAAGAACTCACGATGACGTGACAACATGATTCGAGCTCGGTGGGATGGGCGTCGATAACATCGGATCCATCCACCCTTTCCGATAATGTATCCTGCCTTGTCGAGACTGGATTTTTTAATTCGAACTTTTTATGTATTCAATCTCAATAGTGCCTCAAGGTGGGTCAATCAAACACCATGCTCTCTAACATGTGTTCGCATTATTGATTCGATATCCATATATCTATGACCGACGAAACATGGTTATCAATCGATACATGTGTTGATCGATAAGTTACTAGCATTCCAACCAGTGATATCTGACTAGGAATACTTTTAGAATGACATCATACAATTATCAAAGAGCTTCACTAACAAGTCGCATTCTTGTTAATCTTTATAAATGATAATTCATCTAAGGAACACAATAACATTTATTCTATAATTCATAAAAATAGACATGATACAATTGTCTCCATGATTGCCTCTTAAGGTATATCACCAACACAAAATATGTGGGTAGTAAACGTTCTCTAATAACTTGGATAATATCAAAAATATTGCTCGCGGTGATTGTCTAAGGGTCATGTGATTGTGACCACTGTCATGCAAACCAACATAGCAGATTCTTACGTGGAGAAATCTTAATTCCAAAATGTGACTCTTGATAAATGACATAAATGATAAAGAAAAAGAGATGGGATATCAACTTCCAATATCGAAAAAAATCCAAATTAGAACAAATGAACAAGAAATACGATGATGAATATTGGTGGAGGGTTGGTTTGGATCGAAGCTCATGGATTGCAAGCTACCCTTGCCTTGGCTTGCAAATGACGAAATGAAACAAGCGAGTTCAAGTGAAATCAGCGACACGCCTCTGTTCATGGGCAATGGCGTATCTACATGGGGCCCCGTGGGTCATATCTACACACAAGCTCTTGATTGTTCGAAATCACAGTAAAGCCTAGATCTCCTCTATAAAAGGAAGAAGGGAGCACTGTGAAATTTTGCATAGTACACACAAATTTTAAGGATACGCTGTTTATAAACCAGCCTAGCCAAACTCATTTCGACTTGTTACCAAAATGCTCTAAGTAATGTGAATCCCTCCCCATTGGCAATGGCGGTGAAGGCTACCGCATCCACACTGCCCTTTTATACCGCAAGGTGGTAAAATCACATGAAAAGATGTAGACTTATCGAGAATCTATGTCACAGTTGTAACACTTTGACCAGGTTAAATGCAAGAAAATTAACAATAATAATGTCAACTCCTAAGGATCAAAATCATGAGCACATCGAGCAATGGCGGACCTAGTTTGGGACAATAGCAAAAGGCGAATAAGTAGTTCGGACTTTCCACTTTGAAATTGCAGCAAATCAAATGTCGATCCATACAAAGCGAGAATTCTGGACATTTTGGCCCCTTTACACCACCTAAATTCCTAAACTAGCCCTCTCATCCACGAAATTCCGATTTAGCCCCTCTGGTCACTCTTTGCCATCCCACCGCAGCACCAAGGTCTTTGCCCTCCCTACGACATGAGGTACAAGGAGAGAAAGAAAAGAAAAGTGAAAAATTGATTTTTTTAAAAAAATTTAGAAAATTTCAAAAAACTTGAAAATAATTTATTTAAATACTATAATATTTACCATGAATAAATATAATTTTTCCAAATTTTTAGAGCTTAATGCAACCTTGTAAAAATTCAAACCAAGTTGTAAAGCTCTTGTTGTTAATGAATTAAAGTAAAAATAATAAATCTTCAAAAACAATATTACAAATTTTATCTAGGTACTAGATCATCCCAAAAACACCTCTAAAAATTTATATAATTTTAGAAATTTATTCGCTATTTTTAGCTCGGTCAAACTTAGGGGTTTGAAGTTAAAATAGTTATCCTAGCAACGTTCGGATCGCATGCTGAACAACACTTTTGGAACGTTTGGACCGTCAGAACATCTCTTTTAGGCTGATCGGACCATCCGACCGGACTCGCTCTGATCGGACCGTCCAACATTAATTATCCACCAAAATTCATTTGACTTCAAAAATTCATATCTAATTCAACTCAACTCCAAATCAATTGAAACCAATTTTTATATTTTTCATTTTAAATGAGAATTATTTTAAAATTTGTCTCTAGCCCAGAAAATATAGTTTTTGAAAATTGATGCTTAACCGAATTATTTTCAACCTAGAAAATGCTTTTAACTTTGAAAATCCATAGAAAATGTTTCTAGACTCCAAATGAGTTGAACTAAGTTATTTTGGTTTTATAATTTTATTCTCTATTTATCTATGTAATCCTTTTATCCACTACTATTCTACAAATTTGTAAAATAATTAAAATTTAATGAATAATGCTTAAACTCTTGTTTTGAGTATTTTCTACAAAAGCTGATTTTCAAATTGCTATAACTCTCACACATTAAATTCAAATGGAATAATTATTTCACATAAATTCATCTAAAATCTTAACCTAGCTACTGTAGAAAATTCATACATTTTTGAGCAATTTGAATTTTATGGTATTTCTCGGTATTTATTCGATGTCGTTAATTCTTTAGAGTCCAAAGTGATTGACGTAGAATGAATAAAATAAACTTTAATTAAATTCAAAATTTTCAAAGTGATCAGCAAGTATGATGTGTCGGAGGCTCCACAAAAACTTATAATTTTTAAGATTATTTTTATATTTAGAAATTCCTCCAAAAATTAAATGAATAAAATAAACTTCAATTAAATTCAATTTTTTATTAAATATTTTCATGTTCCTAGTTTGTTTTTTTGAATTTTCTGAAAATTTTTTGAATTTTTGGATTTTTTCACTTTTCTTTTCTTTCTCTCTCCTTGTACCTCATCTCTTGTAGGGAGGGCAACACCTTAGTTCTGGTAGGGTAGGGCAGCACCTCGGTCTTTGCGGTGGGGATGGTAGCAGTGACTAGAGGAGGCTAAATCGGAAATTTCGTGGATGAGAGGGCTAGTTTAGGAATTTAGGTGGTGTAAAAGGGCAAAAATGTTGAGAATTCCAAAGCGAGAAAGGCTTCGAAAAAAGGAAAGGACACGCATGTTCCCTCCTTGTGCGGTCGGATATGCTTCGTTATAGCCCTTAATTTACTCCAACATGCAAATGCAACAAACACAGCAAGAATCTTGATAAGAGTTACACGCTCAACATTTTGAGTGATGATGATGCATGATAAAAGGAAAGAAAGGAAAGCATATTCATTTAGTTGGTTAAAGCATATTCTAGCTTGAGTCATTTAGTTGGTTGGTTTCCCTGAGAATGCGATTGGAGAATGTCAGACAATGACAAGTGAATCTGGAATAAAAAGGATATTCGGTAGAGAAAAAAAATCGGCAAGTACCTACCTGACATGAGTATTTTAAGAATGAGCTCAACGGCATTCATGACGTGATCAAACGATCATCACTTGTTCGGGGAAGAACTCACGATGGCGTGACAACATGATTCGAGCTCGGTCGGGACCGGGCGTCGATAACTGCGATCCATCCACCCTTTCCGATAATGTATCCTGCCTTGTCGAGACTGGATTTTTTAATTCGAACTTTTTATGTATTCAATCTCAATAGTGCCTCAAGGTGGGTCAATCAAACACCATGCTCTCTAACATGTGTTCGCATTATTGATTCGATATCCATATATCTATGACCGATTTAAACATGGTTATCAATCGATACATGTGTTGATCGATAAGTTACTAGCATTCCAACGGTGATATCGACTAGGAATACTTTTAGAATGACATCATACAATTATCAAAGAGCTTCACTAACAAGTCGCATTCTTGTTAATCTTTATAAATGATAATTCATCTAAGGAACACAATAACATTTATTCTATAATTCATAAAAATAGACATGATACAATTGTCTCCATGATTGCCTCTTAAGGTATATCACCAACACAAAATATGTGGGTAGTAAACGTTCTCTAATAACTTGGATAATATCAAAAATATTGCTCGCAATGATTGTCTAAGGGTCATGTGATTGTGACCACTGTCATGCAAACCAACATAGCGGTTCTTCGTGGAGAAATCTTAATTCCAAAATGTGACTCTTGATAAATGACATAAATGATAAAGAAAAAGAGATGGGATATCAACTTCCAATATCTGAAAAAAATCCAAATTAGAACAAATGAACAAGAAATACGATGATGAATATTGGTGGAGGTTGGTTTGGATCGAAGCTCATGGATTGCAAGCTACCCTTGCCTTGGCTTGCAAATGACGAAATGAAACAAGCGAGTTCAAGTGAAATCAATGACGCCTCTGTTCATGGGCAATGGCGTATCTACATGGGGCCCCGTGGGGTCATATCTCGCACACAAGCTCTTGATTGTTACGAAATCACAAGTAAAGCCTAGATCTCCTCTATAAAAGGAAGAAGGAGCACGTGAAATTTTGCATAGTACACACAAATTTTACGGATACGCTGTTTATAAACCCACCTAGCCAAACTCATTTCGACTTGTTACCAAAATGCTCCTAAGTAATGTGAATCCCTCCCCATTGGCAATGGCGGTGAAGGCTACCGCATCCACACCGCCCCTTTTATACCGCAAGGTGGTAAAATCACATGAAAAGATGTAGACTTACGAGAATCTATGTCACGGTTGTAACACTTTGACGAGTTAAATGCAAGAAAATTAACAATAATAATGTCAACTCCTAAGGATCAAAATCATGAGCACATCCGAGCAATGGCGGACCTAGTTTCGGGACAATAGCAAAAGGCGAGAATAAGTAGTTCGGACTTTCCACTGAAATTGCAGCAAATCAAATGTCGATCCATACAAAGCGAGAATTCGGACATTTTGGCCCTTTACACCACCTAAATTCCTAAACTAGCCCTCTCATCCACGAAATTCCCGATTTAGCCCCCTCTGGTCACTGCTGCCATCCACCGCATGACACCAGGTGCGCCTCCCCTCTGACATGAGGTACAAGGAGAGAAAGAAAAGAAAAGTGAAAAATTGATTTTTTTAAAAAAATTTAGAAAATTTCCAAAAAACTTGAAAATAATTTATTTAAATACTATAATATTTACCATGAATAAATATAATTTTTTCCAAATTTTTAGAGCTTAATGCAACCTTGTAAAAATTCAAACCAAGTTGTAAAGCTCTTGTTGTTAATGAATTAAAGTAAAAATAATAAATCTTCAAAAACAATATTACAAATTTTATCTAGGTACTAGATCATCCCAAAAACACCTCTAAAAATTTATATAATTTTAGAAATTTATTCGCTATTTTTTAGCTCGGTCAAACTTAGGGGGTTTGAAGTTAAAATAGTTATCCTAGCAACGTTCGGATCGTACGAACAACACTTTTGGAACGTTTGGACCGTCCGAACATCTCTTTTGGGCTGATCGGACCATCCGACCAGACCTGGCTCTGATCGGACCGTCCGAACATTAATTATCCACTGAAAATTCATTTGACTTCAAAAATTCATATCTAATTCAACTCAACTCCAAATCAATTGAAACCAATTTTTATATTTTTCATTTTAAATGAGAATTATTTTAAAATTTGTCTCTAGCCCAGAAAATATAGTTTTTGAAAATTGATGCTTAACCGAATTATTTTCAACCTAGAAAATGCTTTTAACTTTGAAAATCCATAGAAAATGTTTCTAGACTCCAAATGAGTTGAACTAAGTTATTTTGGTTTTATAATTTTATTCTCTATTTATCTATGTAATCCTTTTATCCACTACTATTCTACAAATTTGTAAAATAATTAAAATTTAATGAATAGTAACCGAAACACTGTTTTGAGTATTTTCTACAAAAACTGATTTTCAAATTGCTATAACTCTCACACATTAAATTCAAATGGAATAATTATTTCACATAAATTCATCTAAAATCTTAACCTAGCTACTGTAGAAAATTCATACATTTTTGAGCAATTTGAATTTTATGGTATTTCTCGGTATTTATTCGATGTCGTTAATTCTTTAGAGTCCAAAGTGATTGACGTAGAATGAATAAAATAAACTTTAATTAAATTCAAAATTTTCAAAGTGATCAGCAAGTATGATGTGTCGGGAGGCTCCACAAAAAAACTTATAATTTTTTAAGATTATTTTTTATATTTAGAAATTCCTCCAAAAAATTAAATGAATAAAATAAACTTCAATTAAATTCAATTTTTTTATTAAATATTTTCATGTTCCTAGTTTGTTTTTTTTGAATTTTCTGAAAATTTTTTTTGAATTTTTTTGGATTTTTTTCACTTTTCTTTTCTTTCTCTCTCCTTGTACCTCATGTCAGTAGGGAGGCAACACCTTGGTTCTGCAGTGGGTAGGCAAAGCACCTCAGGTCTTCTGCGTGGGGATGGTAGCAGTGACTAGAGGAGGCTAAATCGGAAATTTCGTGGATGAGAGGGCTAGTTTAGGAATTTAGGTGGTGTAAAGGGCAAAAATGTCGAATTCCAAAAGCGATGAAAGGCTTCGAGAAAAAGGAAAGGACCGCCGCATGTTCCTCCCTTGTGCGGTCCAGATATGCTTCGTTATAGCCCTTAATTTACTCCAACATGCAAATGCAACAAACACAGCAAGAATCTTGATAAGAGTTACACGCTCAACATTTTGAGTGATGATGATGCATGATAAAAGGAAAGAAAGGAAAGCATATTCATTTAGTTGGTTAAAGCATATTCTAGCTTCAGAGTCATTTAGTTGGTTGGTTTCCCTGAGAATGCGATTGGAGAATGTCAGACAATGACAAGTGAATCTGGAATAAAAAGGATATTCGGTAGAGAAAAAAAATCGGCAAGTACCTACCTGACATGAGTATTTTAAGAATGAGCTCAACGGCATTCATGACGTGATCAAACAGTCTGTCACTTGTTCCAGGGAAGAACTCACGATGACGTGACAACATGATTCGAGCTCCGATCGGGATGGGCGTCGATGAACATCGGATCCATCCACCCTTTCCGATAATGTATCCTGCCTTGTCGAGACTGGATTTTTTAATTCGAACTTTTTATGTATTCAATCTCAATAGTGCCTCAAGGTGGGTCAATCAAACACCATGCTCTCTAACATGTGTTCGCATTATTGATTCGATATCCATATATCTATGACCGATTTAAACATGGTTATCAATCGATACATGTGTTGATCGATAAGTTACTAGCATTCCAACGAGTGATATCTGACTAGGAATACTTTTAGAATGACATCATACAATTATCAAAGAGCTTCACTAACAAGTCGCATTCTTGTTAATCTTTATAAATGATAATTCATCTAAGGAACACAATAACATTTATTCTATAATTCATAAAAATAGACATGATACAATTGTCTCCATGATTGCCTCTTAAGGTATATCACCAACACAAAATATGTGGGTAGTAAACGTTCTCTAATAACTTGGATAATATCAAAAATATTGCTCGCATTGATTGTCTAAGGGTCATGTGATTGTGACCACTGTCATGCAAACCAACATAGCAGTTCTTCGTGGAGAAATCTTAATTCCAAAATGTGACTCTTGATAAATGACATAAATGATAAAGAAAAGAGATGGGATATCAACTTCCAATATCTGAAAAAAATCCAAATTAGAACAAATGAACAAGAAATACGATGATGAATATTGGTGGAGGTTGGTTTGGATCGAAGCTCATGGATTGCAAGCTACCCTTGCCTTGGCTTGCAAATGACGAAATGAAACAAGCGAGTTCAAGCTGAAATCAGCAGCACGCCTCTGTTCATGGGCAATGGCGTATCTACATGGGGCCCCGTGGGTCATATCTCGCACACAAGCTCTTGATTGTTCAAATCACAGTAAAGCCTAGATCTCCTCTATAAAAGGAAGAAGGGAGCTGTGAAATTTTGCATAGTACACACAAATTTTCCGGATACGCTGTTTATAAACCCAGCCTAGCCAAACTCCATTTCGACTTGTTACCAAAATGCTCCTAAGTAATGTGAATCCCTCCCCATTGGCAATGGCGGTGAAGGCTACCGCATCCACACCCCTTTTATACCGCAAGGTGGTAAAATCACATGAAAAGATGTAGACTTATCGAGAATCTATGTCACAGTTGTAACACTTTGACCAGTTAAATGCAAGAAAATTAACAATAATAATGTCAACTCCCTAAGGATCAAAATCATGAGCACATCCGAGCAATGGCGGACCTAGTTTCGGGACAATAGCAAAAGGCGAGAATAAGTAGTTCGGACTTTCCACTTGAAATTGCAACAAATCAAATGTCGATCCATACAAAGCGAAATTCTGGACATTTTGGCCCTTTACACCACCTAAATTCCTAAACTAGCCCTCTCATCCACGAAATTCCGATTTAGCCCCTCTGGTCACTCTTGCCATCCCCACCGCCCTCCCCTACAGCATGAGGTACAAGGAGAGAGAAAGAAAAGAAAAGTGAAAAAATTGATTTTTTTTTAAAAAAAATTTAGAAAATTTCCAAAAAAAACTTGAAAATAATTTATTTAAATACTATAATATTTACCATGAATAAATATAATTTTTTCCAAATTTTTAGAGCTTAATGCAACCTTGTAAAAATTCAAACCAAGTTGTAAAGCTCTTGTTGTTAATGAATTAAAGTAAAAATAATAAATCTTCAAAAACAATATTACAAATTTTATCTAGGTACTAGATCATCCCAAAACACCTCTAAAAATTTATATAATTTTAGAAATTTATTCGCTATTTTTAGCTCGGTCAAACTTAGGGGTTTGAAGTTAAAATAGTTATCCTAGCAACGTTCGGATCGTCATTTAACAACACTTTTGGAACGTTTGGACCGTCCGAACATCTCTTTTGGGCTGATCGGACCATCCGACCAGACACTGCTCGATCGGACCGTCCAACATTAATTATCCACGAAAATTCATTTGACTTCAAAAATTCATATCTAATTCAACTCAACTCCAAATCAATTGAAACCAATTTTTATATTTTTCATTTTAAATGAGAATTATTTTAAAATTTGTCTCTAGCCCAGAAAATATAGTTTTTGAAAATTGATGCTTAACCGAATTATTTTCAACCTAGAAAATGCTTTTAACTTTGAAAATCCATAGAAAATGTTTCTAGACTCCAAATGAGTTGAACTAAGTTATTTTGGTTTTATAATTTTATTCTCTATTTATCTATGTAATCCTTTTATCCACTACTATTCTACAAATTTGTAAAATAATTAAAATTTAATGAATAATGCTTAAACACTGCTTTGAGTATTTTCTACAAAACTGATTTTCAAATTGCTATAACTCTCACACATTAAATTCAAATGGAATAATTATTTCACATAAATTCATCTAAAATCTTAACCTAGCTACTGTAGAAAATTCATACATTTTGAGCAATTTGAATTTTATGGTATTTCTCAGTATTTATTCGATGTCGTTAATTCTTTAGAGTCCAAAGTGATTGACGTAGAATGAATAAAATAAACTTTAATTAAATTCAAAATTTTCAAAGTGATCAGCAAGTATGATGTGTCGGAGGCTCCACAAAAACTTATAATTTTTAAGATTATTTTTATATTTAGAAATTCCTCCAAAAATTAAATGAATAAAATAAACTTCAATTAAATTCAATTTTTTATTAAATATTTTCATGTTCCTAGTTTGTTTTTTTGAATTTTCTGAAAAATTTTTTGAATTTTTGGATTTTTTCACTTTTCTTTTCTTTCTCTCTCCTTGTACCTCATGCTGTAGGGAGGGCAACACCTTGGTTCTGCCGTGGGGTAGGGCAGCACCTCGGTGCTGCGGTGGGGGATGGTAGCAGGTGACTAGAGGAGGCTAAATCGGAAATTTCGTGGATGAGAGGGCTAGTTTAGGAATTTAGGTGGTGTAAAGGGCAAAAATGTTCGAATTCCAAACCGAGAAAGGCTTCGAAAAAAAGGAAAGGACACGCATGTTCCTCCCTTGTGCGGTCCAGGATATGCTTCGTTATAGCCCTTAATTTACTCCAACATGCAAATGCAACAAACACAACAAGAATCTTGATAAGAGTTACACGCTCAACATTTTGAGTGATGATGATGCATGATAAAGGAAAGAAAGGAAAGCATATTCATTTAGTTGGTTAAAGCATATTCTAGCTTGAGTCATTTAGTTGGTTGGTTTCCGAGAATGCGATTGGAGAATGTCGACAATGACAAGTGAATCTGGAATAAAAGGATATTCGGTGAGAAAAAATCGGCAAGTACCTACGACATGAGTATTTTAAGAATGAGCTCAACGGCATTCATGGCGTGATCAAACGATCATCACTTGTTCCAGGGAAGAACTCACGATGGCGTGACAACATGATTCGAGCTCGGTGGGATCGGCGTCGTGAACACCGGATCCATCCACCCTTTCCGATAATGTATCCGCGCTTGTCGTCGACCGGATTTTTAATTCGAACTTTTATGTATTCAATCTCAATAGTGCCTCAAGGTGGGTCAATCAAACACCATGCTCTCTAACATGTGTTCGCATTATTGATTCGATATCCATATATCTATGACCGATTTAAACATGGTTATCAATCGATACATGTGTTGATCGATAAGTTACTAGCATTCCAACCGTGATATCGACTAGGAATACTTTTAGAATGACATCATACAATTATCAAAGAGCTTCACTAACAAGTCGCATTCTTGTTAATCTTTATAAATGATAATTCATCTAAGGAACACAATAACATTTATTCTATAATTCATAAAAATAGACATGATACAATTGTCTCCATGATTGCCTCTTAAGGTATATCACCAACACAAAATATGTGGGTAGTAAACGTTCTCTAATAACTTGGATAATATCAAAAATATTGCTCGCATTGATTGTCTAAGGGTCATGTGATTGTGACCACTGTCATGCAAACCAACATAGCAGTTCTTACGTGGAGAAATCTTAATTCCAAAATGTGACTCTTCATAAATGACATAAATGATAAAGAAAAAGAGATGGGATATCAACTTCCAATATCTGAAAAAATCCAAATTAGAACAAATGAACAAGAAATACGATGATGAATATTGGTGGAGGGTTGGTTTGGATCGAAGCTCATGGATTGCAAGCTACCCTTGCCTTGGCTTGCAAATGACGAAATGAAACAAGCGAGTTCAAGCTGAAATCAGCAACACGCCTCTGTTCATGGGCAATGGCGTATCTACATGGGGCCCCGTGGGTCATATCTACACACAAGCTCTTCGGCTTGTTCTCAAATCACAAGTAAAGCCTAGATCTCCTCTATAAAAGGAAGAAGGGAGCTGTGAAATTTTGCATAGTACACACAAATTTTACGGATACGCTGTTTATAAACCCACCTAGCCAAACTCCATTTCGACTTGTTACCAAAATGCTCTAAGTAATGTGAATCCCTCCCCATTGGCAATGGCGGTGAAGGCTACCGCATCCACACGCCCTTTTATACCGCAAGGTGGTAAAATCACATGAAAAGATGTAGACTTCGAGAATCTATGTCACGGTTGTAACACTTTGACCGGGTTAAATGCAAGAAAATTAACAATAATAATGTCAACTCCCTAAGGATCAAAATCATGAGCACATCGAGCAATGGCGGACCTAGTTTGGGACAATAGCAAAAAGCGAATAAGTAGTTCCGGACTTTCCACCGAAATTGCAAAGAAATCAAATGTCGATCCATACAAAATCGAGAATTCGGACATTTTTGGCCCTTTACACCACCTAAATTCCTAAACTAGCCCTCTCATCCACGAAATTCCCGATTTAGCCCCTCTCGGTCACTCTTTGCCATCCCACCGCACACCAAGGTGCCGCTCCCTCTGACATGAGGTACAAGGAGAGAGAAAGAAAAGAAAAGTGAAAAAATTGATTTTTTTTAAAAAAAAATTTAGAAAATTTCCAAAAAAAACTTGAAAATAATTTATTTAAATACTATAATATTTACCATGAATAAATATAATTTTTTCCAAATTTTTAGAGCTTAATGCAACCTTGTAAAAATTCAAACCAAGTTGTAAAGCTCTTGTTGTTAATGAATTAAAGTAAAAATAATAAATCTTCAAAAACAATATTACAAATTTTATCTAGGTACTAGATCATCCCAAAAACACCTCTAAAAATTTATATAATTTTAGAAATTTATTCGCTATTTTTTAGCTCGGTCAAACTTAGGGGGTTTGAAGTTAAAATAGTTATCCTAGCAACGTTCGGATCGTACGAACAACACTTTTGGAACGTTTGGACCGTCCGAACATCTCTTTTGGGCTGATCGGACCATCCGACCAGACTTGGCTCTGATCGGACCGTCCGAACATTAATTATCCACTGAAAATTCATTTGACTTCAAAAATTCATATCTAATTCAACTCAACTCCAAATCAATTGAAACCAATTTTTATATTTTTCATTTTAAATGAGAATTATTTTAAAATTTGTCTCTAGCCCAGAAAATATAGTTTTTGAAAATTGATGCTTAACCGAATTATTTTCAACCTAGAAAATGCTTTTAACTTTGAAAATCCATAGAAAATGTTTCTAGACTCCAAATGAGTTGAACTAAGTTATTTTGGTTTTATAATTTTATTCTCTATTTATCTATGTAATCCTTTTATCCACTACTATTCTACAAATTTGTAAAATAATTAAAATTTAATGAATAATGCTTAAACACTGCTTTTGAGTATTTTCTACAAAACTGATTTTCAAATTGCTATAACTCTCACACATTAAATTCAAATGGAATAATTATTTCACATAAATTCATCTAAAATCTTAACCTAGCTACTGTAGAAAATTCATACATTTTTGAGCAATTTGAATTTTATGGTATTTCTGTATTTATTCGATGTCGTTAATTCTTTAGAGTCCAAAGTGATTGACGTAGAATGAATAAAATAAACTTTAATTAAATTCAAAATTTTCAAAGTGATCAGCAAGTATGATGTGTCGGGAGGCTCCACAAAAAAACTTATAATTTTTTAAGATTATTTTTTATATTTAGAAATTCCTCCAAAAAATTAAATGAATAAAATAAACTTCAATTAAATTCAATTTTTTTATTAAATATTTTCATGTTCCTAGTTTGTTTTTTTTGAATTTTCTGAAAATTTTTTTTGAATTTTTTTGGATTTTTTTCACTTTTCTTTTCTTTCTCTCTCCTTGTACCTCATGCTGTAGGGGAGGGCAACACCTTGGTTCTGCCGTGGGGTAGGGCAGCACCTCGGTGCTGCGGTGGGGGATGGTAGCAGGTGACTAGAGGAGGCTAAATCGGAAATTTCGTGGATGAGAGGGCTAGTTTAGGAATTTAGGTGGTGTAAAAGGGCAAAAAATGTTCAGAATTCCAAAACTGACAGAAAGGCTTCCAGAAAAAAGGAAAGGACCGCCGCATGTTCCCTCCCTTGTGCGGTCCAGATATGCTTCGTTATAGCCCTTAATTTACTCCAACATGCAAATGCAACAAACACAGCAAGAATCTTGATAAGAGTTACACGCTCAACATTTTGAGTGATGATGATGCATGATAAAAGGAAAGAAAGGAAAGCATATTCATTTAGTTGGTTAAAGCATATTCTAGCTTCAGAGTCATTTAGTTGGTTGGTTTCCCTGAGAATGCGATTGGAGAATGTCAGACAATGACAAGTGAATCTGGAATAAAAAGGATATTCGGTAGAGAAAAAAAATCGGCAAGTACCTACCTGACATGAGTATTTTAAGAATGAGCTCAACGGCATTCATGACGTGATCAAACAGTCTGTCACTTGTTCCAGGGAAGAACTCACGATGACGTGACAACATGATTCGAGCTCCAGACTGGGACTGGACGTCAGTAACACTGGATCCATCCACCCTTTCCGATAATGTATCCTGCCTTGTCGAGACTGGATTTTTTAATTCGAACTTTTTATGTATTTCTGCATCAGTCTCGTAAGCAGTAGCTAATGCACACAGTGAAAACATCGTTGATAACAAGTTCGAATCACGAAATAATATTATAAACAACTGAGTATCAAACTTATGGCCACTAATTGCAAAAGAGGATCAAAAGACTTTGAGTCTTACAGCAGCGAAAACAACAAATGATAAACTCCGAGTGATGGCTCAACAAATTGTCTACCAGTATTCGACTAGGGAGCGCAACCTAGTACTCTGGATGCCCTTCATCAAAGTCACAGGCGAAGTAGTCGTAGTCGTCCTCGGCATCATTGTAGACTGCAGAGATTTGTTTTGAGTGTAGCATATGAGTACATAAAGTACTCCGCGAATCTTGAGAAAAATGCATATGCATAGCTTTAACAAATGAGCCTTATATGGTTCTTTTGCACAAAGCAATATTTTAAGTTTCAACAGTTTTCATAAAGCACATTTGACCAAAAAGTAGTTTCAATAAATAAATTAACTATATCACTAGTGGAGATTCTAACTACCAACCACTAGCATCAAGGTTCTAGCCGCCAAGATTAAATGGATAGGGCTCTAACTGCCCAACTGGCTCTAGCTGCCAGAAAACTACTCGAGAGTTCCAACTGCTCTCGGTTTTCCAAAATTTACTCTTTTGAAATTAAAACCAAAATCTACTATGTGAAAACGCACCTTACCCGCCCATGATCGTGGGCACGACTATTCAAATAGTTTTACACTCTGTAAAGGTTGTACAGCTTGACCCACACGAGATTATCAGCTTATAATGTCCGTCGACACACTTTCGAAGGTGTGTGACTAAGTGATTATCACAAGGCTTTTACAATACTTTATTCTCACATTAGCTCGCCCGATGAGCTTAACCCCAAGTCATAGACGTCATTAACCATCGACCTGGAGCTCACCGTTGTGGAGGATAACCTGCTCGAACATGGACGTCAATTACTATCGCCCGACACAAGCCCCGACGAACATGTAAGTCATTTACCATCGTCTGCATGACCCAAAATATGGAAGTATAGTTACCATATTATGCAGCTCTCAAGATATGGAAGTACGGTTCCCATTATCAAGAGATCACCTACCAACTACAACTTACGAGCTTAATGCTTGGACTCGGTAGATTAGTCACCGAGTTCTTCCCATTTAGGACATGTGGTTGTTCGGTATTGCTCAGTTTGGACAATCACAAGCGTCGGTCCTTAATATGACTTAGGCGGAACTTACCACAATACAAGTTCTTATGCTCTAGCTGCACTCGCCTGATCTTGCCATCTGCCCAAGTCTAAACAGATTTTCATCATTTTATTTTATTGTCCAAATATAGACATTACCTAATGTCATACGTTTTCCAAATAAAGCATAAAGGATAATAATGGTTTTCCCCAAAGGTTGAACAAGACCGAAAAAGCATGTCTAAGCAATTCTACCGTGTATAACTATTCCAGAAAGTTGTAGTCAAAATTGCGGAATTTCTCTGCTAGGGTTACAAAGATATAGGGTACAATTATCAAGGAAGACATTAATCATTTTTAGGTTTAACTAACAACCTACAATTTAAACTCATCATTTTAAATGAAATAGCAATGCTATAAGATCGAGGAGGCCGACTAAAGGGGGGTGAATAGGCGGTCTTTAAAAATCTTTTGGCTAAAACCGAGTTTTATACGAATTGTAAATCAAATCGGTTTTGCACAATTAAGGCCTAAATCAACTAGTCTTTACTAAGTGCACCAACAATATAAGTCTATTGACCATGATAACAAACATACAAAGACATGTAAGCAATTTAATTATAAGAATGTAAATTGTACAAAGTAAATCGCAAGAGAGCAAACCACAATGACACAATGATGTTTTACCGTGGTGTTCGGAGACTTGCCGGTCTCCCCTAATCCACGTTGAGGTAAACCCAAACCAATTGGACTAGCTCCACGAATTAAGCCAAACACCTCAAATCCACTCGGGGTTGCTCTTCCTCCACTCCGGAGATGACGAGCACCAAACCACTTACAACACGCTAGGACTTTTCACAAGCTTCTTGAGAAGATCACCGAACACGACACCTCTACGCCGTCTAGGTGTCGGCAAACACCAAGAGTAATAAGCCAAGGCCCTTGCTTGACTCTCACCACGTGCAACGAATACGAATGCACAAGCTCAAATGGATACGAAATCCAACTCTAGATGCAACACATGCAACTAGAGACCCCTCTCCTTGCTCACAAGGTGCAACACATGCACAATTGAGAGGAGAGGCTCACACTAGATCAAGAGAGTGAAATGTGATACTAAAGGTTGTCTCTCAATCGACCAAGGGGGTATTTATAGCCCCCAAAACAAAAACTAGCCATTTGGAGACGAAACAGCCCAAAAACTAGTCGTTACAGCATTGCTGTGGAACTACCGCAGTGCAAACTGTGGTACTACCTTTATGCGGTAGTACCTCTCTTATAAGGGCGGTAGTTCCACAGCCCATTTTTCAGTACAAACTACACTTGGTAAAAAGGTCATAACTTTTGACTCCGATGTTAGAAATGAGTGATCTTAGACTCTTTGAAATGCTTATTCAGAGGGCTAAACAACCCTCCTATTTGATTGATCTCAAATACATTTTATCAAATCAAAAAGCATAACTCCACAGAGCCACTACCATGGTCTAAGCCCAAAAAATAGCAACAAGCAATCTTAGACCATGCCAAGAAAACATGCATGAATCCCAATAATTTACAAAATACATTTGTAAACTTAGATCATACCACAAGTTGTAGGAACATGGACTTCAACCATTTGCAAAACACATTTGCAAAGTATAGTCACATGCTACAAAGATTAGACGCATGAGCCTCGACTATTTGCAAAAACACATTCGCAAATAATAGTATCATGCCACGGTGAGCTAAAGAAAGCGAGATTGAGCTATCAATCACATGATGAGACTTAAGCTACTAGGCAAGACCCCTCTTAAGAGTACGACAACCTATACTAGCAATCCGGTCTTTCAACCAAACACCAAGACCGGTAAAAGACTAGGAACACACTCTTAGCCCTAGCTAGTCATACATTTGCCTTGAGCATCTTCTTGAAGCTTGATGACACACATCTTTACTTCAAGTCTGGGTCATTGTCTTGATATGCATCAACCCATAATGCATCCTTTACTTGACCTCCATCAACACATGATGAGTCTTTTCTTGATGATCAACTCATGAGCACCCCCTCTTCGACATCTTGATATGTATCAACACATGATACATCCTCTTCTTGATCCTTGATTTGATAATGATCAACTCATGATGTCATCCAAAGTCTTCATCACCCTGGAATATAACATATTCATCCAATTCATGGAAAATGTTAGTCCCACAATGATTAACATTAATTACCAAAATATACCTGCATTAAATGCTTCTGAACAAACCATTTCTGACAGGTGCAGTATTACCACTGTTGATCATGCGGTCATACCGCGATGCGGTAGTTCCGCTAAAAGAGCACCTATACTACCGCTCTTCCAGGGGAGCAAATATGCTCCAAAAGGTGTCTCTTTGTAAAAAAAACGTACCGCTTTTTAAACGGTGCTACCGCGATACGGTAGTTCCGCAACTAGAATGCCGATGCTTCTGTTTAATCAAGAGCGACCAGATCAGCTCACTTAAATGGAGTGTCCATGTGGACGGCCCAGATTAAAATGAACGTTCGGACCGAAGGTTTTAACCACACGATCTGAGTGACTTTCGGACGGTCCGAACAAACCAACGATGTGGACGGCTCAGATTCAAAAGAACATTCGGACCACGGTCTTAACCACATGATTTGATCATGCGCTCGGACGATTAGACGTTCACCGGTAGTACCGTAAAGGGACACCGGTACTACCGCTTGAGTGGTAGTTCCGCCAAAGAACTCGGTACTACCATTGGCAAAACAACAACATAAGAACAAACGATCAGATAAAACATGTGGATGACTCAGATTGCTTTGAATGTTCGGACCACAGGTCTTAACCGCACGATTGGATGGACGGTCCGAACATTCACCGGTAGTACCGTCAAAAGAACTCCAGTACTACCATTGAGCGGTAGTACCCCTGAGTACACACCGGCACTACCGAAATTGCTGAGAAAAACAGAACACCAAAAACAAGCTCTCTGGAATAAACATACCGCCATGTAAAACCCGGTATTACCGCAGACCGGTAGTACTGCTTACCAAATATTGTTGTATCGATTTTCACTGAAATTCTTCCAGAAACTTTTCGAAATGCAATGCATGACTCTTTTGTCTTGAGCCATGTCGATCTTTTATCACCTTTGCATTTCCTTTTTCATGTAGCTTCTAAAATATCTTAGCACACACATTAGTCCTATAACATAATTGCAAATAATTGAATATAAAGCAATATGAGTATATATGAACTACACAAGTTTTATATACTCAAAGGATATGTTTGAAAGTAGAGATCCCCAAAATATATGGATAAAGACATATGGATCAATACTAAAGAAACCACAAAACATAGAGTGAACTCCTCCTAAATGTGTGCATACACGAATGTGTAATAAGAACATATGCACATATTCAAGTTAAACTTTTAGTAGAGTTCAACCTATATTTTGGATCCGAAGAATGCAATAAGATATAAGAATATGATGTCGAATGCATACCTCCATGATTTTCACCTTTTTATCCAATTGAGACTAAACAATAAGTATAACAATAGAAGTGTTAGTCTCACAAATAGATTTATCATTAATCACCAAAATACTCCATTAACTCATAATGGCAAGTCTAGATTCTTCAAATGCAGAATACTTTAAAACTGAAAACATAATTTAAAAATCATAAGTACAAAATGTTCAAAGAATACTTGCCTTCATTGATGTTAGAGGTTAACGCTTCCATTTGATCCAAACTAGCGTCGGCGACGTCGGATTCTACATGCGCGAATCGAACCAAATAAATAACATAAATAAAATAAAAACTAAAAATTATAAAATAAACACTAAAAGGTAGATAATGAATTTATAAGAATTTAGGAACAAGAATCGTCGGATTTGGAGTTCGTATGAAGGAGAATGAATATACAGAAATTCAACCTTCACATAAAATGATAGAAAATCAGAAATTGACTGTTCTGGATTCACTATTTTGGTTGACTGTGTTCTTACTGTTGCTGGAGCTTAACAACACAGAGCAAAAACATTGAGAGCATGACATGAAGGGTCCACTAGCTAGTGAGATGAGAGAGAAGCAATAGGGAAAAGAGAGGAGTTAATGACCAATGGGTCCATGAGGTCAGAGACTCAGGAACAAATAATAGAGGCTTCACTGGGAAGAATAGAGCAATTTGGATCTCCACATCCATGGCGTTGGTGGCAGCGAGGCAGGTGGTGGGGGTCCGACGAACACCAAAAATGGAACCTCAGGGGCATGGCCTACCCCCAAGTGGCGGTGGCTCGGCCGGAGAAGCCCTGCGGCGGCGGCAACGACTCCCTAGGCGGCGGTGGCGCAAGGCTCTTTAGCGGCACCAGTGGTCCAGAGGCGCGGGGAAGAAGATAGGGAAAGCACGGGTGGAGTGTTGGTGATATGCCCTAGAGGCAATCATAGAGATGATTGTATCACGTCTATATTTATGAGTTATTGAATAAATGTTATTATGTTCCTTGAATGAATCATTGGTTATAAAGATTAACAAGTATGTAACTTATTGGTGAAGCGTTTCAACGTATATGATGTCGTTCTAAATGTATCCCTAGTCGGATGTCACTGGTCGGAACACCAGTGACTCTACGACCAGCACATGTATTGATTGATGACCATGTTTCACCGGTCATAGATATAGGGATATCGAATCAATAATGTGAACACATGTCAGAGAATATGGGGTTGGATAGACCCACCTTGAGACACTATTGAGATTGTTATGATTCTATGTGTTATTAGTTGGTCTCAAGCAATGATGATGTATAATCCTTAGACCTGAGATCAGTATAGTTCCCTACATGTGTAATAGCCCTTTTAGGGGTTGCTAAACGCTACTTGTAACTGGGTAGTTATAAAAGGTAGCTTTCGGGTATGCTATGAAACATGTGAAGAGATGCGACTGGTCGGATATGGGATTTGCTCCTCCTAACATAACAGGAGAGATATCTCTAGGCCCCTTGAAGTGATCGGATAAAGAAAGTGCATGGCCATACCACTAGTGGTCGAAAAGTTCGACCACATAAGATTATCCAACATCCGATCGAGAAAGTATTGAATAGTCTATGGATAACAAATATCTTACCTGGAGTTCAAACTAGATATCGTGAAGCAAAAGAAGAATGCACGAGTAGGTCGCTCAGTTCGATCAGTTACAGACTAGTCGTATGGAGATACGAGCTGGTCGTAGACCGATCGAACGTAATCACAAAGTGGTCGAAACATAGTCATAAGGAGTTATGAACTGGTCGAGACTAAATATAAGCTGGTCGTACATAGTTACAAACTGGTTGTATGGAGATACGAGTTGATCGTAGACTGATCGTACTTAAGTATTAATTGGTCGTAAGGAGTTACGAACTAGTCGTACCTAAGTATGGACTAGTCGTGACGTGATACGAGCTGGTCGTAAGTGATGAGGACCTAATCGTAGATCATATTGCATTAAGATTCGTCTGATATAATTTATGTGTATTCGAGAATCGTTATGTTTTGCTAGGTGCCGCTGATGACTGGTGGTCGGAAAGGTGTTTCCAAGTCACAACCGAATACACATGAACCTAACGGGTCACACACTTAATGGGTTGGAACAAAACGTGTTTGGATAGGATCCGTCATGGGCACTATATAAGGAGATGCTTGAGGCTGTTTTCAAAGGGGAGAGAGACGTGAGTTGCTCCACCGAAACCCTAGTCACCATCTTCTCGAGAGAGCCCCACCGTGCGACTTGGTGCTAGCACACCAGCGTTCGGTTGTTCCTTCTCTAGACATGTAGATACCGTAGAGGCGCTACTGCGGTCGCTGTTGCACTTGAGGATGATTCGTGATCTTCACAAGGAACGTTGGAGGTTGCTAGAGGAGACGATTGACTTGCGAGGACACTAGATGATCGACTACAACCACTACATCGATGTGCTCTTCGTTGGACCAGGCTGCTCTGATTTTTTTCCGCTGCATTGCACGTCTGGTGGTAACGATCTGTGATCATCTACTTGTTGTCATACTAGTTTACATGGTAGTAATTTTGATTTGTTGCTATCGTAGCCTACCCGTATCCCTTCACGGAGCATGGGTGAGGGGAAACCTCAAGACCAAGTAAAAAAAGCAAGAGATTGGCCGAGATGATACCTCCATGGTGACCGGTTGCAGGAAATGGACGACAACGGTGGTGGCGATCCACAGTGAATAATCAACCGAATTGAGGGGGGATTAGGAAGAGGATGGTTGGGAACGCGTCATGACTCATGGCAAGGTTCACTTAGAGAAATTCTCACCTAGGAAGAAGATTGATCGACAGGAGTGAAATTGGCCTAGAAGGTTTGACGACGAAATTTGGGCGATTCACTGCATGATTCTTTTTGTCTTTGGAGCTTCTTTGCTCTTTGCTGACAACTGTTTGGTATAGTTGGCTGGTTTTAGTTTTTTGCTTGGGTTATTGCAGAACTAGAAAGCGGCAGTAACCTATTTAGCAAATCTTCTATGAGTTTTTACTGGATTTAGCTCACTTCTGTGATAGCGCATTGAAAACACTTTTTTTCCCTCATCAATTTCCAAAACATGCTAGATTTAGTCAGCGCACACCTGTGCTGCGGTGGTTTTTTGGATGGTCATTAATTTGTGTGTTAATCATAAACTGATAATATAAAATTGAATGATATAATATTGATGTGTAAGGATATGCTAGCAAGGATTACTGGTTTAGCAGGCAGTCACGAGGTTTAGCATTAAGGGGATTTCTATATTCTGACATTTAAGTCATTATCACCTTCTGCTGCTCTATTATTTTTATCATGGACAATGGTGATCACAATACAGAGGATGGTGAAATGCATATCACACTGCAAAATAAAGAAAAGGGGGAAAACATGGTCATCTTCGATACAAGACCAAGGTAGCTTAGATCCGTATGCTGCAGACCAAGAACAAAAATGGCTTATGCTGCAAAGGTTCCAAGAAGAGGTATAACCAATTTTCCGTATAGTTTCCTTGCTGATTGTTGTGCATTCCTTTTTCTTTGTACTTAATCACGCTTCACTTTGGATCATAGTACATTTGAATAGTTATTTTCTCAATTATGCAAGCTTCTCTGTAGTATGTGATATGAAGCAGTACCTGATGTCAATTGGATCACGGTTGGTATGCTAATGCCTCAAGGCGAGTTATAGAAATGGACTGCCACCCCGAACCCACCGCGCTAGCCACCACAACTGATGATGGACTGCCACCCCGACCCCGCAGATGGCAGCGACAACCTCGAGTCCAAGTCACCACATCCTGCGCCTCCCACCCGCCGTCGGCGATACTGCCTGGCCTTCTCTCCTCTCGTCGTCCTCCCCCTCCCGCTCTTCTTCACCTGGGCGACAACGGAGACCGACGCCACTGCTCCACCGGCCCTCTAGATCTGTTGCCCTCGCCCCCCTCCTTCCCATCGTTTCCCCCCCCCCCACCCACCCCCTTAGTTCTATGTTTGTAACATTTGAACATGTTTTTTTCATAAGATCTTTGTATTTATAGATGTGTTTTATACCTACCAAAACTGATTATAATACTCAGGAATTACATGTGTGTTAAGCACATTGCTCAAAAATCATTGATGTAAAGTATGAGTTTCCGTTGCAACGCACTGGCATGTGACTAATTAATTCAATAAATTGCAAATGGTTTCTTTTATTATTATTTTAAAGCTTAAAAAGACTCTAAAATTGGGATTCAGAAGCAGCGGATGGGATGAGGCGGTCGCAAGCGGCGGGTGGGGAGCAGCGAAACTTCCCGGCTTTAATAGTTAGTAATAATTTCGTGGCCACGGTTTTCATTGTCTAGGATTTTTCTCACGTGTACGTGGGTGATTCAGCTGCTCACGGCTACTGCAAAAAGGCCATCTGATTCTGAATTTCTGATTCACCTAACACTAACACTAACACTACCTGAAGACAAGCAGAGCAACCCACAGCCACAGTGCGCCAAACATGATCCTCTTGATTGCAATCTTCTTCTTCTTCGCGTAGCGCGAACAAATCGAATGCCAATGCCACCACGATCATCGATTTTTCAGGATGCATCATGGATGGATGGTGGATGTTCCTAGCTATACACAAAAACAGAACAGAGGCTAGGGGTCCCACATCCCTATCTACACCAATCCTCGAGGCATGCCATTGCCAACCAAGAGCTTCACCCCGCATGCTCCCTCTCCCTCCATACGAGGTTCACAGAGCTAGCATTCCAATTCTGGAACCCGCTTGTGCAGGGTTGATGTTCCCTGGAACACCGTTGTCCGCCCACCCTTGAGGTATTCACGCAGCTGCAGTGCAGGACAAATTTACATCAGCGCAACCGGAAATTGACACGACACGACGACGTATGGTTGAGTCTAGGAACATATATGAACCTCATCTTGAGTTATCTTTGTGAATCCGAACCGCTGTGTCCAGATAGACTCTGCTTCATCTGCAGCTGGTAGCACAAAATGTTTCACCTTCAGAGATGCCAACAACCGTTCTATGCACGTAAACAGCGCTTGGAAATACCCCTGTGCAGTTCAGAGAGGGAGAAACAAACATCAATACTAGTTAAATCACAGTTCATGTGTGAACAAAAGGGCACAACTTTGTAACAAAGCATTCCAACCGTCTAGTGCTATATCAAAGAAATAGCACTTATTCCCGACTATTTAAACATCCACCATCATATATCTACCAAAACATCATCCATTTAGTTTTCCTTCCATGTCTACCAAAGGCTATAGGCTATGGCACCTAAAACAGTTAACCAGGCAATGGACTGCACCTGCAGTCTCCTACCCATTGCTGGCAGTTGGAGCAACTGGGCATTGCACAGGTGCATGATTTGTGAAGCTGATTTAGTTCAGACTTCACACTCAAAAACTTTCCTTCTCTTTTTATCTAAATAAGATATTGCTAGAAAAATTACCATCACTTGATTGATAATATACAAGATATCTCAAACATAAACAGACATGAACCTACCAGGCCTTGGCTATCCCTACTTGTAGCAACCAAGGGTAGCTCAGCAACTTCACTACCCATGATACGGAAAAGACCCGCCGAAACTACAGTGTTGCTGCATCAACAGAATCAAAATTAGAGTTGTACAGCCAATTGGTTGACAATGCCATTTTTTCAAAAGAAACAATTGAAGACAAAAGTTTACCCGACAGTTAATACCGCACAATACATTCCTGTGTAATCTTGATCCCTTACACTCCTCCTGGAAATAGAAGAATATATAAGTTTGTTCTCTTATGTCCAGAATTTTGGATTGAGCGTGATACGCATATAAATGAGGTAGACATTAGTCCATCATACCCATAAACCATGGGTGGAATAAGGTCTCGCCCAGTTGCAATTTGGATAATGGGATCAAATGATTCCTACAAAAGTGCCAATAATAGATTAGGAAATTACTAGATAGCACCGATTACTTAATGGTTCGTACACAAACAAAGTGACTGTTATATATGTATATAGCTTAAGGTGCTCTTTGTATATTGTCCCACCATGTGCATAATATATTGGCCTTTGACTCATTGGAATAGATACAATGAGTTATTCCTACATGGTATTAGAGCAATCGGAAATCCTAACCCTAGATCCCACTTGACTGCCGCCGCCGCCACCTGAGCCCTGCTGCTTTGCACCGCCCGGAGCGCACCCTGCTCTGTCTCGCGACACTAGGAGCGGACCTTGCTCTATTTTTCACGCACACTTAGCCGCCACTCCGGATCCCATCGGGTCAATGCTCCCCACACACACACAGCCGCCTCCGTATCAACGTTTCCCCGACGCCAGATCGACGCCGTCGCCTCGGATCGACGCTCCCTACTCGGCTTCGCTTGGATCCTGCCGTGATTCCGTGCTGCTGTTGCCCCCGATTGAGCCTCCCGACGTCTGAACAGGGTCACCACCTCCGGTTCCTGCCAACTCGACGTCCCCGAAGCCGCCTCCTCTGGATCAAGCTCGGCTTCACCGACGCTGGAGTGAGCAAAGCTCCCTGCTCTTGTTTTTTGATTTGGGTGGAGCCACCGGCTCCAGCTTCACTCTGGCTCCATCGATCTACGTGGAGCCGGCGACTTCTGCTTCGGCTTCACTCCGGCTCCACCGATCTACGTGGAGCCGACGGATTCGGCTTCACTTTGGCTCCACCGATCTACCTGGAGCCAGCGGTTTCGGCTTCGGCTTCTCCAACCTCTCCGGTTTTGGCTTCTCTCTGGCTCCCAATCTAGCTGGAGCCACTGCCTGGGGCTTCTGCTCCCAGTACGCCACCTCCCGACTCCAGAACCGGTCAAGTCATCATTGATGGCTACTACCGGAGGCTCCTTCGCCATCCCACTCTCCGCAGTTTGGTGCGACGGGACGAACTTCAAGGAGTGGGCTGTTCACCTGAGGATTCAGCTCAACAGCCAGCGCCTCTAGGGTCATCTCACCAGCGAGCGGCCCTGTCCGCCTCGCCCTACACCGCCAGTTCTGCCAGCTCTTCCTGCTGGTGTGGATCAGGCTGTCCAGGAGGCCGCCAATGCTGCACTGGAGGAGGCCTTAGAGCTCTACCAGTCTGAACTACACGCATACGAGAGATGGCAGGATGCTAAAACTCGTGCCACCGCCATCTTGGTGGGTAGCATGACCGTGGCTATCTCCATGGATGTGGCTGAGCTGCCGACAACGCAGCTGATGTGGGAGCGTCTCCGAGCTCACTACCAGCCGATGAGTGATACTATGTACCTCTCCGTCGTGCACTAGGCGCATTCTCTTCAGCAACTCGATGCCACCATGGATGACTTCTACCAGCAGATGTTTGAGGTGTGGCGTCAGCTAGACTCTCTAGGGCCGGATGTCTGCCGAACTTATCCCTAGTGTGTGCGGCTCAGCGGTCACTAGGAGACACCGTCTCTACGACTTTCTGACGTGGCTTCGCCCTAAACTCGAGACTTCGCGTGCTCAACTCCTGACTCGCCACCCGCGCCTAACCTTTGTGGAGGCTTTCACGGGTGTTCGTGCTGAGGAGACTCATCATCATGGCGCGGCTCGGATACAGGCTATATTGTCTACTTCAGCGCCTGCTCCTTCGCCTATTTCTTCAGCACTGACCGTGATCCCTTCAGCTCCCGGCGCACCAGTGGTTGCTGCCTCTATTGCAGGTCTCCACTACACATATTGCCAACGTGACGGCCATAGGTATCAAGACTGCTACAAGTGGAGGGACCAAGGTCGCCAGGGTGGACGTCCCCTGGAGGGCTCTGTAGGTTCCTCCCACTCAGGAGCTGGTGCCTCTCGCCAGGGCTCCTCCGGTGACACAACGCAACAGCTCCTATCTGTGCTCTAGCGCCTCAGTGTCGGCTCGTCCTCAAACTCCTCGGGTTCTGCTCATCTGGCTCTTGCTTCTCAGCAGTCTTCCTCGCCTCCGCCTTCGCCTTCTCCCTTGTTAGGTATCTTGTCTCCGTGGATCTTGGACTCTGGTGCTTCCTTTCACATGACACCAGATTCTACCCACCTCACTTCTGTGAGTCCCACAACTTCCTTCCACTGTTCAGACTGCAAATGGCACCTCTCTTCCTGTTGTAGGACGAGGCACCCTTTCCGCTTCTTTTCATGTTCCTTCAGTCTCTCATATTCCTTAGCTTACGATGCAGCTTATGTCAGCTGGTCAGATCACTGATCACAACTGTCGTGTTATTCTTCAATCTGACTCTTGTTGTGTTTACGACCACCGCACGAGGACTCTGCTTGGTACTGGCCCTCGGCGCCGTGATTCGCAGCATCTTTGGGAGCTCAACTGACTGCATCTTCCTTCTGCTGTCTCCACTAGCCAATCAGCTGCTACCACTACCTCTGGTTTTGCCGTGTCCTCCACCACTTCCTTCACTCAGTGGCACCATCGTTTGGGTCATCTTTGCGGATCGCGTCTATCGTCACTAGTAGGTCGTAGTGTTCTTGAGTCTGTTTCTAGAGACACCTCTTTACATTGTATGGATTGCAAGCTTGGCGAGCAGTTGCAGCTCCACTATCCCTCTAGTGATTCTGTTTCTACTCATCCTTTTGATCTTGTTCACTCTGATGTTTGAGGTCCGACTCCCTTCGTTTCGAAAGGGGGTCATTGATACTATGTGATTTTTATTGATGATTATTCTCATCATACTTGGATCTACTTCACGTCCTCTCGCAGTCAGGTTCTCTCTATTTACCAGATGTTCGCCATCATGGTTCACACTCAGTTTAATTCGGTCATTCGTGTGTTTCGTGCTGACTCTATTGGCGAGTACCTGTCTGTTGTTTTGCGTCGTTTTCTCGCTGAGCAGGGTATTCTTCCCTAGTGCTCTTGTCCTGGTGCTCACACTCAGAATGGTGTCTCTGAGTGTAAGCATCATCACTTGCTTGAGACAGCTCGCGCTCTCATGCTTGCCTCTTCTGTTCCACCTCACTTCTGGGCTGAGGCTGTCACCACTGCTGCTTTCCTCATCAACATGCATCCTTCCACTGCTCTTGTGGTTCTACTCTGCCGAGTATGCGCTTCGCCCTTCTTCCACCTCGTGAGCGTACTGTCGATCGCTTAGTCGCTTGAGTGTGTGTTTTTAGCTCTGACCTTGAACATAAGGGTTATCGTTGCTACGACGTTGTTGCTCATAGGACGAGATCTCGGGATATCACTTTCGATGAGTCCCGACCTTACTACCCTCGTTCCCCTACTGTCAGCTCAGATTCTCTTGTTGAGTCGATCTCCTTTCTTATTTTTCCCGACTCAGCTTTCCACTACTGTTTCGCTTCATCCTCCACCTTCTCCGCTTCCCTCTCCTCTAGCTCTCACCGGAGGTTCCCGCTCCTTTGTTGAGATTCTACCCTTTCCCCTGCACTACTCTTGTTGTCCTTGGCCTACTCCTCTAGTTGAGCCCCTGTCTTTGCTGAGCCCTATAACCAGCTCTTCTTCTCCGTCCTTACTGGGTTCTGCTCCGCCTTTACCTTGCAGATACAATCTTCGTGATCGTCGCACTGTCAGGCCTCCTAAGCGCTACAGCTTTGTAGTTGCTGCTTTCTTTGAGCCTACGACCTACCGTGAGGCTGAAGATCACCCTTAGTGGCAGTTCGCGATGTTTGAGGAGATAGCTGCTTTGGAGCGTACTGGTACTTGGGATCTTATGCCCTTACCTGCGAGTCACTCCTATCACGTGCAAATGGGTGTATAAGATCCAAGACCCACTCGAATGGTTCTCTTGAGCGTTACAAGGCTCGTCTTGTAGCGCATGGTTTTCATTGCTAAATTTGAAAAATGCAACAAATCAAATAGCCTTTTAGTATGGTCATGACTACGATGAGACCTTCACTAAATTATTTTAATTTCTAAAAATAGTAAAACCTTTTAAATTCTAGAAAATCAAGAAATTAATTATTTTTCACTTTAAATCAAATAAAATCCTTAAAACTCAATAAATTTTATTTTTACATTAAAAACTAGCCCTCTTTTAAATGACCATTGTTTGCATTTGTGTATAAACTCTCTTTCGATGTTAGTGTGAATTAAGTTTTATGGATGTGATGAACTAAGTATGAATACGTGATGATTTGTAACTTTGTGGCCTCTGTTTGTGATGGTCCATCTCTCAAAATATGAACAATTCATGATGTCATCAAATAAACTAGAATGCATTTCTCAATGGCGAGTGCGTGAGGTCTACATTCGCTGATCCAAAAATATGAAAACAAATATGGCCCATTATCCGTCCGTATTCGGTATGACTACGATGAGACCTTCACTCATGTCGCCCATGACCATTGATGGTATGGTTTGTGTCAAGAATGCATTTCTCAATGGCGAGTCGCGCGAGGTCTACATACGCTCTCGTCGCTCTCTCTATGGGCTCAAACAAGCCCCTCATGCTTGCTTTGACCACTTCTTCTTTGTTGTCACTGTTGATGGCTTCTACGCCAGTGATCACGACCTTACCCTGTTTGTACACACCTCTCCTCGGGGTCAAACGCTCCTCTATGTGGATGATATGATCATTACTGGGGATGACACTCGGTATATTGCCTTTGTGAAGGAGCATCTTAGTGAGCAATTCTTGATATCTGATTTGGATCCTCTTCGTTACTTCCTTGGGATTGAAGTCACTCTTCTACGCCTGAGGGCTACTACATCTCCTAGAAGCACATTCAGAATATCCTTGCTTGCGCTTGTCTCACTGGTCAGCGCATGGTGGATACTCCTATGGAGTTTGGTGTTCACCTTCGGCCTATTGATGGTGAGCCTCTTGAGGATCCCACTCACTACCATCATCTTGTTGGGAGCCTTGTCTATCTTGGGATCACTCGACTTGACATTTCTCACCCGGTTCAGATCCTAAGTTAGTTCGTTTTTGCTCCCACTTAGCTCCACTACAATCACCTTCGTGTTCTATGATATCTTCGCGGGACCATCACTCGTCGCCTTTTCTTCTCTAGCTCCAGTCCTCTGCAACTTCAGGCATACTCTTATGCGACTTGGGCTAGCGATCATTCTGATCGCCGGTCTCTTTCTGCTTATTGTGTTTTTCTTGGTTCCTCTCTGATTGTCTGAAAGACCAAGAAGCATACTGCTATTTCCCGTTCGAGTGCTGAGGCTGAGTTGAGGGCTATGGCGTCGTTGACAACTGAGATCACCTGGCTTCGGTGGCTACTTGAGGATTTCGGTGTTTCTGTTCCTACACCGACTCCTTTTATCAGACAGCACTAGTGATATTAGCATTGCATGAGATTCAGTGAAGCATGAGCTCACCAAACACATTGAAGTAGATGCTTCATATATGAGATCGCAGACGCAAGATCAAGTTATTGCTCTTAAGTATGTGCCTTCGGAGCTTCAGTTAGCAGATTTCTTCACCAAAGCACATACTAGAGCTCAGCACAGTTTCTAACTCTCCAAACTCGGTGTTGTTGATCCACCATGAGCTTGAAGAGGTGTTAGATATGTATATAGCTTAGGATGCTCTTTGTATATTGCCCCACTATGTACATGATATATTGGCCTTTGGCCCATTGGAATAGATACAATGAGTTATTCCAACGGTGACAATCATAAATGAGCCCCAACATCAAGTCTTACTTACATGCTTGAGATCTAATATACATATATGCTAAGCAGAATTTGTCATTATTGTATCTCCTTCTATAGATCAAATACGTATGAACTTACAGAGCCTTGGCTATCCCTACTTGTAGGTTAGTGAATCAATGATGCCTCTATTTTGTCTTTTTTTATAAATAATTTAGAGCTTAAAACAACGGGTTTGCAAGGTTATGCATGCAAGGGGAAGTGTGCATAACAATACATCAAAAAATACACACCTTATATAATAATAACTATTTTTTCTTAAGCTACAACACATGTGCAGCATCCAAGTAATAGTTTATCACACATTCTATAAGTGAAGAAACAACCATCAGACAACTGTTTCGGCAATTACTTGTTATCCAGTATGAAGCCATGGGAACTCACATGGAAAATCGCAACTGCTTTGGAGAGCACCAATTTACTATCTGCTGAACTTTTGTCCTTCAAAACTCTCCATTTAACATCAAGGTCACCATCTTCATTTAAACCTTTCTCTTCACGCTTCTTCTTTACAACATCTAAATCCACAACAGGAACAGATTCTGCTCCATGGCTAAGTAAGTCTTTTAGTGTCTCATTAATCCTCACGCAATCCGTGGAACAATACCATGCTCCCTCGGGCAATGCCTGCAGCAATCAATCATTAATACAGTTCTTTGTTTATGCTATAAACTTTTCCAGATAATTCAGGCTACAAAGATCACCGTCAAATCGGCCTTGTTGTGTTCTTTCAGGCAACCAACATGATATTCCCTCCCACACTGGACAAATAACAACATATGATTGATTGATTATCATAAAACCAAATCGCTACAACTCAATAACAGCATGATAACAAAATACAAATAAATCATGAAAGGCCATGAGTGTCAGCATTCGCACTAGTAAACTACAGTCTATGTGATTGGCAAACATACTTGGTCACAGAGCAGCACAGTTCGGGCACTGAATTTCTTTTTGCTGAAATCGTGGAGCCTGCCAAAAATAATCAAATGGACAATCTCTATGCATTAAGAACATGAAGGGATGGCTCGTTGGAGCATTAGAGTCAAACACACAGGATACATAAATAACAAAGCACAGGAGTATCCTGAATCCTAGATCAGATGTAATGACACTTGGCATTCAATGAAAACATTCCAGAACTTACTTTGATTCTTACCGATAGGAGGTACCAATGATGCAATTGTTATAAAGTTATAAACCAGAAAATAATGAAAGCAAAACCGATAAGCACAATAGAAAATAACTTCAAGGTGATAAGTTACAAACTAATACTAAATCAGAATTACCTAAGGTCCTAAACACTAAAAAAACAGATTAATGAAATTAAGAGCAACACAAAAGTGTTCAACGAGTTGGTAAGGAGTAAGGAGATTAGACATTCAGATAGAGCTTCCTTAGCTCCAGCAGTCCATACTCTATAACAACTAGAGTTGTTTGATGTAAATTTTACCAAATTTCCAGTGCTGGCGGAGGGTAGTTTATATGGTAGACTCACAGTACATATATTGTATGAAAAAGACAAAGAAGCCAGAGTAGATGTCTAGGCCAGTGAATATACAAGGCTGATGGACGAACACATACTTGCACAGTGCACATCCACCAAATCCAGTCTCAGGCGTTGTAGCAATACGTATGGACCGTGTAAATATTTGTTCCATGGGATCAATTCCGTCAATCCTCCCAGCAGCTATTGCATTGTTGTTATATGCCAAAGAACTTTCTCTCTGTTGCCTATTTTCACAATACCGGCAACACCAAGTTCCCTTCGGGATAGCAGACAAGCCAACACATTCTGCAATACATAAAATAAAGCCATGCGGTAATGAGAACCCAGCAACTAGCCTTGACGAAAGGGGTTCACCAGAAGGGATCTATGTAGCACAATTCCTGATAAACACCAGACATTAGGAATAAGAACTGCAAAGATGGTATGGTAGTAAGAAATAGTGGAACATGACCATCAAAAATGCAGTATCATGAAGTAAACAAACAGTGAATCCAACAGGAATCTTCAAAGAAGACATAGTGTAACAGTTCAACTAAGATATATCTTGGAAGACAGGCATTCTGAGGCCTGGATTTAAGCATCAATAAAAATCACAATGTAAACACACAGTAAATTCAGCCATTCCACCGGCAAAGTTGTATCTGGACAATAACATACCCTTAAAGAGTGAAGGTTAGCTTAATTGAGCACAGAAGTAACATCTCCTATTGGCTAGCACAATGCCATTACCTCTGTGAAAAGCTCTTGGACAGGTATCACAAAGGAGAAGCTCCCCACCATCTGAACAGATGCTGCACAAGTCATCACTTTGTCTGTTTGACATCTTTTGACCTTTTGAAAGTGAAATCGACAGTTCATGTAGCGAAACACCATTCGACATATAAATGTTGTGGTAACTACAATAGTGTTAGAGAAAGGAATGAGAATCTCAACAGTGCTCCAACAAAATGTAACTACAATAATAAACTCACGGTTTGCGTCGAGCAGCTCGGCCAGCATGAGCTTCAAACTGTGAAGGGCTAACCTGTTCATACAGTATAAAGAATTTCAGATTAAGTACAGAGATATGGCTAACACAGAACCAAAAGGTCTAGGCTGATTTCTTGGTCGAGTTGCTTTATCTGCCATTGAATTTCAATATGTATCTAACGAAAGAGACTATAACTTACCACTGTGCCACAGCAGTGACAGTAGATTCCAAATTCCTTTATATAGCCATCCAGTAACCTCTAGAAAGTTGTCACTACCAGTGTTAATAACAAAACAATATATGTACTGGCTGAAATGATAAGTTACATAACAGAGAACAACAAAATAACCTTTCCACCAACATAGTAGCCAACATCAGTGCCCTCTGGTAAAACACCACTCATGAAAACCAACTTATGCAACCCCTTGTCCCTTTTTTATATAAAACAGCAAGAAAGAAGATCAATAAAATGTGAAAAACTCGAAGAGAAAGGAAGCTAAATCATAATCAACAACACCTACTTTCTTGTAAGCCTTCCTGCGCTTGCAGTCTTCGCTCCTGGGGATGCATTCTTAGATCCCCTATCAGATGAAGTAGGATTCCGTCCAATTTTTGATGACCTAAACAACAATAGGACAACAAGGGACCAGCAGGTTTAGAGAGACCATACACAGCAGTAGAAACAGAGCTCTATATGAAAAAAAATTCCGTCACGGCGCCACCAGCAAAAACTCGAATGACCACAACATGGTCACATGCATATTACTCCAAAGATACCTGGCACTATTCCGATCTCCCTTGGACTCAAGACACGAATCACATAACGAAGCAAATTTCCCAGCGCGAAGAGTTCTGAATGAACCTGAAAGATTAAATATTAATCAAATTAGAGCATCAAATGAAACAACCCCTTGGTGCGAATGAGAAGGAAAAAAACTCACTTTTGCAAGTTTGGCACCTGAACGTCCTCTTCTGAGGTGCTGGGCCAATTGCATTCTGTATTGCAGATTCCAACATGTCTAAGGTGGCATTTGCGCATGCCCTCAATATATCATGCAGATTATTTCCATTTTCCAGGAAAATGTAATCGGATGGGTGCTTTTTAGTACTCCCAGCATGCACCTCAAAATAATAAGGCGAAACAACCTGCAACCCATGGTAGATTGGTTGGATTTTCTTAGCTGGCATGGCAAACTGGTGTTATTACAGGAGGGGGAACTCACATTTCGGCCTTTGCAAGAAGAACAAGAGCACAATATGCCAATACGTTTGATGATTCCACGGAGTACTGCTCGCTGAAACAAGACCAGAAACACATTCCTAGTTAAAATTACAGCACTAGTGAAATGGACTAAGAAAAATCGAGATGGCAGATGCAACCAGGTCAGGTAACAAAATCTTTCCATGTGGAACATTAGGGGAAAAATTATCTGCTATCTCCCATTTTCTTACATCATGAGCTACATGTAGACCAGGGTATTCTAAGGGATACTGTATGAGAACAAAATCAGCAATTTTACTACAAGTTAGAATCAGGTGACAAAAAGACGCTGCTACAGTAGTAATAAAATGCTTCTTCTTTTATGGTAGAAGAGAAATTTATAAGAATGTGATGCTCGATTTTGTATCCGCAGCTCCAACATTCCATTCCTTCTACTTTATTAACTAAAATGCAGGTGGTGTCCGAACTGTATCGAAGCCTTAAGAAGTATGTTTTGTTCAGAAGCCCAGTATCTGAATTTATTTCACTTGCAGTGTCTGATTTATGTATGAACAAGAAGGAGGTATAGGAGGGAGACAGCGGTACCTTCCCTTTCCTCATGATGTACTTGACGGGCTGGCCCTCGAGCAAGCCCGTGGCGAGGAGCTCCTTAAGGTTCTTGGGGATCTTATTTAAGGAGATCTTCTTGGACATCTTGAGCTCCATGTTCTTGTTGCTTTTGGGGGAAGCTAAAGAGGAATCGCTGGCGGTAGTGGTACCTGACAAGTCGTCGTCGCCACCCTTGTCCTTGAGCAATAGTGACCTCGTGAAGCGCCGCCGCGTTATTCCTCCAACTCCTCCGGGCTGGTATTGGCCGTCGTGATGGTCCTCCTCCCCTTCCTCTTGTTTGGGTTTGGGTTTGGGTTTGAGTTTGAGTTGAGGAGTGGGAGGAGGGGGCTTGAGCATGGAGCGCGTGATCCGCCTGGGCGGTGACTCGGGCGGGATGAAGAAGACGTCGTCGTCGTCGGGGGGCTTGACAGGCAATTCCTCCTTGGGCGGCGTGACAGCCAGCAAGGCGAGCACTGGAGCCTCAGCGGCGGGATCTCCGGGTGGCGAGGCAGTAGGATCTCGGGCGGGCTGCGGATCCGGTGGGCGTGAGCGCGGGCGCTTGGGCGAGGGGGCTGCGACGGAGTTGGAGGAGGTGCGGGAGCGCGTGCGGGTGCGGCCGAGGGAGGAGGAGGGGGCGAGCGCGGCCTGGGACGCGATGGCGAAGGCGAACTCGCGCTTGAGGCCCGCGCGGACGCCGGAGCGCAGGACGAAGTCGTCCTTGTCCTCCTCCTCCTCCATGGACGGAGATTTGTGGGCACCCTCAGTCTCCGTACTCATATCGGAGATGGATTTCCTACTCCTACTCCTACTCCTACCTAGTAGTAGCTAGCAGTCGAGAGGAAGAGGAAGAAGAAGAAGAGTGAGGAGGAGCTGCATCTCATCAGATCTTCTTCGTACTCCACCTCCCATGGCTACAAGCCTACAAGAGGAGGGGGATTGAATTGGGGCGTTGAATTGGATTGGATTGGATTGGAGGAGAGAAGCAGGAAGGCGATGGCGATGGATGCAATCCCTTGTTAAGAGTTTCCTTTTCTTTTACAATTTTTCCGTTGCAGGAAAGAACTCGCCTGCCCGGACCCGAGTTTCTTTCCCTTTTTGTTTCAAAGACACTCACTCAGGCTCGACTCCAGTCCGAGTCCGAGTCCGACGTCACCTGCTGCTCCATTCGGCTGAATGGCGGATTGTGATGTGTAGCTTGCTGCACGTTTGTGTGTAACATCCCAGAATTTGAGTGTAACTCAAATTGCTCAAAGTATGAGTTTTTTTTTTTAAAAAAAAAAAAAACCTTTTCGATGACATTCGAATTTTCTAGACTCCATTTGAATATTTATCGAGTTTTAAAATTTCAGAACCAGTTCACAGAATAAAAATTAAAAGGAATCAATATCAAAATAAATTTGAATCCAAATTGCTGACCCCAAAATTCTAATGAAGACTTGAATTTGAAGTATATTTAAAAAGGAAGATCGAATCAGCAAATGTAGGAAAATAAATATATCAATATATAATTCTACACTAGGAGGAATCTAATTCAATTTGGGACAATAAATTCAAATAAAAATTTGAATTCAAGCAGAAAAGCAAAAGCTCAATTCCTCGAAGTTTTGGGCTTACCCAAGACCGGTCTGACCCACTTCCTTCTTCCTCCTTCCTCCTTCCGCGGCCCGGCTTGCTCCTCCCATTTCTTTCCCAGCCCAGCTTCGCCTGGGCCACCTGGTTTCCTTCTCCTCCCGTGGCCCACGCGTCGCTCCCGGCCATGCGCCTGCCCCACTAGCGTCGCGGCCCTGCCGGCCTGTTAGTCTTTCCCCGCCCCTAATTCCGGCCGCCTTTCCCTAGGTCGCCGCCGCCCCCATGAACTTCACTGCGTCGCCTCGGGTCATCGTCACCGGCCAACACCATCTCGTCTCCGCCCTCGCCAACCACACAGGTGAGTTCCCCTCAATGTGTAGATGCTTGAGCGCATGTTAATTTCCATAGAAAGCAGCTGCCTTGTCGTCGTCGCCGTAGACCTAAGCACCACCGCCGCTCTACATAACTGTGTCGCCATCGGCCACCTCCGCCCGCACCATCGCCGCCAATAGGATCGTCGTGGTCGTGGTGTTCCGTTTTGGAGCTACCCCCGCCAAGGGCCCTCTTCGCCTCCTCCATTTCGGTCGAGAGAGGATGAAGAAGCACTGTAGCAATATATCATTAACGCTAATGACATGATTTAGTTAAGTTAACGACGCGGCTAGTTGTTAATTAAATCCGATTAATGTTAGTATGACATGTGGGCCTGAGGTCATTATAAAATCTAATTAGAAGCTGATTTGAATTCTGTGTCAATGACATGTAGGCCCCACCCTATAAAAATCACCGTGTAGACTCGGTCTCTGCACCTGTGCCACTGACCTATAGGCGGACGACCTAGGTACTGTTCCCATTGACCGAGTTCAAGTGGATCATGGGCGCACCTATTAGTGACTGTTGTCATTTTCAATTAGAAAAAAATGGAAAAGAAATTAAAATACCCTAGACCCACTCACAGTAAGAATTTCTAACTAAAAAATAAACTGAAAATAAAAATAAAAACAGTGGTCCCTGCTGTGAGAGACATCCTCTCTCTCCTTTGTTTATTTTTTGGATGTTTCATGAATTTAAACTTTGAAGAGCTCGTTCTCCCTCATTTTAACTCCCAATTCGACGATTTTTATTTCTCAATTCATCTAAATTAAAACCCTACCTAATAGTAAAAAAAAATGAATTTTTTAGTTTATTTAAATTATTTAAATACAATTGTCCCTATGACAATTGTGCCCCACTAATAACTAAAATTAGTCAAATGATTAATATGTAGAATGAAATTGAGCCCTAAGGTATATCATTGCCAAATTGGACCCCTCAATAGATTTTACTAAGTTTGCTTTTTCCAATTGGGTCAACTAGTGTATAATTACTCACATTAAGCATATTGGTACAATAATAATAACGATAATAAATAGGAGGAGCATACACTTACAAGTAGGCACTTACTAGTTATTGTTTATATAAAACACTTAATTTGGTTAGTGTCACATTCAACTATCGACCCTAGGTCATTATTAGTTATCTTTAAATACTAATCAAATATAATATATGACAGTAGGATCCCACACAGTTAGATAGCACGGCTTTCCTTGCTGTCGCGAAAGAGGCTTTTGATGGTCATCCACACAGTGTGCATGGTGGTGTCGTTGGCCATGACGTTCTCTAGGATGTCGCGGGAGACAGATCTGTAAAGCCATGAGAGAACGATGCAGTCCATCCTCTTCCAAGTGGCATCGACGAAGGAACGAGTGTCGAAGTTGACGTGGTCTTCAAGAGCATGCTTTCCAAGAGCAACCATGAAGAGGAGTCCATCCTCCGAAGTGGCATCGGAGGAGGAACGGGTGTCGGAGTTGACGTGGTCTTCAAGCGTGCTTCCCAAGAGCAACCATGAAGAGTAGTTGGAGGCGTGTAGATCAAGAGTGATGGGCACAAGGGTCTTGATGCTTGCGACGGTAAGGGCCTGTGCCCACAGGGCATCTCTATGATACCATGAAGGCGAAAATAGTTGACGCACTTAGATGCTGTTTGGTTTGTGTCCTCAGGAAGTCATATCAATTTTTGGCAATGCCAAAACCGGGGCAGTATCAAAACTATGGCAAAAAAGTGTTTGGATTGCAGCTATGCCAATTCACGAGTAATACCGAAATTGATATGTTTAGATTGCAGTCATGCCAAAACTTGTCAAAAAAGTGAGTATGACATGTTGGACATGCATAATATATATTCTTTTTTGCACAAAAATATGCTAACAATGGTCTTGTTTTGTTGATTAAATGACAAGAAACACAACGGTTCAATCGGATCACAAATCGAATACTCGGTTTTAAAAATATGATCATTTGAAGATTGTTAATCCATCTAACCATGCAATTAATGCACTCACACATAGCCAATCAACATCTAACATGTGTCCCTGTGAACTAGTGCTGCCAAACCAATTTTAGGGCGACCAATTTTGGAATCCAAAAGAAGCCTGGAAAAACGGGGCACTAGCAAATTTTTTTGGGCAAAGCCAGATTTTGGTATTGAATCAAACACACGCCAAATTTTTAGTATGATTTGCTTTGGCACCAAACCAAATAGGCTCTTAATCTGCTCGTTCTCAATCAGGAGAACATAAGTACATGGTGCGGCTTGAGTAGCACGCAAGGAAACAGCCCACCGGCCAATCCAACTATCCTAACAAGAAAAGAATACATGCAAATCAAGGAGATTACAAGTTGGTTAGGAGACTGGATATGTCTATGGTGCGCCATATAGTTTAACAGAATATTTGCTGACAGAACGTGTCCAAGGCCAAATGCTGAAAGACACTTCATTTACTAATCGAAAGAAGTGTTCTTAACTTGTTATCTACATAGACATTCTAGTTGTACATTGTATGTATTCTACTCAGTTACAGACAATGATGGACAAATCAGCTGTGTACTGTACGTATGGACAAAGAAGGCGACTCTGGTCAGTGCTTTTGGAAGATCACCATGCAGAAGAACGCTACGCAGCGGAAAACTACCCCATTCACGGCAAGAACGACTATACAGAGAACCTTGTCATTGATGTCGTATCCACTCTTGATCAGTGAACCGCATCGCGTTATCAGCCACACGCCAGAATACCTGCAACCACGAATTGGCTCTCATATGTCTGCAAAATCTATGAACTTGCAACCACCACAGGTGAAACCCTTATTGGTCATACCTCTGTGCATTTGCAATCACAAATGCTTCCAGAGCCCACTTTGTGTAGCATAAATTAGCAAAGAAGGTGTTCTTCTGCTGGGTTGCTATTAGAGTTAGAACAACTGGGAGCAGCGCTGACCACTGCATCAAAATAAAATCATGTATTAGAACATCCATAACGAAATTTCCACGCTTGCTTTCTTGACTCTTGAGATGGAGCAAATGCTTATATATAAAACAGCTCACCAGCTGTGCAGAACCAGGCTGGAAGAAGATGGCAAAAGTGTAGCCAATTCCCGTCACGCAGTAGACAAGCGCAAGAAGAACAACGTAGTTTTCCCAGATTGATGACCTTGGGTTGTTGAAGAAGTAGAACATGGATAGGTAAACGATTGGCTTGATAATCGTGTTGAAGTGATCTATTGTGTCTTTGGACAAGAAGTATGCGAGTGAGCTCATGCCAGATGCTCTCTCTCTCCAGTAGTGTATCTTCTCAAGCGAAAATGATCTCAAGGCTCCAATCTTGCACAGCAGAGCTGCAGCCGACAGTAGCTTAGCAAATGCATCTTTAGTTTCTATTCTTTTAGTTATCAAATTCAAATATACTGTCACAAAATTAACACAAAAGTTGTTGCTTATCATGTACAAATAGCTTCAGGTCAACTCTGATAAATACGCATCAATGCATTTAACTTACTGGATTCATGTAATTTTGTTCCTTTTCTATCTGTTCTATTATATAAACCTTTGTACTCCGCCTTTGAAAAACAGTGAATGGAAATGGAAGGTACCAGAGTCATAAATCACATGGATAAACGCCTTCATTTCAGGACAAAGAAAACTTACAGACAGCAATGACTGTGTATGTGTAGCCGAGTGCTCCAAATGTCTCGTCGCTCACTTTAGCTAGTGTCCCTAGACAGATACCAGCAAGGCCCAATATCAGATAGTCAACTCCTTGTATTCTAGCTTCACGAAGCCTCTGCTTGCCACATCTGAACAAAATACAAAGGGGTGCTCATAAGAATTGGATACCTCAAAGGTCCACCTCAGAAGCTTCAGAAAATCTTTACTTTGATAAAATGATTTACCTCCCCAGGTAGTACTTGTACTGCGTAAGGATGCCAGGAGTGCGTCGATTAGATAAATTTTCAGAAGACTTATTGTAATCATACTCATCCTTCTTCTGTCCAACTATGTCCCTAACATTACTCCACACTTCACCAGCAATGGATTGCCCAGAGTCACCGCCAGGGGTGTGATCCCCTCCTCCCCTAAATGATGATTCTGCCTCAGAAGCACTCTGCAGCATATCTCGTGGAACTTCGTACCCATTGTGCAGCATCCATCTCAGAGGGAGATCTTTGATATTAACTGCTGCATTTGTGTTTGGCTTCACAATTCCCTCCAAGATGTCTATATAGTAGTCCGGCGGGTTCACACGCTCCGGGACGACAATTCCTAATCCTGCAAAGTACTCCTCCACTTTCTTCACAGGCCCATGGTAAACCGTCATACCACCTTTTGCGAGAAGTATTAAATCATCAAACATTTTATACAATGTATAACTGCAAGTAAACCCGATTCAGTTAATTAACTTGAGTGTAAGGCAGCATATAAGTCATGACGGTGTGAATCTGGAAAGAACCTGGGTTGATGGACCACCATAGAGATGTTGACACCTTCAAGAGCTTCCCGGCGTAGGGCACGAAGTAAAAGCAGGGACGAAGCACTGTCCAAACCAGATGTTGGCTCATCTAAAATCAACACCGAGGGTTCCATGACCATTTCTAGCCCAACATTTACTCGTTTGCGCTGGCCACCAGAGATGCCACGCTGTTCAACAGTTCCAACCAAAGAATCACGAACTGCTTGCAGCCCCAAGGACTCGATAACTCTTTCCACGACAAGAACTTTATCAGCTTTGGACACGTCAGCGGAAAGCCTGGAGCACAACAAGATATGTGCAAGACATCTCAGTCTAAGTTTACTAGCTGATGAGTAATGAATCTTAGAATCTAGAAAGCGATATACATGCCTGCATCTTGCATTAAACCACAGGTTCTCTTGAACGGTCAAGTTCCCATGGACAATATCATCTTGTGGGACAAAACCAATGATTTTCTTGTATGCACGTATAGGTTCTATTTTCCCGTTTATAAGTATCATACCTGTTGTCTCGCATCCAGTTGCCTTACCAGCAATAGCACTCAAGAATGTGGTCTTCCCCGCGCCTGACGGGCCCATCACAGCAGCTACCCGACCAGGCATAAGCTTTCCTGTCACAGACCTTAGAAGTTTTTTCTTACTCCCCTTCAAGGTTAGAGTGAGGTCTTTGAAAGCAATCTCAATTGTAGGCCTTGTCCTGATATCTTCTTCAGTAGCCATGGATATCACTCCTGAAAAGGTAAGATTTTTATTCTGCTGTTCCATTGCCTTTTCTTTTTCAATTTGTCCATATGCATACTTGAAAATTTGGCTCTGAGTGTGCGCATGTCTCCCTTTGGTTTTCTTTTTTTCTCCACCTATTTCCACATTGAAGCCTTCACCTTTTTCAGGGTTCTCTTCAAGTGAGCGCATCATGTCAGTAAGATTATTCTTCTTTCCTCCAGATTCTTTCGATGGCTCTGCATCAGGTTCAGTAGGAGGCAGACTGGTACCTCCTTTTGATGGCTCGTGTGTCCTGAGAGTCTTCTTGCGTGAGAATGTACGGGACAGAGATGACTGCAGGCCAACGGCGTGCTTCTTTGCGACATCTTTAGCTGACTTCCACCTTTCACGAGCCAGCGCTGTCTCTCTTGCATGTCTTGCAGCAGCCTCCCTAGATTTTGCTTGCCTTTTCTCCCGGTTGATCAGAAGTTGTCCAGAGAAGTTGTAAATGATCAACAGTACTAAACTCAAGGCACCCTACAGAATCGTAAAAGAGCAGATGTCAGCTCAACTTCTTATGTTACAATATATATCATACTATTGATTCCCACTCGAACTGTATGTTACCACTAGCAATGCACCAAATATTGTAATGTCCTGATTTGCAGAATTTGGTTTACAGCTGCCCTTGATGAAGCATTCTGCAGTTAAGAAAGAAAAAAAGTGACCACACTCAAGAGGTTGTCACATTTCAAGCACAAGATGACACCAACGAAGGTATTAAAAAAAATCAAAACAGTGGATTTTGATCCTGTTTGATAATTTGGGGTAAAAGCTAAGCTTTGACTACAAGAATGAATAATATTGTTAGAGATGTATATGTACATGTGTTATTCCCCATTGTTATAAGGGGTTCTTTGCATATTCACCATATGTATTTGTGTATATATACTGGCCCATTGGCCTCATATTGAATACAAGCGCTATTCATAACATGGTATCAGAGCCAAAACTAGGGTTTTGGCTTACCTAGAATTCCGCGCGCCGTCGTCGACTCTGCACCACCGTCGCCGACTCCCGTGTGCCGCCTCCACTATTGCCGTCGGCCTCCCACGCCGTCGCCGGCCTCCGCGCCTTCCGCGCCAGCCGCGCCTCCTCCTCGTCGCCGCTGCCGGCCTCATCTTCCCCACGTCCGACGCCGGTTACGCCCGACGCCGGCCTTGGCTTGTCGCGATCCGGCGCGATCCGGGCATCTTCGTCGGCGCCAGGTCTTCTCCCGGCCGCCGCCGCCGCTTCCCGGACGCTGCCGCCGCGCTTGCTCACGCCGCCCGCTTGAGACGACGCCGCTCTCTCGCGCGCCGACGCCGCTCCGCTCGCCGCGCGCTGCTGCTCGCCCGCGCCGCCCGCCGCGCTCCCTCACGCGCGCCGCGCCACTTGCTCACGCCAACCTAGCAGACGCCTTTGGTTCGTTCAGCGAGCAAGTAGCCTCGCCTTTTTCTAAAGAGGCCCGTTAAAAAAAAAAAAACGTCGTTCTAACCGCCGCGCCGTCCGCGCGCTGTTAGACTTCGTTGTCTTAATCGCCGCCGTCGGCGCCGCCTACCAATGGGTACCGTTTCTCCTCGTTGCGGTGATCTTCGATGGTGTTAATTACACCGACTTGTGTCTCACATGCGCATCCACATGCGTGGTCTTCGTCTCACGCGCCCTCTCGCAGCGATGTTACTCGCGCGCTTGCCCTACACCTCCGACGAGCCGATGCTGCTCCGCTATCCCCAACAAACAAAGGCTGCTGCTGCGACCGCCGCGCTTGCCGATGATGAGGCTATCTCGCTACCAGAGGCTCCGACTTCTACAAGGATCGCTGACCGCCTACACTCGGTGGTACGACGACGACGCTGCCGCTGCTTGCCTCCTCATGCCGATATCCGTGCTCGCTCTCTTCGAGGTTGTGGGACTATCACGCTTTCGGATGTGGACTCACCTTCGTCGGCGCTACAAGCCCTCCGGTGATGCTCTCTACCGTCCGTGGTCCGCCAGAGCACTCTCTTGCAGGTGATGCTACCGTTGACGCCTTTACGCTCGAGCTCTGCATGCGGCGTACCGACTCTCTCATCGCCGGGCCGCCGCTCTGTCGATCTTTGCGCTTGCCAGCGTCTTGACCGAGTTTCACGGATCTACGAGTTCCTTACTGCGCCGTCCCGAGTTCGGCGGCGTGCCCGGCTCACTCCTGCACACCACTCGTGTCACTCTCACGGAGGCTCTTCGAGATACGTGCGGAGGAGACTCGCTGAGTGGTGCCGCTCGCTACCACTCCTCCGTGCTCGCCGCCGCCCACTGCTACACCGACGGCTCACGCATCGCGACATCGCCTCCTCCGCCGCCACGGTGGTGGCGCCGCCTCCGGCGGCGGTGGTCGTCCTCATTGCTCCTACCGCAATAAGGTCGGCCACATTGAGTCGATGCTATAAGAAGCAGCGGCATCTTTCTCGCCGTTCTTCTACTAGCACTGGCACTGGTGCTTCTACATCGACGCCTGCATCGACTTCTTTAGCAGTTTCTCTCACTGAGCAGGAGATAGCCAGACTTCGACGCCTACTTGCCGCTTCAGGTTCTCCCTCGACAGGTTCTGCAGGCTCTGCTACTGACTCTTCGGGCACTGAGAGACCACCTTCTACACAGTCAGGTATCTCCCCGTGGATTCTTGATTCTGGAGCATCTTTTCACATGACTCCTGATCCTTCCACTCTGTCTTTCATTACACCCCTTGATTCTCCTGTCAGTGTTCTTACTGCTGATGGTACATCTCTTTCTGTCTCTGGTCGAGGCCCTCTTAGCAACTCATCTTTTCATATTCCTTCTGTTGCTTATGTTCCTCGCCTTACCATGCAGCTTCTTTCTCACAAGGCGACATCGATCTTGGTTGTCGGGTCATTCTCGACTCGACTCTTGTTGTATTCGGACCGCCGCGACGGGAGCTCGGTTGGTTCGGCCTCGGCGCTTTGACTCACGGCGTCTTTGGGAGCTTGACTGCTTCACCTTCCTTCCGCCGCCACCATCGCCGCCGCCTCTCTCGCTTACGCCGCCGTCTCCGGCTCTTTCCGGCGGTGGCATCACCGTCTTGGCCATCTGTGTGGATCTCGCCCATGCCGTCCTTAGTTCGTCGTGGTCTTCGGGTCCGCCTCGTGAGACGTGTCTTTAGATTGTCGTACGTAAGTTAGGTAAATGTATTCACTTCCTTATCCTCATAGTGAGACCGTGTCTCGGCGTCCTTTGATCTTGTTCATTCAGATGTTTGGGGTCCGGCTCCCTTCGTTTGGAAAGGGGGTCATCGTTATTATATTATTTTTATAGATGATTTCTCTCGCCACACTTGGATATATTTCATGTCTTCTCGTAGTGAGGCCTTGCCTATCTATAAACAATTTGCCACTATGATACACACACAGTTCTCCACTCCTATTCGTGTCTTTCGTGCGATTCTGGCGGCGAGTACCTCTCGTCACCTCTGCGCAGCCTTCTTTGGCGAGGCACTCTCGCTCGATTTTCTTGTCACGTGCTCATGCTCGAATGGTGTCGCTGGCGCAAGCATCGTCACCTCCTTGAGACGGCTCGTGCTCTGATGATCGCCGCCTCCATTCCACCTCACTTTTGGGCCGAGGCTGTTTCCACTGCCACCTATCTCGTCAACATCCAGCCCTCTTCTGCTCTTAAGGGTGCGATCCCTGTTGAGCGTCTCTGTGGTCTTCTTCCTGACTACTCGCCTTCATCTGTTTGGTTGCGTTTGCTACGTTCTCCTCGCCTCGAGAACGCACCAAACCGACCGCCGATCTGTTGAGTGTGTCTTTACGGGAGTGCGATGCGAGCACAAGGGCTATCGGTCTTTGGGATCTGTTGGTCGTCGGATACGGGTTTCTCGGGATGTGACTTTCGGCGAGTCTCGTCCATTCTATCCACGCCCCGCTCTCCTTGATTTCCTCGTGGAGTCTCTGTCTTTCTTGACCTTTCCGGATACTCCTATATCTGTTTTACCTCGTCCACTGTCCTCTTGAGTCTCCACATATTCCCATGTGGCCTCTCCGCCGTTGTTGCCGCTGTGTCGTCTCCTCGACTCCCGTGCTCCTCCCACTATCGTCTACACTCGTCGACCTCGTATTGAGACTATTTGGATGAGTCATCTTCTCCGATGTTCCATCTTCTTCGATGCTTCATCTTCCCCGATGGGTCATCTTCTCCTCGCTACGCTCTCGCGATCGCCGATCGATTCGGCCTCCTGCCGTTTTGCCTTTGTTTGTGCAGCTACTCGAGCTCGCTCTCCTCTGGGATCTTTGTTACTCACCCCGAGTGGCGCTTGCCATGGCCGAGGAGCTTGCGCCTCGAGCGTCTTGGTACTTGGGATCTTGTTCCTTTTCCTCTCATTCTCATCCCATCACATGTAAGTGGGTCTATAAGATTAAGACTCGCTCGATGGCTCTCTTGAGCGCTATAAAGCGCGTCTTGTTGCTCGTGGCTTCCAGCAAGCATGGTGTTGACTACGACGAGACTTTTGCTCCTGTGGCCCACATGACAACCGTCGCACCCTTCTTTCGGTGGCGTCGTCCGCCATCGGTCTCTGCTTTCACCTTGATGTCAAGAATGCCTTTCTTAATGGCGAGTTGCGTGAGGAGGTCTACATGCATCCGCCACCGGGTATTCTGCTCTCGAAGGCATGGTCCATGCGCCTTCGCCGCTCTCTCTATGGCCTTAAGCAAGCCCTCGTGCTTGGTTTGAGCGCTTCTCCTCTCGTAGTCACTGCTTCGGGTTTTTCACTAGTGATCATGATCTGCGCTCTTTGTCCACACTTCGTCTCGTGGTCTGGACTCTTCTTCTTACGTATGTTGATGATATGATCATTACCGCGATGATTACGAGTACATTGCCTTTGTCAAGGCTCGTCTTAGTGAGCGCTTTTATGTCGGATCTTGGTCCTCTTCGTTACTTCCTTGGGATTGAGGTTACTTCCACTCCAGATGGTTTCTTTATGTCCCAAGAGAAGTATATTCAGGATCTTCTTGATCGTGCCTCTCTCACTGATCAGCGTACTGTTGAGACTCCCATGGAGCTCAATGTTCACCTCCGACTCTCTGATGGCGAGCCTCTTTCTGATCCGACTCGCTATCGTCATCTTGTTGGGAGTCTTGTCTATCTTGCTGTTACTCGTCCAGATATCACTTATCCAGTCCACATTCTGAGTCAGTTCGTATCTGCTCCCACTCAGGTCCACTACAGCCACCTTCTTCGAGTTCTGCGATACCTTCGTGGAACTATCTCTCGCCGTCTTTTCTTTCCAAACTCCACTCGTTCTGACTTCAAAGCTTATTCGGATGCTACTTGGGCCGATCCTCGATCGCGGCCTATCTCTCGCATCGTGTGTTTTTCTTGGTGGTTCTCTCATTGCCTGGAAGACGAAGAAACAGACTGCAGTGTCCCGTTCGAGTGCAGAGGCTGAGTTACGTGCTATGGCTCTCTTGATGCAGAGATTACTTGGCTACGGTGGTTACTTGAGGATTTTGGTGTTTCGTCACTACACCGACTCCACTCTTGTCCGACGATATAGGTGCTATCGAAGATGCCAGTGACCGTGAAGCATAAGCTACCAAGCATATTGGTGTTGATGCTTCCTTTATGCGGTCTTGTGTGCATGATCGGTGATTGCTCTCAGTATGTGCCTTCGAGCTTGCTTCAGATAGCGATTTCTTCACGAAGGCCCGGACTCGAGCTCGGCAAGATGGTTTCCTCTCCAAACTTCGGTGTTGTTGATCCACCATGAGTTTGAGGGGTGTTAGAGATGTATATGTACATGTGTTATTCCCCATTGTTATAAGGGGTTCTTTGCATATTCACCATATGTATTTGTGCATATATACTGGCCCATTGGCCTCATATTGAATACAAGCGCTATTCATAACAAATATAACGCTATATGTTGTTACATGAAGATCTGAGATGCTAACCAACAACTATGTTAGATGTTAGATACGTCTCTTGTATAAGGCTTGTATAGGGTGCTCTTTGCATATTTACCTACACCTATAATTTGTACATTTTGGACTCCCCTGTTCCGCGCGACACCGTCGGGCAGCACGACCTCGGCCTCCCCTACTCCCCTCTTAGCGCAACGCCGCCGCCACCCCTCTGCTGCCCCGACGTAGTTGGATCCGAGACTCCTCGACGCCGCCGGATCTGCTCCGACGCCACCGCCCCTCCGCTGCCCCAACACCACCGGATCCGAGCCTCCCTCCGCCTCGGGCTCCACGCCGGATCCGCTTGCGCCGTCGCCTCATGCAACTCCGGGCCGGTCCACCTCAGTTCCGTCATCTCCATGCCCTCGCCGCTGTCGGAGTTCGCCGCCGACGAGGATGATGAGTAGCACCAGCAACAAGTTGCCGAGGGTGCGCCTGCTGGGCGACAGGGATAGAGCGGCGCACGATGTTCACTTGAGGCTGCCCGAGGAGGCGCAGCCACCACAGTTGGAGGGGATGCCGATCACCAAGTACAGGTCGAGCCCTGGGCCGCCCTTGGTCCGCCCTGCTACCCTGAATGCTGCACCGCCCCTGCTCCGCCGAGCCTTGGGCTGCCCCAACTCCGCCGAGCACCCGAGTTCTTCCAATGCTCTAGGCCCCGACGGGCCTCTCTGGCCCGGTCCGAGGCATGGGTGGGCCGGCCCTCAGCATGATGCAACCGCAGATATCGCAGCCGCTGGTGCCGACCCTCTCGGCGCCACCGATGGCGTACCGGCAGGTCGTGCACCCACCACCGGGGCTGATGCCCATGCCAAACATATGCCCTAGCGGCCCGCCGCCGATGCCGATGCAGTTCTAGTATCCTGAGCTCCTCCCGCCGCCCCCATTCCTGGCTAGCGCCGTTGCTACCGCCCGTCTCGGGCCGCTGCCACCGCCGCCCCTGCCTCGGTTCTTCCCACTCAGGAGATGGCGACTCTCGCCAGGGCTCCACCGGTGACACCATGCAGCAGCTCCTCTCCTTGCTCCAGCGCTTCGGTGTCAGCTCGTCGTTAGACTTGGGCTCTGCTCTTCTAGCTCTTGCTTCTCAGTAGTCTTCCTCGCCTCCGCCACCTCCCTCGTCCGATATCTTGCTTTTCAATAGGCCGAGGCATCCTTTCCACTTCTTCCTTTCATGTTCCTGCAGTCTCTCATGTTCCCAAGCTTACTATGCAGCTTATGTTGGCCGGTCAGATCACTGATCACGACTGTCGTGTTGTTCTTGAGTCCGACTCTTGTTGTGTATAGGACCGCCGCACAGGGACTCTACTTGGAACTGGTCCTCAGTACCATGATTCGAAGCGTCTTTGGGAGCTCGACTGGCTGCACCTTCCTTCCGTTGTCTCCCCCAACCAGTCAGCCACTACCCCTGCCTCTGTTTTTACCGCATCCTCTACTGCTTCCTTCGCTCAGTGCACCATCGTTTGGGCCATCTCTGTGGATCACGTCTGTCGTCACTAGTAGGTCGTTGTGTTCTTGAGTCTGTTTCTTATGACACCTCCTTACATTGTATGGGTCCCAAGCTTGGCAAGCAGCTGTAGCTCTCCTATTCCTCTAGTGATTTTGTTTCTACTCGTCCTTTTGATCTTGTCCACTCTGAAGTTTGGAGTCCGGCACCCTTTATTTCAAAAGTGGGTAATCGATACTATGTAGAGATGGCAACAGGGCGCGGAGCCCCCGACCCGATCCCGATCCCCACGGGAATCCACGATGGCTACAAATTTGAAATCCAGCAAGGCCAAAAGTTCATGTAAGATTTGCAAAAGTTTGAATCATGTAAGATTTGCAAAAGTTTGAAATCTCGGATAATCAACCATACATAATACATTACTTAAAGATCGGAGTACAAATATGATATAAAAGTTCATCTCAAAGCACAAATATAAGGTCTTAACAGTACAAATATGATCCAAATCGGAGAAGTACTACACAAATCGGGTTCCCACAGCCCCCGTAGGTTGAGATTGCCCCCTAGCCCCACCCCAGCATAGTAACAGACCCCGGCCCCGCAAACCCACGGGGGAGAACACCCTGTGCCCCCGCCCCCATGGGGAATTTCCCCGCAGAGCCCTACCCCCACGGGCGAAATTGCCACCCCTAACACTATGTGATCTTTATTGATAATTATTCTCGTCATATTTGGATCTATTTCATGTCCTATTGCAGTTAGGTTCTCTCTATTTACCATATGTTCGCCACCATGGTTTGCATTCAGTTTGATTCGGCCAGTCGTGTGTTTCATGCGGACTCTGCTGGCGAATACATATCTGCTGCTTTGCGTTACTTTCTCGCTGAGCAGGGTACTCTTCTCCAGTACTCTTGTCTTGGTGCTCACGCTCGGAACGGTGTCTCTGAGCGTAAGCATCGTCACTTGCTTGTGATAGCTCGCGCTCTTATGCTTGTCTCTTCTGTTCCACCTCACTTCTGGGCTGAGGTTATCTCCAGTGTTGCTTTCCTCATCAACATGCAACCTTCCATTGCACTTCAGGGTCTACACCTGTCGAACGTCTCTACGGTCGGGCTCCAGAGTACAGTCACCTTCGTTGTTTCAGCTATATCTGCTTTATCCTTCTTCCACCTCGTGAGCACACCAAGCTGACTGCTTAGTCAGTTAAGTGTTTTTTTTTGCTACAGTATTGAGCATAAGGATTATCATTGCTATGACTCTGTTGCTCGTCAGGTGAGGATCTCTCGGGATGTCACCTTCGATGAGTCCCGACCTTACCACCCTCGTACCCCTACTGCCAGCTCAGATTGTCTTGTTGAGTCGATCTCCTTTCTGACTTTTCCTGTCCCTCAGTTTTCCACTTCTGTTTCGCTTCCACCTCCACCTTCTTCGTTTCCCTCTCCTTCGGCTCCACTTGTTTCCTCTCCGCTGGAGGTTCCTTCCAGCTCTTTTGTTGAGATTTCATATTTTCCCCTGCACTACTCTCGCCGTCCTCAGCCTACTCCTTGTACAGTTGAGCCTCTGCCTTTGCTGGGCCCTATTCCCAGCTCTCCTTCTCTGTACTTGTTGGGTCCTACGGTCCTACTTCACCTTCTCCCAAATACGATCTTCGTGATCGTCGCATTGTCAGCTTTCTTGAGCGCTACGGCCTAGCAGCCGCTGCTCTTTCTGAGCCTACGACCTACCGTGAGGCTGCTGCTCACCTTGAGTAGCAGCTCGCGATGTCTGAGGAGATTACAGTTTTGGAGCGTACTAGCACTTGGAATCTTGTGTCCTTACCTGCACGTGTCGCTCCTATCACGTGCAAGTGGGTGTACAAGATCAAGATCTGCTTGGATGGTTCCCTTGAGCCCTACAAGGATCGTCTTGTGGCGCGTAGTTTTCAGCAAGAGCATGTTCGTGACTATGATGAGACATTTGCTCCTGTCGCCCATATGACCACTGTTCTCTCTCTCCTTGTTGTTGCCTCTATTTGACAGTGCTCCATCTCTCAGTTGGACGTCAAGAATGCATGTCTCAATGGTGAGCTACGTGAGGTCTACCCCTCTGGGTATTCTGTCCCTGATGATATGGTCTGTCGCCTTCGTCACTCTCTTTATGGGCTCAAGCAACCCTCTTGTGCCTGGTTTGACCGCTTCACCTCTGTTGTTACTATTGCTGGTTTCTCCGTCAATGATCACGACCCTGCCTTCTTTGTACACACCTCTTCTCGAGGTCAGACGCTCCTTCTCTATGTAGATAAAATTATCATTACTGGGGATGACTCAGTACATTGATTTTGTAAAGGAGTGTCTCAGTGAGCAGTTCTTGATGTTTGATTTAGGTCCTCTTCGTTACTTCCTTGGGATTGAGGTCAATTCTACGCCTGAGGGCTATCTCTCCCAGTAGAAGTACATTCAGGGTATCCTTGCTCGCGCTTGTCTCACTGATCAATGCATGGTGGACACTCCTATGGAGTTTAGTGTTCACCTTCGACCCACTGATGGAGAGCCTCTTGAGGATCCCACTTGCAACCGCCATCTTGTCGGGAGCCTTGTCTACCTTAGGATCACTCGACCTGACATTTCTCACCTAGTTCACATTCTGAGTTAGTTCGTTTCTGTTCCCACTCAGCTCCACGACTGTCACCTTCTTCGTGTTCCCGCGATATCTTCGCGAGACCATCAGTCGTCGTCTTTTCTTTCCTCGCTCCAGCTCTCTGCAACTTCAGGCATACTCTGATGCGACCTGGGCAAGGTTATTAAGTCGGCAAGTCGACACTACTCTCCTAGTGACCGACTTGCCGACTAGTCGACTAGTCGCCGACTAGTCGACAGGTACTGTTTATATGACTGCATAGTGTATATCGCCTCCCTTCCCTTATGTGCAATCCCAATTCCCATTATCCCCTCCCTTCCCTTCGTTGAACCTCCAGAGTCCAGAGTTCAGAACCTCCACTCCTCCACGAGCAAGGAGGAGTCCAGACTCCAGAACCTCGAGTCCTCCAGTCCTCCAGATCCCTCCTCCCCTCCCTTAGCACTCCCCTCGGCTCCACGGGCAGAGAAGAGATCAAGAGAAACAGAGAGGAAGAGGAATAGAGGAGAGAGCATACATGGGCAACGGAGGCGGCGAGAGGCGGAAGCCGCGCGGCGAGGCGGCGTGCCAACGCCGAGGCGAAGACGAAGGCAAAGACGGCGGCGGGGAGCTGGTAGTCTGCGACGACATGGTGCGCCGGCGCGGCAACGACGGCGGCTGCGGCCGCGATCGCGACTTGGTTTGCCTCGAGGAAAGGAGGAAGGGCGACGATCGGATCTACCTCAGGGGAGGACGGCGAAGGCGGCGGTGGTGAGAATCGCCTCCAGGCCGCGCCACCGGATCTGGAGCTCGATCGAGTCACGCGTGTGCTTTGGATCGAGCTTCACGACGAGCCGACAACTTGTGCCGCCTCCCTCCTCACTCTATCTCTTGACACCGCTCGACGGCGGCGGCCCCACATCCTCCTCCCAAGTCGGCAACTTGCCTCGCCTAGTCGACTAGTCGACGGGCAAGTCGACGACTAGTCGACGGGCTAGTCGACGACTAGTCGACTAGTCGCCCGACTTGCCGCGCAAGTCGAGTCGCCACCTCTAGTCGGTCCTTCTCCATGCGACTTGTCGACTAGTCGACGACTAGTCGTCGACTAGTCGACGACTTGATAAGCATGGACCTGGGCTAGCAATCCTTCTGATCGCAGGTCTCTTTTTGCCTATTGTGTTTTCCTTGATTCCTCTCTGATTGCCTAGAAGACCAAGAAGCAGACTGTCGTTTCCCGTTCGAGTATTGAGGCTGAGTTGCGAGCGCCATGACGGCGTTGACACCTGAGATCACTTGGCTTTGGTGGCTACGTGAGGATTTCGGTGTTTCGGGTTCTGCATTGACTCCTCTCTTATTAGAGAGTACTAGCGCGGTCAGCATTGCTCGAGATCCAGTAAAGCATGAGCTCACCAAGCACATTGGAATAGATGCTTCGTACATGAGATCGCATGTACAAGACCAAGTTATTGTTTTTCAGCATGTGTCTTCGGAGCTTCAGTTAGCCGATTTCTTCACCAAAACACAGACTTGAGCTCAGCACAACTTCTACCTCTCCAAACTCAGTGTTGTTGATCCATCATGAGTTTGAGAGAGGTGTTAGATGTTAGATATGTCTCTTGTATAGGGCTTGTATAAGGTACTCTTTGCATATTTACCTACACCTATAACTTATATATTTTGGCCTTTGGCCCATTGGAATAGATCAAGATTTTATTCCAACAGAATATATGTACTAGAATTCCGCTTTCCTAGAATTCAACCGTATTAGAAGTTAAGGGAACAAGCCACGCATATATATTGCCACATGGAGAAAGTAGAAAAAGTAAGCATCAAATAATCAGGATTATAAATTTGAAAAGATAAGTCAACTCACTGGTTTGGGAAGTTGATCCCTTCCTGCAATAGAACCTGAAAAAGTGCAACTTATACATTAGAATGTTCAAAGGATAAAAAATTTTAAGCCACCAGCCGCATAAAGTAACGCAAATATTACTAGTGTAGTAGCATGAGAATCATTATAACGATCAAGATTTTAGGAGGATGACTGAATGAGAAATGAAGCATTTGATAGATAGAATTACCCACTACTACAAGAGAGCTTCTTTGTAGTGCTTGGACAATAGTAACCAGCTGGACAGAAAACATCGTCAGTACTAATGACATCTGCCCATCTATCAGCACCGCCGCAAGTATGATTCGGGTTCCCGGGAGGTGGTTGGTAGTTGTATCTGCACCGAGTATTTTGTGCTGACAACATAATCCAAAGGCCTTCAATATACTGGGGAGAATAATACAACTAGCAACTTACGGATCACAGATTCCAGTGGTTTTGTTTAAAGTGGATTCTGGACAGTACGCTCCCAAAGGGCAAGCTGCATGTATAGTCGAGCAACAGTGTAGCTATCAGGGTATTATTATACTATCAAGAAGTATATCTTTACAATAATTAAAAAAAAAAGGAAATAGCTCCTCCTGGATATAATAAGCATGCACGACGGTAGTGGTTGTGAGGGCTTACTTACGTATCATGCAAGTGAGGCCGTGAGGGCAAAAGAATCCAGCACAGCAACCTCGGCAATCAAGCGTTCTTGAAGGGAAGTTGGTTGCATCTTGCAAATTGATTTTTTGGTCCTTGCCAGCACTGCATGCCCATCCAGGCTCACAGCCATCAATCCATGATGTGAGGTTGCAATTCTTGTTTGGTCTGACGTAGTTCTTTTTTCCATTGCTGTCGAGGAAGCTTTCGAAGTAGAACTTCATCTCGGCAGCCGTACACACACGCTGTGGTAGGTCTCCTGTTGATCCATTCATGGAGGAACGAACGGGAATTGCGTACATATGAGAATCGGATCTGATCGATACTAGAAAACGATATGCATATGCTTAATCGTGAAATCAGAGGCAGAGCAAGAAAATGTCTTATGCTTCTTATGTACAATTGCGCCGTAGCTACAATTAAGTTTGGTTCATTCAGATCCTGCTACTGCAAGCCAAATGGCATATATAATCGAGCAGAGCATGCATTGGTTTCTATTTTTCCCTAGCCATTTTTTTCTCATTCATTCAAACAAACAGAAAAATTGATGCTGGTTTTTTTTTTTTTTTGCGGCACAGGAAAAAAATAAAAGGAATGGAATGGAATTGGCAGTGCAGTGCATACCACCGGTCTCCTTCATGCAGTCGGTGAGGAAGACGGGATCGGAGGAGAAGTTGAAGGCGGTGTTCCACTCATCGTCCCTGCAATATGCATAGAAATTAAAGGATTGTGATGAGAGATGGGAAAGAATTGGTCAGGGCGATGGAGAGGTAGATGATCCATGACGTACGTGTCCTTGATGCAGTATCGGAGCTCCTTGCCCATCTGTTGGGCAAATGCGGCGGTGAGGGACTTGAGGCGGTCGTTCATGACCCCGGCGACGACTGGGCTCCCACTTCCAGCAGCGAGAGCGGCGAGGGAGCGGCGGGGGTTAGCGGCTGCGGCGGCCGTGGCTGTGGCTGTGGCGGCGGAGAGGAGGAGGAGCAGAAACGCGCGCGCCGCCATGGAGACGGTGGGGATGGGGACGGGTTGGCGGTGGGGTTGGAGGAGGAGGAGGAGGGGGAGGCCAAGGACAAGGCATGGTGACTCGTGTCGCCGTCGGAGCGAGACATGCGGAGGTGCTGCGGTCGGTGTTGGTGGCGCGGAGACATGGGCGGCGAAGGATGCGGCGGAGGAGACGAGAAAAGAAAAGGGGTGGGAGAAAAAGAGTAATTGTCAGCGATCGATCGATCGATCAATTCATGTTGCTATCTGTATCCGGTGACGAAGATAAACAAGTTTAGCTCGTTCGTCGACTGACTCAAAAAGGATTTCACCGTAATAGTACGCTGTTCGTTTAAAATCTCTGACACCTGTTTGGTAACCAGTACAGTAACTAAGGCCGGAATCTCGGAATTGGAATCCGGTTCCAGCTATGGACGTGTTTGGCTGCCGCGGAAAGATTTTTTTTAAATAATATTATTTTAAAAAATAATTACAAAATTAAATAGTCGAAAAAAAACAATTACAAAACTAACTTCCTGTCGCCAAAGAGAACAGTGAAGATATTTCTGTCGCCAGTTCAATTAACGACAAGAATATGCCTCACTGCTCCCCAATATAGTACTATTTTTAGAAATTTTTAGATATAACAAATACATTAAAAAATATGAAATTTTTTGTGGAGCCTCCCAACACAACATAATTGCTTGTGTAAATTTTTTTTCATAATTTTATCCATTCTGAATTTTTCTACAAAATTCATTTAAGTATTCTGTTTGTATGAATTTCTAAATATATAAAATGATCTCCAAAATTATGATTTTTTTTGTGAAAGCTCCTTACATAGTGGACTTGATTGTTTGATTTTTTTTTTCAGAATTTTATATATTTTGAAATTGTCTCAAAAATTAGGAATTTTAGGTTTCGAAAATTAGGGTTTCATGATTCCGGCAAAGATCGCAGTGGGGTCAGGAAACGTTGCTGAGGAAGGCACGTGATCCAACGAAGACAAGAAGTAGCGAGCAATCGCGTGAAGCGCTTCCCAAAAACCCGATTTACTCCTTCACATGCAATACCATCTGATCGCGATGTCTCGCTTTAGCTACTTCCCATTTGTGTTGCAGCACCGCCTGCGTGTGGAGAGTTGTGTCTCTAAAATCGGCTCCTTTCTTAGTACTGCATGGGAAGGAGCAAATTGGGATTTTGGGAAGTGCTTCGTGTGACTGCTCGCTACTTCTTGTCTTCGTTGGATCATGTGGCTTCCTCGGCAACGTTTCACGATCCCACTGTGATCTTTGTCGGAATCACGAAACCATGAAACTCAAATTTTCGAAACCTAAAATCCTTAATATTTTAGATAATTTCAGAATATATAAAATTATTAAAAAAAATTACACAATCAAGTCCGCTATGTAAGGAGCCTTCACAAAAAAATTATAATTTTTGGAGCTCATTTTATATATTTAGAAATTATTAGAAACAGTGTACTTAAATGAATTTTGGAGAAAAATTCAGAATGGATAAAATTATTAAAAAATTACACAAACAAGTACACTATGTTAAGAGGCTGCACAAAAAAATTTATAATTTTTTTAGCTCATTTGTTATATTTAAAAATTTCTAAAAATAGTACTATATTGGAAAACAGTGGGGTAGGTTTTTGTCACCAATTCAAATGGCGACAGGGCTCTATCGCCAATTAAACTGGTGATAGGAACCTTCCCACTATTCCCTTTGGTGACAGAGTTCCTATCACCAATTGAAATGGCGACAGGGACCTAGTTTTGTAATTGTTTTTTAACTATTTAATTTTGTAATTATCTTTTAAAATAATATTATTTTTAAAATTCACCACTGGAATCGGAATCTCCCTCCTTGCCGTGGACACGAGGTGAGCCTCCTCACTACCGTCGACTTCTCCTCTCCCTCCTCCTCCGCCCATACGCGCACACGACCTCATCATATTCAACCCTAGCTCCAGCGACCGCTAATCATCATCTAGCTCGAGTTCGGCAACTGCCTCGCTGCCTCAGCACCCCACCCACTGCCTCTCCCATTGCCATGCCATCATTTGGCCCCCTTAGCCCTAAATCTGGCTGTCGGCCACTGTCCAATCTGATTCCACCGCCGCCTCCAACCACATCTTGCCCAACCCTAGCTCCAGCAAGTAGGAATCCGGATTTCTTGATTGATTCAATCATAGACAAGTTTCCACAAATTTCTTGATTGAGGGCAAGAGAGCACAAAATCTGGTGAAAACTTAAACATAATCTAAAGGCTTGCTCGTAGATGAAAGATGGTCAAGATAACCTTATATTAGGTCCCACAAGTGCTAGCAACCTAGATCACAGCAAAACACCAAGGCAAAACCCTTAGAACACAAGAACTCTAAAATCACAAGAAAAAGAGGAAGAACAAAAGAGAACTTATGTTTTGCACAAATTGATTGGATTGATATTGAGAAATGAAGGTTTACAGTCACTATACTATGGAGGACAAAAACTCACTCATGAGCATCCAATCCTATAATTTTTCTCTTAATACATCTCTCTAGCTCAAACCCTAGCCTCCTCTATTATCTCTACTTCCCCAAACACAAATGACGGTTTCCAAAGCCTTAGCTGTTGCAATCCTGCACTAACCCTTATATAGTGGAGGCTAGGTGATACGGATATTGGCAGCATGCATAATATAATCTTGATCAAGATACATATCAACCAGAAAGATCTCTTAAGTTGCATCAAATTATCCAAGAGAATATGTTGGAAAGTTTTGCTGCACGGTCTGACTGGGCTTTCAGAAAGCAAAACCGACTTATTTCACAATAACGAAAATAATATCTTTTCCTTGCACGTAGACGAATCCGATTTGGATTTGGCCTTTCTTTCTTGTTTCTCAAGTAGTTCACAAAATATCTTTATCTTGTTGCTTAAATAGAAATATTTCAATTTGTATTTTGCTACTTGTTTGACTAGCCACCGTTTCTATAACCACCGTTTCTACAATACAACCGTCATTTCAATAGTGGTACCGTAGCACCATCCCAAAAGGATATAAAAGGAGGGTTATCCTCGTGTAATGTAAGAGGAAATGGTTATGTTGATGAATATGGAATGAGTTGTGCCATGAAGGCTTTAGGGTTTACCTCTTTGTGTTATATGTATGTTTGAGAGTAAACACTTGTGTGTGAATTGAGGAGATGATGTTCTTCAAATCATATTGAATCCTTGTGGTTCACCACAAGGATCCGCCGTTGACCGCAGTTGACTCGAAGCGTTCCTACACAACGATAGATCAAGAAATCGATTCTAAACACAAGTTCTTTGTAACTTAACCCACATTAGCAAAAACATGCATCATGCAATACATATGTATTAATCTCATGACTTTGGCCAAGTCCACAAATCAGCACAACTCACTGAGCTTGAAATCGTCATGGCCGGTTAGACCACTGATCCTTGGCCAATCTGATTGCCAATCCATGACTGGTCTAACCGCGCTCCCTGGGAATAGGGGACCGATTTGACTGCCGCCGATCTGACCGTTAACCCTTGGCTGGTCAGATCGCTCGCAAAACCATAAAACACCTCTCTTTGGACTTTTTGGCAAAATTTCATCTAGTTTTGCATTCTGTCTTCATTTTCAATGGCACTTGGTGTAAATACATCCCAAACACTTCCACACAAGTGTTTGGTGTCTATTTTTTCTAAAGGTTGCTGGTCTGCCCGCCACCCATGGCTGGTTTGACTGTCCCCAGGGTCGTTCAGACCACCTAAACCTGACAACAAATTGAAAGAAGTGTATATTTTTTGTGTGTATTTTATAGTCTTTTTTTTCACTTCACAGTGCATACAATTCTTGTGCTACCATTACCTTAAAAGAGTAACACATGAGGTTTAAAATTGGTTGAAGGAAAATTAAACATGATTTAATGCTAGCGAGATCTCAATTTTTTTATTTTTCTTAGGGCATCTTCAATAGTACCATGTTAGCTGTCGGTTAGCCCTTCTATGTCAGCAAAGTCCTAGATGGAAGAGAGAGAAGTATGAGAGAGAAAGGAGTCCCTCTCTTCCTCAAACAAATATCTCTACACTCAAACCAAGATAAAGTAATCAGTGCATGTGAGAGAGGGGTGAATGAGTGAGAATATTATAAATTTGGTATGAATGTTAGAGACAACTTGCTAGAGACAATTTATTGGAGATGTTGTCTCTAAATCTGTCTTTCAATGATGTAGAGTTGATATAGCAAAATTAGAGACGATATTGTTGGAGATGCCCTTAGTGACCAGGCAAGGCATAAGAATAAGGATTCTCTTTGGGAAATAAAAAGGCGAGAATTCAAGATTGATTGAATCATTGATTCTAAGACGGGAGACCATAAACCAAATAAAAACCCTGGAAATTAAGGGCCTGTTTGTTTCGGCTGTGCTTTTCTGAAAAGCGGCTTTACGGTGTCTTTGTAGGGCTTTCGTCGGCGGTGAGTAAGCTACCGGGCTTTTGATTTGATGTTTGACTATCTGGCTTTTAGGTAGGCTGGCTGCAGCTTCCGAGATGTGAAATGCCCCTGAGGACGTTAATGGCTTGTTTGATGCTGTTTAACTCAATTAACAACATTTAACGATATTTAACAACATTTAACGACATTTAACGATAATTGACGATATTTAACAATATTTGACGACATTTAACGGCAATTGACGACGACTACCGCAATTGACGAGGACTACCGATATTGACCGAGATTAACGATAATATACCGTAAACAACGCAATAAACGACAATTAATGTATTTAATGATAATTATTACAATAAACATTTATTACAACAAATAATTATTACATAAATAATTATTACAATAAGTAATTATTACACAATTATTATATTGAATAATGAATACAATTAAAATAATTATTACAATGAATAAATATTACAATGAATAATTTTGATAATGCTCGATTAGTGAGTCGACAATTCCATGGCATACATGAGTAGCCGCAATTTTAACAACATAACCACTAAAAATTTAACCACTCGCAATCATTATTCAAATTCATCTCAAGGCAATTATGGACAATTTTACATAGTGTGTCCCTCCACTTTTTCTCGGCTTGGGACCAGCATCGGCAGTGTTTGGCACCCCCACCCTTACAACAAATGCAAATGCCATGTTGTGCTAAAATTTTCACCAACACAGTTCCGCAAGTATTCCAAATATATTTGGCTAGACAAATGATAATCAATGTCATAAATAAAACTCAAATTTGCACCTAGAAGACAAATGAAAAAATATATGGAGACAGAAAAAAATTTCATTACAAAATTTTATCATGTAGAGTATTTCTGCTCCAATATCGTGCCAAATGGGGATTTACAAGGCATACACACTGCTAGGAAATATAGAAAGCACACTAAAACATAGTCCAGTGGCATCATTTACTAATCACCTACCATGCAAGAATCGGCAAAAATAACTGCTATTTGAAACTAACAGTCCACATGTAGGCTACTCATACTCAGACTAATGAATCGTTAGCTCAAAATGCCTAGTGTAACCTACATAAAGGCAGCAATTCAAAATTATGATGCACAAGGAGGTAAGGAAATGATCTCCAAAATGATCACAACATATTCTGACACTACATATTCATATATCTCATTTGATAGAAAAGATAACACTATGGACCATTCGCCAAACTTCAAATGCTTTGAACTGACCATGATCGACAGAGTGCACATTACTCCTCGTACAAAATGTCCATTTAATTTCAGACAAGTCTCATACACAAATATCAGACAATAAGTAGTCACATAAATAAAACCACAACTTATTATTGCACATAACTTTACAAATTTGCACAGCCAAACAAATCCAGAACCTCTAATTCCGTGCATCCTCCTGAGATAGAGCTCAGGCCAATAACAGATAGCTCAGCTCAAATAGTTCGGGCAGTTCTGAGCAATTCAAGAGATGGCAGTAGTTACTCACTCATAATGACAACTATGGATAATTTGTGACTACCAGTGCATCAAAATTTCAGATTGGACAAGAACATACTGTCAAATGTTTCTTTACCTTGTTGCAATGAGGCACAAGTTCTTGCAATGCTCGCATCTTTTCATTGATCCGACCCCTTCTTCTCTGCGGCAAGAAACAATCTCAACAAATCAAGAACATTAATTTTGCTGCAAATAGTGAGTACTCATGCTGTATAAGCCTTGACAACAACAATTCGAACATTAATCCCAACAAATCAAGAACATTAATCCAGCAGCAGAGCCGCGTGTACACCTCCTTCTTTTGCTGTCTTTGATGTGATGAAGAAGAGAAGGGAGGACGAGTTGCGTGGCTCGGGGCGAGAGGAGGGGAGCCCCGACGGCTCGGGAGGAGCGATGGTGTGGGGGCGAGAGGCGCGCTGGGTCTCGGGGGAGGCGGGGGCGACGCTGGGGCTCGGGGGGAGGTCGCGAGGTGGCTCGGGGCGAGAGGAGGGGGAGGCCCGCGGCGGCCTCGGGAGGTGGAGGGAGGAGGCGATGGCGGGGACGAGGCGCGCCGGGTCTCGGGGAGGGGGTGCGCTGCTCGGAGAGGAGGAGGGGGAGGCCCGCGGCGGCTCAGGAGGTGGAGGAAGGAGGCGGTGCCGGGGAGGAGGGAGGTGCGTCGGGGAGGAGGGAGGTGGAGGAGTGCGCCGGGGTTGATCCAGATCCAACTGGGAGGAGGAGGGTGCCGGGAGGAGGCCGCCGGGGAGGAGGAGGCGATGCTGGCGCAGAGGGGAGGTGGGGACCGACGGGAGGAGGAGGCGCGGGCGCAGGAGGAGGAGGGCGCGGGGAAAGAGGGGAGCTCGCGGCCGTGCGGGAGATTGGGTGGGGCGGGTGTTATATGGAGTGGCATTCGACGGGTAAATAACTCCGAATATTAGGGGTAAATATGGAACGCGGGTTGCGGGAAGCGGCGGAAGCCTCTCGCGGCCGACTTTTGGCTTCGATACGTTGGTTAAGAAAGCAGCTTTCAAAAACCGGCCATTTAAAATGGCTTTCGACTTTTTCGCATTTAAAACCGAAGCCAAGCCGTTCCAAACGGGAAAGCACAACACAAACCCCAATGAAGGGAAACGGAGAGAGCGTAGCACAGCAGCGAAAAACAGAGGCAGGAGAGCCAGGGAGGAGGGAATGCAAGAGGAGAGAGGTAAAGACTAGAGGAGGGTGGTGACTCGCGGCCATGTGGACGCCATGGGCGCGCGCTGCGTGGAGGCCCTGACATCTGCAGCCGCACCGCCGCCTCCGCCACTCTGTCTCCATCCCCACCGCCTCCATGCCGCAATGCGCGACCTCAAACCCCCACCCCCTCCTCCTCCTCCACTCCCCCTCTCGAGGTCGAGGTGGATCACTGCTCCCTTCCTTGTTCGCTTTCTTGCTTTTGCAACTGCAGCAGGGGGACATGGCCGAGGCGCCGCCCTCCAAGCTGCTCTACATTGTCGTTGCCGACCACGGCCGGAGGACCTTCAGCTACACGCGCCCGGTCCTGCAGAGCACGCTCCAGCTCACGGGCTGCAAGGCCCGCCACGCCTTCAAGGTATATTCGGCCTCTCTCTTCTCTTCTTCTATTCTTAAACCGTCCTCTTCTGTCCTGTCTGCTAGTGCTCACCATGGCCCGCCTGATGCTGACACAAGATACGACTTAGGATCTGGCTTGCTCTGGGTCTGGGTTTAGGTTGGTGATGATGATGTGATTACTTGTTGCACGGAAAGGTGCTTCCTTTTCTGAATGAATTCGGTGGCGTGTGAATTTCCTTGTCTCCAATGGAGTAATCTCTCCATGATTCATGGTTCTAGATGATTAGATCAGGCTGAACATCATAGTATGACCACCCTTTTCATGATCATTCGGCTGGGGGTGTTCCCTTCTTTTCGCATGGAAAGATTTGTTTGGATCACTGGAATTGATGTATACTTGCTTAAGGGTCTTTATCGCTAGTCCTGTCTGCAAAACGTTTTTCCTTTGCGCGTCGCTTGTGTATGAATTACTACTCGTTTGTGGGCTATTATTGTGTTACACTGAACATACATGACTCGAGCCATATTCTACAATTTCTATGCCTCAGCTAGTTGGTGTCTGCATGTGCTCTTTTGCTTTGGAACTTTAGATGGTAGCTATTGCAGCTGAAAGGCTGCATATTTGTGCATCTACAATCTTAAATCGACTTGAGTTGGTTTTTGTCCCCTCATCTGCCTTATTTAAATTCCAGTTTTGTTATACTGTCTGTTATGAACTCATCTGCCCTGTTGCTGTCACCAGATCAGCAAGAGAGTATTCCATGTGATGAGTGGATTCTTGGATTCATCAAAACTGCAAGGACCGACTGGAAAATGGCCCGAAGCTGCTGAGACCTTGAACACAGAAAACATGGAAACAATTACTAACATACCGTTTGAATTGTACAAGACCGAGATAACTATTGTTGTTTCGAGGGAGGAGTTCCTAAATGTTGTATGTGATGCCCTGATTTTGTACAAGTATGTTGGGCCCAATCAGAGAGCTGACTTGCTTCTTGCGTGCAGGTAATATTGTAACGTGATTTTGCTGGTCTTATTTGTTTCCTGAGTTCACATGATAGATATGCAACTAAACTCTTGTCACCGACCTTCATAAATTGAATGTGTTTTCATAGACATTTTTGTCATCTCTACTATAAAGGCACCAGTACTAAATTTCCCTACAGCTACACCAACTCCTCACCCACGCAGTCATGAGTTCTCCTACATGCACCAAAAAAACTGCACCCAGAAAAAACACACCTTTCAAACAAACGCACCAGATCAACTCTAACCTCTCCTTCCTCTTACTCACTCAAATCCAACAGTCCAGATTCTTTGGATCAAACCTCATCAATCATTCAATCATCCCGCGCGCGACTCTCCATCTACCCGACTCATCGACTCCTCCTCCGTCTCTCCCCCACCCACAATCACCAGGGCGTCTCCAGGGCGCCGCCGCCGCCGCCGCTGCCTCCACTGGTCCCACGCCGCCTCCGGCCGAGCCGCCGCTGCACGCTCCTTCGCCGCTTCGGGAACCCGCCGCCGCCGCTGACTCCATCCAGCGTCGCCACTCCAGGAACCCGCTGTTGCCGAGGCTTGCCGCGCGCCACACCCGGCCGCCGCACCGCCCGTGACTCGCCCGCATCCGGCCGGCGCCGGAACGGGCTGTTGCCGCCACCGCGTGTAGGGTCCACGCCTCACGGGAAGTCGAACGGCCGCCGGCGCCAAAGGGGGACGCCGTGGAGCATCCACGCCTTGTGCGCCACAGCGCCGCCGCCGCTTGAAATCCGCCGGCGCCAAAGGGGGACGCCGTGGAGCATCCACGCCTTGTGCGCCACAGCGCCGCCGCCGCTTGAAATCGAGCCACCGCCGCTCGGGCTCGCACTGCCAGGGGAGGGAGCCGCCGTCGCTGCCGGGGCCCTTGCCGAGACCACCGCCGCTTGAAATCAAGCCAGCGCCGCCTCAAGGCCGCTTCCTCCGAGCTGTCGACCCGCCACCAGTTTCGGCCGCCACCGCACCCCTGCACCTTCAAGGCCTCCGCGCCACCGCCGGCCCTTGCGGCGCCGCCTCAAGCTCCCGGCGCCTCGCCTCCGCACGCGCGCCGCCTCCGCCGCGCCGCGCCGAGCCTCCGCCGCAACGGCCGCCGCCGCTTTGATCTGCCGCCGCCGCTCGAGAAGGCCGCCGCGCCTCAGGTCGCCGCCGCCCAGCCAGGCCGCCGCCGTCGCCCCTCAGCTCGCCGCTGGTGAGTGAAAAACAATCAATTCTTCGTGTTCATGTCTCTATGATAAGTACTAATGGGCTGATGATCTGAAATCGAGTTGCTAGGAAGGTTATGCAACTGCAAAGCTGCTATGAATTCAGGCCATAATAAGCTCTGAAATTGAGTAGACTTGCATGCATGCTTTTCGGAATCCCAATCACATATGCTTGCAACCCATCTAGATTTTTGTTGACATGCATGGCCATTTGGAAAGTTTTGGGATGGAGAAGCACTGAGGCAGGGTGAGTTCTTCCCCTTTCTTGCCTAAATCAACTCATCAAAATCTGAAATTTATCCTTGCTTGCATACTTTTCGGATTTCCCATCTCATGACCTTGTCATACATCTATGTTTTATTGACATGCATTGCCATTTGGGGGTTTTGAGGTGGAGCAGTAGGTTGAGACTGAGACTGCTCAGCGTTTGGCATGGTGCGGCGATCTTGGTGGGAGGTAGTGGCTCGGTGAGGCAGCGGTCGTTGCCAACCATCGGCAGTGAGGTGACCGATCCTCTTGGTCTACTCCTCATCCTCAACATATTAATTTGAGTAATTGCTTTCAACTATGACAAATACGTAGGATAGCTTTGCATAGTCATTTATCATTTTTTTTGGTTTTGTGATGGCCTGACGGGAACGTTGATGGTCTATTTCTGATAGCAGGTGATTAGGTGATCTAGATAGAGGTCATGTTAGCATTCCAACATGTTTCTTAACAAAAGTTATTGGTGATTAGTAGCAGTCGTGTCAGTTCATCCTATGAGGATCGACGTCGATCCCCAAAGGTGAGTTTTCACAAGAAATTACGTTGTACATGATGCAATTTCATATTTGCATAGCAATGTGCTTTTCTTGCCATGATCGACTTATGGGCTTAGGTGGAGGGTCTCTGCTTGCGCAAGAAAGTATTGCAGTGATGATTAGCATGCTATTAGAAATAGATTCTGACTAATTTTATGCAGACGATTGTGCCAATAAGCTTGCAGTTGATAAATGGGTACAAATGGTGACGATCGATCAGACAATCCACTTCTCTCATTGGTTGCAGCAATGGTATCCAAGCTCACGTTTTATACCGTTATTTCATAGACTCATAGTCACTTCGATGTATACCATTTAATTTTTTTCTCTACTTGCAAGTCTTCAGTCTCCCATCAAATTTCCAAGGAGGGACATGTTAGCCTCTCAATGGTTTCTGGTTTAGTAGCACGTATTAGTTCATGTATAAAAATCATGTACAACCATGCAGGGGTTGTTGTTTACATGCCTTTCCTTTCTGGCTATTTCCATCGATGCTCATTGTGAAGGCAAACAATGGGAAGAGCAAGAATATATTGAGACTTCAGATAGTTAACTTTTGATGATCTAAAGAATAATTTGGGTAAGAAGCAGTGGGAGAAATGTTTTTATGCAAGCATTCCGCCACACACCAACATGCTGCAAGGTAAGTCTTTTATACTCTGTGACTCATACAAAGCATCTTTTGTTCTAGAAATCAAACACCTTTATGAGGTTGGTCTAGATTACTAAAGCTCAAGTTGCTTACCATACATTAGTTGTTTACTCACTATGCAATAGTGAGATTAGCAGTGATGCCGCCTCTACATTTTTATTTGCACTTGGAACTAGGAAAATTCATGTTGGTTCTGCTTTATATGTAGTTCATTTTATCCATCGTTTTTTTGGTTTATGAACGTGTGAACAAGGTTTTGTTTTTTTTTTGAACTGGAAATCCTCAAGTCTTTGAGGCCAAACTTGTATGTGCTATAGAAACATCCAGAAAAAAGCAAAGTATGAATTTTATTTTCCATGAACTAAAGCCTTCCTTCTTGATTTGCTTGTATATATTATACTATGTTGCACGCATAGATTCGTATAGCTGGTTACTTATGGTCCTTGTATTTATCAATTAAGCTGGTTTTTTGCAGGCCATTGGAGGAAATCTACAGTTCTATATGGAAGGGAGCATTCCACCAACAGTATATAACGTTGTGAAAGGTGAACACTACTGTGGAGAAATCAAAGTTTCAAAAAAGATGCCTCGACATTTGTATTTCTACTGAATTCTTGAATCTGGTCAGTCAGGGAGCCATGCACATCATCCCTTTAGTAACATGAATCCACAGAGCATAAGCCGGTCCTTATACTATGACATGCAATATCTACGTAAGCGGCAATCTTTCTTTTGCCTTTGCAGTCTTTGCAAGTATTTATGTTTTTTTTAGGAAAGCATGCAACAAATATTTATTATTTTTGCCTTGCTTAATTTTGGAGTTAATTTGCCTGATTGCTTCTAGAATTATAGACTTGTAGCACACGGGAGTTAAGTTGAGGTCTTGTGGAGAGTTATTTTTTAGACTACGGATATAATATTTCTTGTACAGTAATGATTATTGATGAAGTGTATTGAGTTAGAGCCCTTATGTAAACTGCAGTGCATGAAGAGATGGTAAGCGTTGGACTTGGTATCGATTTCTTTTAGTACAATAATTAAAACTCTTGTCTCATGGTTACAACCATTAGTTCTGGAATTAATTTACCTGATTACATATTCGGAAATTTATATCCATTAGATTGCAGACATTGCTACTTAAGTGTAGAATTTTGTTTTGGCACTCTTGTTATATGCGTGTAAGATAAAACATATGTTCATTGTACAGTTTATCATCACGTTTGATGTTATGTATCATCCTCTTGAGACTCCGTTGCAACGCACGGACACCTTACTAGTCAGTGATAGTTCCTTTTGTGTGTTTCCCCATGTTTTACACCAGGATTAAGGAGAGAAAGGAATCAGTGACAGTAGTGTTGTGTGGGACAAGTGGATGTGGCAAGTCCACTTTATCATCTTTGTTGGTAAGTTTATATCTTTAACTAGGGTAGCCCTCCATTGGTAGATACAAGTTGATTAACAACTTTTGCACAGACTAGTATTGAATCACATACTATCCATGTATCCATGGAAAATTTGCCTTGCTTGATAGAAGTGTATCACAATGACTCTTCTGTAATTCCTTACCCTGCTTGTTTATTTTTCCCCAGGGTGGTAAGTTGGGTATCACCACAGTAGTTTCTACTGACTCCATACGGCACATGATGAGGAGCTTGTGTAGATAAAATACAAAATCCTCTTTTCTACGCTTCAACCTACCATGCAGGAGATTATCTAGACCCTGTTGCAGTTGTTCAAGCTAAGGCAAAACGCAAGGCAAATGAATTGGCTGGTATTTCTCATTCAAATTCAAATGCAGACAAAGATGGTGGAACTTCAGATGATAAACCTAATCACAGATTCTCAGAATTGCCTGCTCGAACTGAATTGATCAGCAAAAGGAAAATGGCAATAGAAGGATTAAAAGCGCCTTGACAGATTAAGTTAGCGGAAAGAATATGTAATTGTAGGAGTTCATTTAAGCCTGAATTTCAATTTTGTGGTGTGTATGATCAACAACCATGCTATTTTATTGAGAATGGTTTTTTCACAACCATGCTATTTTATTGAGAATGGTTTTTTTCACGTGTATATGAACGTCCATACACTATCATCACCCTCAAATGTGCCTTGAGATTGATGCTAATATAGTATATAAACATCCATATACATGTGGAGTTGCTTTTCTCTATTTTAATTTGCATTATTTTATATTTCCATAATTACCTTCTTTTCCTTCTTTTAGAGTATGCAATGAAGTTTTTTAATTTTTTTGTCTGATGATGGGGCTAATGAACAGGCGTCCTTCCATAATACCATTTCCGGGTAGGATTAAGTACATTGTTCGTCTTTCAATTTTTACTCTAGTTTAATTTTCGTTTCTGAATTGTAATACCAGATAAAACAAGTTCTCGAACTGTCAATACCGTACAAAAACTGTCATTTATTCTTTTTCAGAGCTGTTTCGTGCCACGTGTCAATATCGTGGAAAGCCATATAGGTCAAATACCGGTCAAAACCGCTCTAAAAAAATGACAGTTTTTGTATGATATTGACTTCGAGGACGTGTTTTATTCAGTATTATAATTCAAGAACAAAAATTAAATTAGAGTAAAAGTTAAGGAATGAATAATGTACTTAATCCTTTATGGTATTACAAGTGAGGAGAAGCACAGGGAACGTTTTGCTGTCCGTACAACGTACACTTGATTCGGCAAAGAGCAGATATATTAAGTACATCCGGGGTATTAGAGAGAGTACCTTTGCAATCGGGGCGACAAATATCTGGTGCCCAAGATTAATACCAATGTTGACCGGAGCGTGGCAACCATAGTTTTTAGCTCGTTGAGTTCCAATGGCATGTTTCAGTTGATTCAAAGGAAAGGGTCTTCTAAGGAATCTGACGGCTCTCCTTAATACGGATGGTTCAGTTGCTAAGGTCATATATAATGGGTTTACATCAATTGTCTATAGTCTCTGTTACATAAGATTTACATTGATGTAGATGAAAAAGAATAAAAAGAGATAAATGTGTTGTCTACAATCCTGTAGCTGACTGCATCACCAGAACTAAAAAGGAAATATCTTAGGTCCATGAAAGCATTAAAAGATTGTGTCATCTATAAAAAAAAAGTGAAAAGACAACCCATTGTATGAGTTGTCTATAGTGCTGTCTATATATAACGTGGAGAGCTGCTATATACAGTAACTGTCTGTACCATTGTACATGCCCTAAGGCATGACCTGTGGATACCGGTGATAGCAGTGTAAACATTAATGATGGCACAAGAAGTGAGAAGTTGTTGGAAATCTTCTCTATGACCCATTACAAATTGGGAAGGCGAAGCCTGTCAATCTATAGTTTGGCTGTTTTGAGATTAGTGCTATTAGTGATATGCCCTAAGAGGCAATCATAGAGATGATTGTATCATGTCTATATTTATGAGTTAAAGAATAAATGTTATTATGTGTAACATCCCAAGGTTATGTTACCAAAATTAAAATAAAATAAAATAATTATTTTATTGAATTTTCTGAAATTTGATAGAGTTTCATTGCTTTATTTGAAGTTTTGCAATTTTAAAAGTCAAAATTTAAAATAAATTTGAAGTTCTTGAAGTCTCATTTGGTTTTATCTAAAAAATAAAATTTTAATTAATTTCTAGAATTTTTTGCTTTTTTAAAAGCTTTTTCCTAAATAATTTAAAGCCAAAACAAATTTATTTGCAAAATTAAAAGCCAACTTTAAGTGGGAAATAATTTTTTTAAGTCCAAAATAAGTATGGGAATTTCTGTGAATTTTCTCATAATTTTTTGGATTTTATTTGCTATTTCTAAAAAGCCAAAAGGAATTAACTGATTATTTAAAATCGCAAATCATTTAAAATCCGGAAATGCCTTTTGGGCCGAAACTCCCTCCGGCCCATCTCTCTCTCCCGCGCTTCCGGCCCAATCGGCCCGCCCGTTTTCCCTCTCTCTCTCCCTCACTCCCCGGCCCCACCCGCCAGCCTCCGCTTCGTCGCCGCCAGGTGGACCCGCGCCTAACCCTTCTTCCCGCTCCCTTCTTCTTCGCGCGAGCGCATGACCCCGCCGCCAGTACCGCCCCGCCAACCTCCGCAACCGCCATGTTTCCCTTTCCCTTTCTCCACGCGGACGCACGCACTCACTCCAACGTCTCACGCCGCCCCCACTTTCCTCTTGACCCCCTCTTCTCGCACACGACCTCGCCGCAACCGCCGCTTGCCGCAACCGCCGCCCCGCACACGATCTTCCTCCTCCGTGCTCCTCCTCCCCTATAAAGCCCGCCTCAGCGCGCCTCTCTCTCATCCCGACCCAGTCACTCCTCCTCTCTCGCTCTCACCTCGCCGGAATCACGATTCTTCATCGCCGACCGCCACCTCTTCCGCCTCTGCCTCTAGCGCGCCACCGTTGACGCCATCGCCGCGAGACGCCACCAACGGCACCGCTGTCTCTAGGCGCACTCGTGCGCGCGCCGCCACGGAGCACCCCCGGAGCCCCAACTCCGTCGCGAGCCCGACATCGCCGCCACCAACCGTCGTGCCCTCAGGTGATCAAACCACACGCACCGTAACCCCCACACCCTCCTCTCTTCGTTAAGCACCTCGGCTGAGCTTCGCGCGGCGTGCGTAGCGCTGGCGAGCTCGCGGCCGAGCCATCGCCGGCTTTGGGTGACGTGGCACCGCCACCTCACCTCCACATGGCCGCCACCTAAGCTCTTTTGCCCATGTGGCAGCGACGTGGTCGCCTTGTCACCGCCGCGCAGCACACCTAGATCCAACCCGAGCCAAAACACTCATAAACCCACCCATGGTGCACCCTTCAATGACAAGGGTCCCACGGCCAAATTCTTTTCTTTTATTTCTTTTCAATAAAATCCCTCACGACGTCACCTTGCGCAATAAATTGATTTTCCTTTAGAAAAATAAGTCAGAAAATCTAATAAATTCAAATTAGGTTTTAAATAGATTCAAACTTCAAAAATTCATATCTTTTGAATCCCAGCTCCAAATTGAGTGTTTCAAATTGCAAAATTTGTATAAAATTATTATCTAGCCAACCACATCAAAATTATTTAATTTTGAGTTCATTTGATCACAAATTTCTTTAAACCCTAAATTTATCATTTCATGTAATTTCAAACTTCAAAAGCTTATATCTTTTGCATCCAAACTCCGTTTGAGCCCATTCAAATTTCTAAATTTGTCTAAATTCAAGATCTAGCTAACTAAACCAAAATTATTTAATTTGGAGTTCATTTAAATTGTTATTTGAATTTTGTTTGAATTTGGCTTATTTCGCGATTAGATTTCGTCGACTTCGGAGAGTCAGATTTCGACGCCGTTTGAAGAGCTCATAAGAGGATTGATTTTGACTGTATGATCATCGTGATTGTACACATAGACTACCCGAGGAAGTGCTTGTGAGTACTAGGTGACCTGTTAAGAAAAACAACATCACCTCAGTATCAGTTGATCTGTTCACCTCAAGCGAGGCAAGTTACATTCTTGATCATATTTGCACCCATTATTTAAAATTATTTAAATTCTGTTTCAAATTATTACTGCATGCTTAATTATATTCAAGTATTTAAATTCCTGTTTTTAAATTTATAGTTATGCCTAAAATCCTTTGTATGACCAATTTTGCAATTGAAGCAAGCATATTGTCACCCTAGATGAAAACCTAGTTGATACAATAGTATGGACTAGGATCATTTGGAAAATATTGTGCTTAGCCATGCTTATAGATCACATATGTTTCATTTGGGGAATTTCAGCCAAAAGTCAAATGTTGTTTAAATTGTACCCTTGGCATTGGTGTGTCATGGGAGTTTTACAAATGCTTGAAAACTAAAATAAAATGATGGTTTGGACTTGGGTGAAATGGTTGTCTGGTGGTGTGTTTATGCACCGGCTCAACCGGTAGGTTGAGGCCCGTGGTTCTATTGGTTGTCGCCTAGGTCGGCTTAAGGACCGGTCTTGAGCCGCATCTTGCTAAGCCACATCGTACTACCACATGTCTTGTATGGGCAGGACTCGGCCGAATTTGCAAAGTTCTATCATGGTCGTTCGTGATGCTGTGGTGGTCTTTCATGACCTTTGTTAGTCCCACTTGGCGCAAGAAGGGGCTCGAACCTCGTGACGGGTAGTCCAAAGGGTGAAACCTTAGCGAGGAGGACTATGGTGGGATAGCGTATTGTAAAGGCCTTGACACGTACTCAGATCGCTTGCCTAAGGTAGTGAGCGGTGGTATCGACGGATGCCAAACAACTAGAGAATTCATGTCTTGTGGGTAAAGTTGTACAACCTCTGCAGAGTGTAAAACTATTCGAATAGCCGTGTCCACGGTCATGGACATGCAGGCAAACCCACTCAAAGTTAGACTTCGATTTGAAAATATTTTTTTGTAAAACAGTTTTGACATGGATGGGTGTCCATGAGAAAAGTTATGGGTTGAAGCCCCGGGTTGGTGCCCGTGTTTATGTTGGTGTTAGGTTGGTGCCTACACTATCGTTATCAATTCAAGATCAATTTCAGATTTTATAAAACTTGAGCTTTTGAACTTAGTATGGTATTTAACGTCAAATGCTGTTTTTGCACAAATAACCCTATAAGCCATCCTACGTTACATCCATTTATGCATGTCATTCTGTTATTTTGACGGGTGTAACTTGCGAGCACGGAAGTTGTGCTCATTCTTGCTTAATGCAAACAAATTTCAGAGGAGAAGAACTTCGCTTCAGGTGTGGATCATGACGACTAGGCCGCTACCCCAGTCGATTGCCTGTGGCAGATTGCTGGACCCTACTACTTCTTCATCGTCTTCCGCTGTGTTTATTTAATGTTGCCCGTAAGGCTATCTTGTAATCAATTACATTTGTTTATTAATAAATTTTAGCGTTTATGGTTGTGTTATCATACTTGTTTACTGTGTGAGCTAGCCACTGATCATGGGACTAGTTCAGTTATGCACAGAAGATCTGGGATGTTAATCCCGGGGTCTTACATTATGTTCCTAGGATGGATTATCATTTATAAAGATTAGCAAGTATGCGACTTGTTGGTTATAGATTATCATTTAGAAAGATTAGCAAGTATGTGACTTGTTGGTGAAGCTATTTTTCTGTTGTATGATATCATTCTAAAAAGATCATTGGTCGGATGTCACGGGTCGGGACGGGACACTAGTGACATAGACCAACACATGTATTGATTGATGACCATGTCTCACAGGTCATAAATATGAGGATATTGAATTAATAGTGTGAGCACATGATAGCGAATATAGTGTTGGATTGACTAACTTTGAGACACTGTTGGGATTGTTATGTTTCCATGTGTTATCAGTTGGTCTCGAGCAATAACGAGGTATAATCCTTGGATCTGATATCAACATAGTTTTCTATATGTGTAACAATACACTTAGGGGTTACCAAACGCCACTCCGTAACTGTGTAGTTATAAAGATAGCTTTCGGATATGATATGAAACATGCGAAGGGATATGACTGGTCGGATATGGGATTTACCCCTCCTAGCATAACAGGAGAGATATCTCTGGGCCTTTCGATGTGGCCGGATAAAGGAACTGCATTGATACGGGGGATGCCCGATCTTCACGACGTAGGATCAATGATAACTTGGATCTGTGCAACCTGACGAACCGATGGCGCCAACCACTGTCAAACAGCAACCTGCGACAAAAGAATTCGCCCAACCACACGCTCGTGATCCCGCCTACCGACCACACCGAGTAGACGTGTCGCTGCTCCTGCAAAACACAAGGATTCACAAGAACGACGGAACGACACAACAGATTGGAACTCCCTATTCTAGTGAGGGCAATATTGCTCAAACCCTAGAATCAAGAATATATTGATATCTGAAAAAAATGCCGTCCCCTGGTGCGGCGCGGCCTCGGCTGCTTTAATAGCCGGCCGAACCGACTCCAACACCCAATCGGTTCGGTTGATACTCTGACTACATGCCGATCATGTGGGCTAAACTTAATTTAATGGTTTGGTTGGTACACAGGTCCACATGATTGGTGCTAAGCTTAATTTAATAGTTTAGTTGGTACAACATGCATGCCATGCATCCTTTGGTCCACGTGAAACAACCATGCAATATATTTCTTGATTCCTTGCTTTCCTTCGTAAGTTGTAACTCACATACATGCATGTAGACATTGACTTGACCGTCCGAAGCCCCCAAAACCGACCGAAGCCTCCAGCCTCCAAAGTCAAGACCAAGATGGTATTCTCTATAGTCGGTGGTGGATATGGCTTCCAGCGGTTTCTCATCCGGTACATGGCCTCATGGCTTTTATCGACTAACGGTCAGAAACAAAAGGAAGCGCAGTTCCAAAACTCTCCTGATGTACAAACCTGAGAACAATTAAAATACTAGCATTAGGTAGTAACCGGTTATGATATAAATTAAAACCAAAATCAACTGGGAGCGAGTTCACCTGTTGATTAATCATTTTAGCTCGTGCTCGTGTAATCGGTCCAATCGGCGGGATATCCTCATCATCCTCCCCCTCTTGAAAAGGAGTCGTCCTCGACTCTGATTCTTCCGGTCCAAAGAACGGTGACAAATCAGCAACATTGAATGTAGAACTCACAAGATAATCATCACCCTAAGCTCTATCTTATATGCATTGTCATTGATCTTCTCAAGTACTCTGAATGGACCATCTCCTCGAGGCATCAACTTGGACTTACGCTTGTCCGGAAAGCGTTCTTTGCGTAGATGCACCCAAACCAAGTCACCCGGTTCAAATAACATCTTCTTCCTTGACTTGTTCGCCTTCTCAGCATAGTAATGTGTCTTCTTTTCAATTTCTTCTTTAGTCTTGATATGAATTTGCTTCACATATTCAGCACGCTTTGACGCCTCCATATTAGCATGTTCGTGTAGCGGCAGTGGCAGCAAATCAAGTGGCGTAATTGGTTTAAAACCATACACCACCTCGAACGGGCACAATTGAGTAGTAGAATGTACCGTCCTGTTGTACGCAAACTCTACATGTGGCAAACAATCTTCCCACTCTTTTATATTCTTCTTGATCATCGTTCGTAGTAGCATTGAAAGTGTTCGATTCACCACCTCCGTTTGTCCATCTGTTTGTGGGTGACAAGTTGTAGAGAATAACAACTTTGTCCCAAGCTTGCCCCACAAAGTCTTCCAAAAGTAGCTCATGAACTCGACATCACGATCTGAAACAATCGTCTTTGGCATGCCATGCAATCTTACAATTTCCCTGAAAAACAAGTCAGCTACATACGACGCATCGTCGCTTTTGTGATAGGGAATAAAATGTGCCATTTTAGAGAACCTATCCACAACTACAAAAATTGAATCCCCCCTCTTAGTCCTAGGCAATCCTAAAACAAAGTCCATACTAATATCCTCCCAAGGTACACTAGGAACAGGAAGTAGGGTATATAAACCATGTGGATTAAGTTTAGATTTTGCTTTGTGGCATGTCACACATCGCTGTACAAACCTTTCGACATCACGCCTCATTTTAGGCCAATAAAAGTGATCGCTCAGCATCATGAAGGTCTTTTCTCTCCTAAAGTGTCCCATCAATCCACACGCATGAGATTCCCCGCAGAAAAGCAAACGTCTGATTGCATCTAATGAACACATAATTTGTTAGCACGAAATAAGAACCCATCATGAACATGGAACTTGTCCCATCCTTTTTCATCTTTGCATTTAGAATATGGTTCTGAAAATTCATGGTTAGAAGCATATAAATCTTTCAAACTCTCTAATCCGGGTACCTTTACTTCCAATTGAGTTAAAAGTACATGTTTTCTAGATAAAGCGTCAGCTACCACATTCTCTTTTCCTTTCTTGTACTTAACAACATATGGGAAAGTTTCAATAAATTCTACCCACTTAGCATGTCTACGGTTCAGTTTAGCTTTGGCTTTTCAAATATTTCAAAGCTTCGTGATCAGAATGGATAACAAATTCTCTAGGCCAAAGATAATGTTGCCAAGTTTCGAGCACACGTACTAAAGCATACAATTCTTTATCATACACAGGATAATTCAATTGAGCACCTCCTAGTTTCTCACTAAAGTAAGCTACGGGTTTCCCTTCTTGCATCAAAACACCACCAATACCTATTCCACTAGCATCACACTCAATCTCAAAAGTCCTAGTAAAATTAGGCAAAACAAGCAATGGTGCTTCAATTAAACGTTTCTTTAGCTCTTGAAAGGCTTTTTCTTGTGGTGCACCCCATTCAAACACAACACCCTTTTTAGTTAACTCATTTAATGGGGCAGCAATGGTACTGAAACCTTTAACAAAACAACGATAAAAACTAGTAAGACCATGAAAGCTTCTGATTTGACTAACATTCACAGGGGTAGGCCAATTCTTAATTGCTTCAGTTTTAGATTCATCTACCTCAATACCTTGTCCAGAAACAACATAACCTAAGAACACCACTTTATCAGTACAAAAAGTGCATTTATCAAGATTAGCATACAGTTTCTCATTCCTAAGCACTTCTAGCACTTGTCTAGTATGATCAATGTGTTCATCCATCGTTTTGCTATAGATCAAAATATCATCAAAGTATACCACAACAAATTTACCAATGAATGTTCTTAAAACATGATTCATCAATCGCATGAATGTACTAGGTGCATTAGATAATCCAATGTATAACTAACCACTTATACAATCCAAATTTAGTCTTAAAAGCGCTTCCACTCATCACCAAGTTTCATCCTAATTTGATGGTATCCACTCCTCAAATCAATTTTAGAGAATATAATGACACCACTAAGTTCATCTAGCATATCATCTAACCTAGGAATAGGATGACGATATCTAACAGTGATATTGTTAATGGCACGACAATCAACACACATTCTCCATGTACCATCTTTCTTAGGAACAAGAATTACAGGAACAACACAAGGACTAAGACTTTCGCGTACATACCCTTTCTCAAGTAGCCCTTGCACTTGGCGCTGAATTTCTTTGGTCTCCTCTGATTGGTACGATATGGTGGACGGTTTGGAAGTGATGCTTTGGGAACTAGATCAATTTGATGCTCTATTCCGCGCAATGGCGAAGTCCCGCTGGTATCTCCTCCGAAACACATCCTCAAATGCACGCAAAAGAGAGGAAACACCACTAGGAAGAGAGGTTATGTCGTTAGTTGAAAGCAAAACAATTGCATCTTTGTACACAAGCACAAAGTGCATCTTTGATGGGTTATTGCTCACATCTCTCAAATCTGATTTTGTACAACATAACATAACCCTCCTCACTCTTACTTTTTCTCTCATATTTGGCTTGTGGCTCTCACTCACCGATGTGTGGAAATCACTATTTTCTTTCTTTTACTCTCATTTTCAGCAAGCTTTTTTGCTGAAATTCAGCATGTATTTGACTAGGAGTCATTGGATTAAGCTCCTTTGTCTTTCCCTTCCACTTAAAAGCATACCTATTGGAACGGCCATCATGTTGTACACTTCTATCATATTGCCATGGCCTTCCCAATGCAGATGACACACCGTCATAGGCACCACATCACACTCAACGGTGTCCTCATAGTCACCAATCTTAAAAGTAACATGTACCACATAACAACCTTCACATCCCCACATTCACTAAACCATTGCACATGATATGGGCGTGGATGTTTCACTTCTTTAAACCAAGCTTCACACAATTCAACACTAGCCAGTTATGACAACTACCTCCATCAATAATGAGTTTGATTTCCTTGTTGTTTACCTTGGCTTGTGTTTGAAACAAGTTGAATCAGCTGCGGATGTGCATCTCCTTCTTGTGCAAGCATGCTCAAATTTTTAGTGACTACGAGTGCCTCTCCGTTTCATAACTCAACACATCAATCTCATCATCGTCATCGGATGCATTTTCATGATTGGCTCAACCTCATCTTCACCGCGATTCAAACTCTCCATCTTCCGTCACAAGCATGACTCGGTTGTTGGGACACTCCTAGCTATGTGCCCACGCCCAAACACTTGAAGCATTGAATTTCTCTACTCTTTCTGTAGCATTAATTGAAGGTGTAGGGATGGAACCACCTTCTTCTCACTTGATGTAGGTGCTGATTTTGCAATCGAGGAAGAATGGGCATTAGTATTTGAACTAGTACTAGTGAAGATGTACCTTGTCCCAAAGCAAGCGTGCTTTGGTGGCATTAGATGAGGATGATGGAGCTTTCAAGTTGAAAGATGTTGTTCTTGGTGCTGGTTTCATATCTTCTAGCAACTGCTTCTCCGCCTTTGTAGCTTGATGCACCAAATCAACAACAGTATTATAGGGCTGATATTGCACTATGCGTTTAATGTTTTTATTTAGACCAAACAGAAAACGCGCAAGTGTTTGCTCTTCATCTTCGTGCACATGTGCTCTAATCATAGCTTGCTCCATCTCTTTGTAGTATTCCTCCACCGAACGACCTCCCTGCCTCAAATTCTGCATTTTATCAAAAAGATCACGTTTATAAGTGGTAGGAACAAAACGTGCTCTTAGCTCTTGCTTCATTTCAGCCCATGATGCAATGGGAGGTTCTCCATTATCTTCTCTTTGGTTCAATACTTGCTCCCACCAAATTAGCGCATACCCATCAAACTCAAGTGACGCCATATGTAGCTTCTTCTCTTCCGAATAATTGTGCATCCGGAATATCTTATCTACCTTGAGCTCCCATGTGAGATATGCATCTGGATCGGAAGTGCCTTCAAATTTGGGGATATTGAACTTGAGCTTCCCAAATTTTTCCTCCACATGCTGCTCATCATGACGACGACCATGACGTTGATAGTTATCATTGCGATGTAACCAAATGTCGTCGCGAAGTCCTCAATGGGCAGCACCACCGCGTCCACGGCCACGCCACGCCACGGCCTCTCCCTTGGCCATGGTCAGCCTCCAAAACACCACCCCGCGCCGGGAGGGGTGGTCGAACCGTGTTGGCAGCTGCTCGACCCGCTAGAGCTTCTCTAGCAAATCGCGCAGCCCTCTCCTCGCCGGTCTCATCAAGCTCAATGCCTCGTCATGGACAACAGGTGGGCCCCGCTTGCGAAGCTCCTCCAAAGATCTCTCTTCTCAAGACACTCATGTTGTCATTCAACCGAGTATTGAAATCATTTGTGAGCTCCTCTTTCCCGACATGGTTAGTGCAAACAAAGAAAAACTATATATGTGGATGTGGACGTTTTTATTTGTGGAAATCACTCAACCTCACCTTCTCTTACCGTAGAAGTTCTTATGCGGCCTTGATGGAATTGAAGAGCTGCACGCACTTTGGTGACTGAGACAACACAAGGTGATAGATTGCTAATTCAATTGCACAAGCATCGTTAGACAATGGCTTATTTGTGGAGCTTGAGGGAAAAGTGTTTACCTATGCAATCTGAAATTTCTAGATATTGTAAAGCTAGGTAACAATCCAAACTAGAATTCAATGCCTAGTTGCTGATCCAAAAGATATAAGCGAAGAACGAAGCAACTCACACGCAAAGATGATGGAACTTAGTGCAATCAAAGGAATGAGCTAATATATTAAAAAAATAAGTGATGAACAACTAGCTCGTATTGCACAAGTTATAAAGAGACGCTAGCTAATTGCTCAATGAGATAAAATAGGGCACAAGATTGCTCAAAACAAGGAAATAGCACAATCTGAAAAATAGATACCTTCTAGGTGTGCTCACAAAACAATGCCAGCCAAGCACCTTTTTTTTCTCTCTCTCTTTTTTTTAATTCTTTTTTTTGTCTCTGTCTCTTTTTATTTATTTTTTCTTTTGTTTTTCTCCTCTGTTTTTTTTCTTCTATTTTTTTTGGTACTTTGGGCAACAAAAATTGTTCACATATAGCAAAGACAAGCCTATTAGGTATATCAAAAATTTACAAGCTAGACGATTGCAAAAAGATGAAAAAGAGCGACTTTAGAGCAATATCAACAAGCTAGTCTCAATAGAAGCAAAGTATTCGCAAAGGATTGAATTGGCTCACAAAAGATATACGAAGGTTTTTTTAATGGTAGTGAATAAGACAATCAAAGTAATCATGAGCGATCCCAACGCAGCTCAGAGTACTTCGAGATAGAATCGGCGACCGCTTGTACGCGACGTGGTGAACAAGAATTTGCGTGATCAGAGCAATCGTAACATATCACCGTAGCATACTATTCATGACATCATGAGCGGTCGCAAAGATCAGTAGTTCGCGAGCGCACTCGCTTACGTGCGGCCGCAATGCCGGACGTATGCGAATCGCACCAAAGCGCAAAAATTCACGTCGCGCGATAGTAGCGCATGTCGGTAGCGTACGTGAGCTACACGCAAACTCTTTTCCCCTGCGCGGCGATCGACGGCGGCGCGAACCACTAACTCCGCGATCGGCAATGCGGATGGAATTTTTTTTAACACTGATTGGAAACACGAAATTAAAGCTACGCAAAGGAACAAAGATCAGCGACTAAACACAATTTCTAATGGATCGAGACCTAACCAAACTCACTAAAAAAAATCAGATCAAACTATGGGCTAAAGGGATTTTTTGTGGCTTTTGTGTATAGGATAGAAAAATAAATCTAACTACGGGTAAATTGATCCTACCGCGGCAACCGATGCTCGATACCAAGATGATACGGGGATGCCCGATCTTCACGACGAGGATCAATGATAACTTGGATCTGTAACTTTGACGAACCGATGGCGCCAACCATCGTCAAACAAAGAACTGCGACAAAAGAATTCGCCCAACCACACGCTCGTGATCCCGCCACCGACCACACCGAGTAGGCGTGTCGCCGCTCTGCAAAACACAAGGATTCACAAGAACGACGAACGCACAACAGATTGGAACTCCCTATTCTAGTGGGGCAATATTGCTCAAACCCTAGAATCAAGAATATATTGATATCTGAAAAAATGCCGCCCTCCACAGTGCGGCGCGGCCTCATTGCTTTAATAGCCGGCGAACCGACTCCAACACCCAATCGGTTCGGTTGATACTCTGACTACATGCCGATCATGTGGGCTAAACTTAATTTAATGGTTCGGTTGGTACACAAGTCCACATGATTGGTGCTAAGCTTAATTTAATAGTTTAGTTGGCACAACATGCATGCCATGCATCCTTTGGTCCACGTGAAACAACCATGCAATATATTTCTTGATTCCTTGCTTTCCTTCGTAAGTTGTAACTCACATACATGCATGTAGACATTGACTTGACCGTCCGAAGCCCCCAAAACCGACCGAAGCCTCCAGCCTCCAAAGTCAAGACCAAGATGGTATTCTCTATAGTCGGTGGTGGATATGGCTTCCAGCGGTTTCTCATCCCAGACATGGCCTCATGGCTTTTATCGACTAACGGTCGTAAACAAAAGGAAGCAGCCCAAAACTCTCACGATGTACAAACTCGAGAACAATTAAAATACTAGCATTAGGTAGTAACCTGTTATGATATAAATTAAAACCAAAATCAACTGGGAGCGAGTTCACCTGTTGATTAATCATTTTAGCTCGTGCTCGTGTAATCGGTCCAATCGGCGGGATATCCTCATCATGCATGGTCGTGCCACAAGTGTTTGAAGAGTTGATCACATGAAGTTATCTATCACTAAATCGAGAAAATATTAAACAGTCCATGGATAACGTATATCTCACCTAGAGTTCGACCAGATATCGTGAGACAAAAGGAGAATATACAAGTAGGTCGCTTTGTCCAACCAGATACGAGCTGGTCGTATGAGGATACTAACTGGTCGTGAGCTGATCGTACATGATCACAAACTGGTCGGCGAACTGGTCATAAGGTGTTACGAACTAGTCGTGACTAGATGCGAACTGGTTGTAAGGAGTTATGAACTAGGCATGAGTGATGAGAACCTAGTAGCAGATCATAATGCATAAGGTTCGTTCGATTTGATCTTTATGTGTATTCGGGAGTCGCTATGTCCGGTTAGAAACCATTACCGACTTATGGACCGAAAAGGAGTTTCCGGTCATAGGCGATTGCGATGAACCTACTGTGGTCACATACTTAACGGGTCATAGCTCTGATTGGATCCGTCATGGGCTCTTTATAAGGAGACGGGGCTTTGGGATTAGAGTTGCACCACCCATCGAAACCCTAGTCGCCACCTCCTGAATGCCACGCTATATGTGCTAGTGCTAGCACACTAGCATACGACATTCCATCCCTAGACGTATGGATGTCGAGAGATGTTCGCTTGCAATCGATTGAGGACGATCCATGACACGTAGAGAATGTGAGAGGCTGCTGGAGGAGACGATCGATGGCCAAGGATGTCAAACCGACCAAGGGCGTGATCAGACCATCCAAGGGTTGGCGATCGGACCAGCATGGTGGTAGCGGTCAGACCGACTATAGCGTTTTAGTGCATAGTGAGCTATGTTTTTTTAGTTGAAAATTGGGAATTGGTCAAGAGTCATGAAATTGTTACATATGTGTTGCACGAAGTATGTTTTGGCTAACGTGAGTCAAGTCGTGAAGAACTTGTGCCCAGAATTGATTTCTTGGTCTATTGTTGTCCAGGTGGCTTAGAGTCAACTACGGTTAACGACGATGATGATCGGGACTTGGTTTTGTGAAATTAATGTCCAGAGCGATCAAGGATGCTGGGTGAAGTGATTGATCTTAAGTAAGGCGCAAGATGGACAAGAACAGAAACTTTGCTACAACGAGTTGCATCAAGTGGCTTGAGCCAGTGCAAGTGTTGAGGTGGTCCGGTGGGAGTCAGATGGGAGAGACTTGTTGATATGAGGAAAGCCATTGGTGAACCTACGTGTGACGAAGTATGTGATTGCTTCACAAGATTGGACTCGGTTAAGGATGGAAGGATGGAGAAGGGGTATTTTGGTAACTTCACCAAAATACTGGGTAGGTAACCTTGGAGAAACTATGGCGCATGACGGTGGAAAGGAGAAACGTTTTAGGTCATAAGGAGGACAAGATCATGAAGAGACAGATTCGGGAGCGTCGGATCGTCACATGCTTTGAGAAGTGCGTGTGTCGTAGGGGCGACCCACTGGCCCCCACAACTAGTGAAACACCGCAAAGCCTCCCCGAAGGGGGCCCGAAGGCCACAAAAGGGTCCCGAAGGCTACAGAAGTGACCCCAAAGGGGGCTCGGAGACCACCTTGGGGGCAGCAAGAGCGTCCGAGGCCCTCTCGGTCCCGAAGCCACCCTGCGAGGAGCGAGGGGAGAAAACGGATGGACTAGACACACCAGCTAGATGAGCTAGGTCCAGGAAGGTCCACCGTGGCCCGAAGGCTACGCGTAGGGGTAGGAAAAGTCTCTACAACCCCTATGAGGATAATACCTTTCCAGGGGTAGATCCGTAATCTCATATACCCTGTTGAGAGGCTATAAATAGCCATCTCTCCCCATGTAATAACTTGGATTCAGACTTTTGGGCAATCAATACAATTTATTCCTTGCACCCGATCCCCTCCTCGAGGATCCTCCGGTCCTTTCCTCGGATATTGGGGTCCCCTCTCTTATTGCCTAGTCTTTTCTTTGCACGATGGCTTAGGCGTGTCCGTGGGGACCGACAGGAAAGTCAAAAGCATAGCTCCAAGGCATTAGCATGGTGTGAGACCCCGGTGTATTCAGCTTGTAATGCTTAGTCTTCCCTTGACTCTAGCATCACAAACAAAATATACCGTGCCTCGATGGACATGTGCTTTCCAGAATTGGTTGAGGAGACAAAATTTCAGAACTCACTTCTAGATCTAACACAGCTAAAAAGCAAGGTAAAGCCACCTAATGGAGTGTTAGATACTTAGCCAACTAATATCACTTCTTACCCTTTTATTCCCAGAAGTTTTAGTTGAATTAACCTCTCATTTTCAGTTCTATACACTACTAATAGCTAGTTGTCCAGAAATTTATACTTGCTGTCCAGATTTTGCCTCCAAGCTCCTAACCGAAATTTTCAACTTCAGAAGCTCTTAATCTCCACTAAAAGACAGCCAACACTTCAATTTATAACTCTTATGGTTTTCCCAAAACCAATTTAACCGATTAAGCAACTATCTTTTGAAAGAAGATGAGAGGGAAATCAGCATTTCAAAACTTAACAAGACAAGGTAAGATGAGCAAGCTAAGATAGGTGAGGAGAAAAATCCGAGAACTTACTTAGGTTTTTCACAAGCCACTTGATAGTTTTGAAACTAAGTTTTTCAAAATATCCTAAGGCGACCAAGCTAGGGGCTTCTATAGTCAGTATGGCTCTGATACCAACTTTGTAAGACCCCGGTGTATTTAGCTTGTAATGCTTAGTCTTCCCTTGACTCTAGCATCACAAACAAAATATACCGTGCCTCGATGGACATATGCTTCCCAGAATTGCAACACACATACATCATTACAAAATCATGCATCATTTCCATACAACACATAAAAGCAAGTCTAGCAAAAGACATACATAATATAGAGTTATTACAAAAGAGCCGACCGACCAAATGATATCAAAGTAACAATAACAGCGGAAGCAAAAGTGCCATAAGATAGCTATAAACAAAAGATGACCGGTTAGCTAACATAACCCATAAGGCAACCGACCGGTAGGGCTGGAAACGAGCATAGCTGAGCCGGCTCGAGCCAGGCTCGCTCGAGCTCGTTTCAGCAACAGGCTCGGCTCGGCTCGTTTAGAGCATGAGCCAGGAGAGTGGCTCGGCTCGGCTCGAATGTCGGCTCGAGCTGGCTCGTTTGGGCTCGTGAGCCAGAATAGCGGCAACTCAGAACGAACTGAGCAAGCACAACAAGATTTGAACATTGACATGTATCATGTATGAACATTTTACAATCTCCTATCCATCACACGGCATCTACAAAAAATCAGCATACATTCACAAGCCAATCCAATCCTTGCAATCAAAGGGCATTCACCAACAAGATCCATCCTTGAGGTAGCATGGCGTTAGAGGCAGCGATAAGCGAGGGCGGCCTGCCTCCTCCTCGGGGGTGGGCACTGGGGGAGGGAGTTGGGCCTGTGGGAGCGGCCGGAGTTGGGGAGGGTGCTCAAGCTCAACTTCTGCCACACGCTCGCCGACCGCGAGATCGAGCACCTCCTCGCGTCCCCTCCAGTAGGCCCTCCACCACGCTCGCCTCTCCGCCGCTGCCGCCCATCGCCGCGGGGGTTCCCATCGCCGAGCTCACCTCTCCGTCATTCCCACACAGCTCCTCCTTGATCGGACAGCGATGGCCGTCGAGGTGGTCTCGGGAGGAAGCTTCCTCCCGCAACCTTGAATCCAGCGGGGTGGCGGTGTGGGCGTGGAGGACCCAGCGGAGGCTGCGAGGCGTGGAGCCGAGGATCTAGGCGGAGGAGGTGAGGCTACTGCTGAAGGAAGGGGAGCTGGGACGGGCGAAAGGGGAGGAGAAGGAGGAGGCGACAGCGAGGTGGAGGGGGTTGGCATCGGGGCAGCTCCGTAGGGCGACGTTGTGGGCGGAGACGGCGGCGAGGGCGTCCCTCCAGTGGTGGGAGGAGATGGCCAAGTGGGAGGCTGTGGAGGGGAAGGGGATCGGGAATCCCGATCGGGATGGATGAGGAGGGGTGGGGAAAGGGAAGGGGTGGGTGGGAGTTGAGGCAAGGAATTTGTTATGGCAGGCAGATGGGAGGAGTGGGACACGGCCGCATCTGCTGGCTCGTTTGGCTCGCGAGCGGCTCGAGCTCGGCTCGAAATTCTTGCGAGCCAAAGACTGAGCTCGGCTTGGCTTGAATTTTTACGAGCCCGAGTCGAGTCGAGCCGAGCCGAGCTGAGCCCGAGTAGGCTCGCGAGCCTCGAGCTTTTTCCACCCTCACCGATCGGTGCCTAAGCTAGTCGCACTCGCCAGAAGACAACTCACGTGTTGATCCCTTAGGGATCCACTTCCTCCTCTCGCACACAACAAGCAATGCAGTGAGTACAATAATGTACTCATAAGACTTATGAGTAACAAGCCTATACATAGCTATATGAAAGTTGTAACAAAGGAGATGGTTATATGGTTAATTGGACGCATAAAGCAATTTTCATTTGCAATAATGTAATAGATTGAAGGCAATTTGTCAAATCTGTTTTTACTCATTGAAATAACAGCGAGGTAACAATAAATAGCATAAGTAACAACCTAGAGGTGACTAACCCAATAGCCACCACAACATAGCATGAATCCCCGATCCGTACCACACATCAAGTTTTAGTTAAAAGGTTGTACTCTAATTCTCACGGGGCGTATCCGAGTGTGTCCATAACCTAGGATGAGGCTATTTGAATAGATTTAATCCTGCAGGGGTGTACCAATGTACCCACACTTCAGACTGCCTTTTCACCATAATAAGCACACTTCCGAAGGTATGCTGGCACGGCTAAGTCCTACGAGACGTTTCCAATATTGTGTATCAACTACGAGCCACTCGTATGGATATAAACCCATACGCTTGCATTGTAAAGCCGAAAGACAACTACCCACTTAGGGTATAGCTTTCGGACAACTACAATGCTCCCAACATCTCCCCTCCTACAACCTCCTGCGACTCAGAGCTAACACACGCCAAAATACTAAGTCAAGAGAGGTCTCATTTCCCTCTAATGTGGTTAGCACGCAAAATGCTCAGTACAGTGGCGCAAGTAATTCGGTCCTTGTTGACTCGGACACCATTCCAGTCACACCCAAAAGCACACCAACATACCATTGTGCCCAAGTCCAAATAATTTTGTTTTCATTTTTAGTTTTCACAATTAAACATAGCACAAAGGTTGAATCATAAAGTCATAATAAGTTTGTGTGATCAGGGTTATCGACTAAGTCGATAACCGCCCATTTCTACCGGTAGCTAAGCATGACTAAGCAACATAAACTCGTAAACTACTAAGTGACAAGGGATCATCCAACGAACCCAAAATCACAGCAAGATAATCCTGGGCTCAGTAGTAGAGGATAAACATTTGCCTACAGATTATGCATCTAATGGGTCAACTAATCGACAATAGTTTAACACAAGATAGCAATTGATACGTAGAATTTGCAAACAACATATTAGACTTTGAAAATAATAGGAGCAATATGATCAAATGATGCTACATCTGCTTGCCTTGCTGGAAGTCCTCTTGCTGCAGAGGGTCACTCTCGGGTTCGATAAATTCTTCGAAACCTAACGCAAGAACGTGAAAATCCAATAAGAACGAAGAACACCGAAAGAAACTCAAAAGCCAAATTCATCCAAATCCCATAAAATTTACACAACAGCAAGGGTAGGATTTTAAATGAATTTAGCAACAAGAATCATGTCATTTGGATTAAACATGCAAAAGTTATAGCCTAAACAATTTCTCTCAGCCTGAAAATTCAAATTAAATTAATTTCAGGTACTATTCATGACACAAATTTCCAAAAAGATCTAGACGCTGAAATTTTTAGGGTAGGTAGAACATGGCATCCTAAGAACAGCAAAACTGGATTTACTTCATTTGGAGTTAAAATGAATTACTTATGATTTTTCTAAGTGGTGAAAGTAGTACTAAGTTATTTTCAGAAGCAAAGACCTACATGAAACACATTCTATGCTAACACATATTAACAGAGGAATCTAACACATTTTAGTTTGCTCAGTTTGGAATCACAGAGAAATACTTATGCATTTTTCAAGTCTTATTGAATTTCTACCACAATACTAAGGCTAAAGCAGCTAATACAATTTACATAATTTTCTGGTACAGGGTAGTGCCTAAATACATTCTTGGATTAATGTTTAGTTCTACAGAAGTTTAACACAATTTGAATCACCCTAAAAGGAGCTAAAATGAAATAGTTATGCACTTTTGAAATTTAAAGCATTTAACAGTTTGAAAATAAAAACTCCGGGGCTGCTCCAAAAGAACCAATTCAAATGGAGAGGTCGTGGCCATCGCGATCGGATCCAACGGCTACGGCGCATGGGAGCACAGCGCATGCGAAGGCCTGCGCAAAGGATCTCCACGCGCACTGAGGATGTCGTGACCGTCAGATCCAGATCTGACGGTCTAGATCTACAAGGGGAGGTCCTAAGGGATAGCTTTAAAGGAGGAGGTCTCGGACGGCCAAGATCTACCAGAGGAGGTTCTGGACGGCCAAGATCTAGACTGGGGAGGTCCTAACAGCTAAGACCTTTGCAGGAGAAAATCTTAACGGTCAAGATTGAACTGAAGGAGGTCCTGACAGCTAAGATTTCACAGGGAGGTCCTACGGGTCAAAATCTAACGGAGGGAGATCCCGACAGCTAAGATCTCGCAGGGGGAGGTCTTAACAGTCTAGATCTATGCGGGGGAGGTCCTAGAGGTAGAGGTCTAAACAGAGGAAGGTCTCAACGGTTAAGATCTCATAGGGGAGGTCTTAACAGTCAAGATCTCCACAGGGAGGTCCGCAAAGATAATGTCTTAACAGAGGGAGGTCTTAACGGTTCAGATCTCCACTAGTAGGTCCTGAATGGTGAAGATCTACTCGGGGGTGATCCGTAAGGTTAAGGCCTGTGGAGGAGGGAGGTCCTGGGGTTTTCTTTACAAAAGACCAAGGGGTGGTCTTTTGCAAAGAGAACCCCGAGGGTGGTTTTTACAGAAACGACCGCGGGGTGGTCTTTTCGCACGGGGGTGATCTTAATGGCTAAGATCAAAGCCAGGGAGGTCCTAAATGGCTAGGATCTAACCCACGAGGTCTTGTGACTAAGGTTTTCGTAGAGAAAGATCCTACGGTGAAGTTCTAACCCGAGGTAGCCCTAAACGGCTACGATGAACCCTAGGAGGTCCTGGACTTTGCCAAATCTTACGACAATAGTACAAAGCACCGCACTTTGCCCGCGCACCAAAGGTGCCAAAACGTGCACAATACAAATGCGAACACAATGGAGGCACTCTCAACGGCGGAGCTGGCCTAAAACACCGGCGAGTCGGAGAGGGGCGGAGGAGCTTCTACGACAAAATACGAAAACACGAAAAACTCCGCTACGATCTAATCCAATGGGCGCTCGAGCACTAGGGGGCTATTGCGAATGCACCTAGACGCAGGGGAGGTCCGAAGGAGCTCGGAGAAGTCCTGGCGGTGGAGACCGACGTCGGAACTGGGGACGACAACGTGGACCAACAGTTGTGAGCAAAAAGAGAAGTGGAGAATGGTGAGATTAGCTTCATGATGGCCCAGAGGTGGTCCAGGTACAGGGAATTGAAAAGGAGAGCATCTTACTGGAGTTGGGAAAGAAAGGAACAATATCGGTCGCGCGGATCCAAAACCAAGATTAGGCTGCACCTGCGAAGGCAGCCCAAAATTGAGTTAGGGGACCCACTCAAAACGATAAGGTGGCCCAAGAGATGCGAGAAAGAGAGTCAGGGAACCACTGGAGCACCAAGGTCGCCGACGGAGCTCCTCGGCCGACAATGGCGGAAGAGGTGCTCTCGGTGTTTTGGCTCACGAGGCGCAGAGGAGCTAGGGGTGACAAAGAGGGTTAACAGGGAAGCGAAAGGAGGAGCTCGAGGTCCTCAAGTAGCTCAAGTGTCAACGGCTGTGCGAGGACTTAGGTTTAATGGTGACAGGACAAAAGGGCTCTGCTGCGCGCGAAAACAAGGAGAGGAGGACGTAAAGTTAGAGCTAAACGCTGACATGGTTGAAAAAGGCGTGCACAGAGCCATTGCGGGGCCCCACGACATGACCGGGCGCTGCACTGCTCACCTGCCATGTCACACGCGTGTACGGGCGCCTTGAGGAAGAAGAAAAACAGAGGAGGAGGTCGGGGAGGTCGGGAGCGCTAGGATCAGAAATGGACGGTTAGGATTGCTCAAGAGCTCCGAAGGTTTAAAACGGTAGGGGAGGTCGTGAGCGTTAGATGGAGATCTAACGGTTGAAACGCACGCGCTCAACGCCCGCGCCCGAGTGCGGCTCTGGCGACTGGGTTCGACCGAGTCAATTGACTTGGGCTCGGGTCTGACTTGAGCCCGAGTCCGACTCAGCCCTAGAAGTTGAATTAAAACAGAGAATTTTGGGGAATTATTTGAGGTAGCAAACTAACTCCAAAAATTCTGAAATTTTTACAGGAGCTTGCTAACTTAGACATTGACCTTGTATAAAATTTTCAGAGATTTTCATGCAGTACACTTTCCTCTAAAAATTCTGTAAAGTGCTGAGCTAGGGTTTGACTGAACTCTTAAAATATTCTAACAATTTCTAAAAATTGTGAATTTTTTTAGAGGGGTCACACACTAACCCTAGAACTTAGAAAAAAATATTTCCAAGGAATGATCACAAGATTTGGCAAGAAAGTTTTTGAAGGGCAAGGTTTAGGTCAAAAGAGACTTGTGATTTTATATTTCCATAATCCTTTTACAAGAATTTTTCAAAACATCCATGAAATACAAGATGTAAGAATTTTTTTAAATTTCTTCATATTTTCTTACATTTGAAACACAAGCCAATACTTGGGATGTTACACATGGCCCCTCGAAAAGCCGCGACCAAGGTCTCATAGGTCAGCTACCAATGGCAAAGCTCGACCCCCAACACCCGAGGGCCAAGCAAGCGAACCTTCATGCAGCGGCAGAACCGCCCAAGCTACGGAGGAGGAAGCAAACAACTCCACACACGGGAATATCGTCAGAAGCGACACCAAGCCCGTCGAGGCATCCCTCCTCGGGGGCCATCCGGTGGACTCGCAGTCGGGGACAACGAGCATAACCCGCGGCGTCTGGCCCTCCCAGGAAGCGGGGACCGCACGAGATGCTAGGCCTTCGACAGTCGAGAGAGGTGACCCTCGTGGCCCCGCTCCGACTCGTACAAACCACTGTAATAGGGGAGGTGGCCTCTCCAGCACCAACGACCATGCCTCCAGATCCGCTGCTTCGGGGGGACCCTAACTCCCCGCTAAGCATGGGTCTAGAGACAACCCGCTGGTCTCAGGGCTTCAAAATGCCGGAGGTCAGTCCCTTCAAAGGGTGCACTGACCTCTCAGAGTTCCTCTGGGTGTATGGGATTGCCATCTAAGCGACCGGAGGGGACGACACAGTGAAGGCAAAAAGCATCAGCCTGCCCTCAAGGGGGTGGCGCTGACATAGTTCTTCACCATACCCCTTGGTCTATATAGGCGTGGGAGCAGTTGCGGGACCTCATACGCAACAACTTCCAAGGAAATTACACAAAGCCAAAGGACGCGGGGCACTTTTTTGCTATAAAGCAAGCCCTGGGCGAGTCCCTCTGTAGTTTTTTCAAAAAAATTCACGGAGGTAAAATACCAGGTGAAGGGGGTCAATGAAACTACCGTCATCAACGTAGCAACATGCGGGCTCCAGAGGGGCCCCCTGTTAGAGAGACTGGCTCGCAAGCCCGTTCGCACGGTGATGGAATTCTTCAACAAAATGGAAGAGTACACCTGGGCAGAGGAAGACAGCACCCGACGGATGGAGGCCCGAACTCCGCTGCCTCGGCTTCGGCCCCAAGCGGGCCACCCAGCAAGGAAGGACCCACAGCCACTGTGATGGGGGCACCCGCTAGGCCACGGGCGAACGACTACCACTAGAAGGGGCGAAACGTCTACCACGTAGACTGGGGATAGCCCACTGAAGGGGCAAAGCAAGGAGACCGAGCTAGGGGCTGGGGCCGCGGACATAGCAGTGGAAGGCGTCCAAACAACCAAGTTGGTACCGAAGGCCCCGCATCATTTTGCAACCTCCACGGTGAAGGGTCACACACCACCAGCGCACCATCGCAGCTATGCAGGATTACATGAACCGGGTCCAACAGCCGGCCGAGCGCTCAGACAGGATAAGAGTAGGAAACTAGTTGCCCGCTCTGCCACCAAGGCCCCGCATAGAGGGGGGTCGTGGGGAACATCGTCAGAGGGTCATAAACATGATCGCAGGAGGATCCTCGCTTGGCATGACATCCAAAAGGCAATGGCGCGCATACGCCTGACAAATCCACCACGTCGCGACATACCCTGCTTCTAGCCCACCGCGCTACACCGAGGTACCAATCACCTTTGGCCCCGAGGATGCCCGGGGTCTGTACTTCCCACATCAAGACCCCCTCGTCATCTCTGCCAACATCACAGATTTTGAGGCCAGGCGCGTCCTCGTTGACGGAGGAAGCTCTGCGGACCTACTATTCGTAGACACCTTCGACAAAATGATGATCCCCCGAGGTCGCCTATCACCGAGAGCATACCACGTAGGCCGGGGAAGACCGTGGACGCCCTAGGGCAAATTAATTTGGCCGTCACGTTCAACGACAATCTCGCATCTCGAATTGAGGTCGTTACATTCGACGTCATTCAAATGCCCTACCAGTACAAAGCCATCCTCGACGGGGCCACGTTGAACACCTTCGGCGCAGTAGCTCACCACAAATACCTGTGCATGAAGATCCCCACACCAAAGGGCATAGTTACGGTGCGAGGCGACCAGGACCTAGCAAGGGAAGTAGAGCTGGAGGCGTTTTCACCAGCCCGCCACATCCACACAGTCGAAGCAAGCACACGAGCCCAAGCTGACACCACCTCGGCTAGATGGGTGCCGAAGGCCAAGCGAAAAGGACAACTTCGAAGGATTCCCCTAAGTGAAGCTTCCCCGGAGAGGACAGTGGCCCTTAGGGCGGAGCTCCCAGCGAAAGCACACGACGCCATTCTCGAGGTACTCCACACCAATGTAGATGTCTTCGCCTGGGGCTCGGAGGATATCCTCGGGGTTGCACAAGGAACCATCGAGCACTACCTCACCATCTGAAGCAACGCCCCCAAAGAAGCAGAAATTGTAGCACATATTGGCAGAACGGCTGGAAGCAGCCAAGAAAGAAATTGCCAAGCTGCTAAAGGTAGGGGTCATTGATGAGACTAAACACTCCGAGTGGCTGGCCAACCCCGTCCTAGTACAAAAGAGTACCGGCAAATGGCGCATGCGCATCGACTTCAACGACCATAACAAGGTATCCTCGAAGGATGATTTCCCTCTACCTCGGATCGACCAGCTGGTGGACACTACTTCAAGATGCGAATTGATGAGCTTCCTAGACGCCTACTCCGAGTATCATCAAATATTCATGGCCAAGGAAGACGAGCCAAAAACCGCCTTCATCACACCCATAGGCACATATTGCTTCACCTACATGCCCTTCGGATTGAAGAATGCGGGCGCAACCTTCACTCGGCTCATCACGATGGTACTGTCCATCCATCTCGGGCGCAATGTGGAGGCATACGTTGATGACATAGTAGTCAAGAGCAAGCTCGCAGCTTTACGCACTGAGGATCTGCAAGAAACATTCACCAACCTCCAGGCAGAAGGGCTCAACCTCGAGAAGTGTGCCTTCGGCGTCAAATCAAGCAAGCTCCTGGGGTTCCTCGTATCTGAACAGGGCATCGAGGCCAATCACGAAAAAAATAAGAGCAATCTAAGAAATGGAGCCCCCTCGCAGCGCCCGGGAGGTGCAAAGGCTGATGGGACGCCTCGCAGCCCTCAGTCGATTTCTGTCCCGCTCTGCGGAGCGGGCCCTGCCATTTTTTAAGACACTCTGGGGAGAAGAGCCATTCTGGTGGATGGAGGACTGCCAGAAAGCATTATAGGAGCTCAAGCGAAGATTTGCCTAGCCGCCAAGCCTCACGACCCCAAGGCCCAATAATAAGCTCTTACTTTACCTTGCCACCTCCTCGGCGGTGGTGAGCGCAGTCCTCGTCGAAGAAAGGAACAAATAGCATCCTATGTACTACATCTCGGAGGCCCTTCAAGGGGCCATGGCCCGATACACAGAGTTGGAAAAATTGGCGTACGCTCTGCTCATGGCTTCACGCAAGCTATGACACTATTTCCTAGCGCACGCCATCACGGTCCCAACGTCTTACCTGCTAGCCTTGATGTTACAGAACAAGGACGCCTCGGGCCGAATAGGCAAATAGGCGACCGAGCTGGCGCCCTTCAACATCACCTTCATGGCACGAACCGCCATCAAGTTGCAGGCCCTAGCAGACTTTGTCTTCGAGTAGACCCTGCAGAGTGCAGAGCATCCACGAAGCAGGATCGAGGTGCCATGTGTGAGGACACCCGGTTATTGGAAATGTACTTAATTAAAATTATACTGTAGCACAATTCTTAATTAAGAACAGTCTGCCTTTATTAAAGATCATGCTAAAGGTATAAATTTAACAAGTGACAAATCCAATAAATGGATTCCCGATATATACATTTCACAATGGTTCCCAGGATCAACGACCATTGCATATATATCCTTCAACAACATTGCATCAAATACATACAAGTCATACATTGACATAATTAAACATGAGTTTACAACTTGCGGTTTTAATACTACATTATGGAGTAACTTGGTCACTACAACAAGTTCAACAGCGGAAGCAAAACAAAATGGCAACATCCACCAATGGCCCCATCCACCCGCAGAGCGATTGCGTGGAGGAAAAGTAGCTTTACTCGTTAGCGTCACCGATCGGACGCTAACGGTGCTTCATAAAGGTAACCATCCTCACCTGCAACAATAGGTTATAGCACCTTGAGTACGGAAGGTACTCAGCAAGTCTTACACAAACTAATAAAAGAAAGTGTTTATTAGAACCTATTCAAAGGAGTAGGATTTGTACATGCATAAGTTTACAACAGGAAGGTATAAAGGTTCAAATTTGCATAAAGCAATACATCTTAACCTTCAAATACTAAATTTTGATAAAGCAATTTCGTAAATCAAAGTTGGACTAGAATAGTAAGTAAAGGCATTAATTGTAAACAGCACAGTGCATGAATCCCTCATGCTAAACCAAAAACCAAAACCAGATTTGAAAATCAAAACTTCTATACAGGTGACATCAATTCAAGTTATCGTCCATGACCGTGAACACGGCTATTTGAACAGTTTATACCTGCAGGTGTACATCTTACCCACATGACTTAGTCGGCCGTTGCCTTCTGATGCCTCCAATGATGACACACTTCCTTTGGTATGCCGGCCAGGAAACTAAGATTTGGTATTTTTCAACAAGCTAACACTATTGAGTTGGAACCCCATGTGTGAACCGATCTCGCTTAAACAACGACTGATAGCATCTCCTTAACCGGGGCACACATGTTGCGTCAGTCATGCCGATCCAAACAATTTAATGCGAACTGGGCTCACTACCCATATTAGGATGCAATCGACATCTTTAAGGTAAGTATATGCGACGGAGCACATATACGCCCTCACCCTTCTAAGAACATTTGATACTGACATACAAGCTCACATGGCATACAACGCAGTCATAAGACCTAAGCATCTATGCCATACAAGGTCAATACACATATTCTTACTTTCTGTTTCCAACCCAATAGTCTTAACATCTTACTTAACCAAACAGCGCCCATACAACGTGCATGTGGAAGTACGTGGGGACTTGAATTGAATAGTCGAGTTCGGTCCTTAATTGGTCCGCACAAGTCCACCACAATTCCCAATCTCGCACAAAAGCACCATCACTAGCTTCCTCTTGTCCGCATCAATTTAAATTTAAAATTCATTTCGGACATAAGTAAACTGGACAAAGAGTTTAAAGTAACGAAAGCCATTTGTGATTCCCATGTTTGACAAGACATGCTTGTCAAACTCTAAAGTTTCTAGACTGCATGTCTAAGCCAAATCTGAAAATATATTATAGTATACAGTACTACGCTAAGGTTGAGTGTATGGTGACAATTGAGGTAATCCATCATGCTAGGTCATAACTAACTACTAACATATCACAATTTGTATTTTCGAAACGAGCATGCACGAGATGTCACTGGATTTAGAAAACCTATTGTATAAAACTTGGGATCAACATGGTGCAAAGAGGATGCTTGCCTTGATAATAATAAACTTCTGTTGCAGGCTCAGGTTGCTCAAATATAGATTCAAATGCTTCAACAGAACCAGATTCTAAAAGAAGCAATAAAATCCAATAAATACCAAAATCGACAATGAGTGCAGATTGAAAGGAACATGTATGATCAATATGGAAATGCATGTTTAACGAAGATGCTTAAGTTATATATACCCTAATAAAGACATTAAACCATATTACCACCTATCGATTTCAAGAGGCGAAACTAGGGTTTAGTTCAAAGTTTCATTTGTGTTTTGAAAAGAGCAAACAGGACAGATTGCAGATTTGGGAAAAAGGAAAATAGATCAAGCAAAGGTTCTAAAATGAAGCTTAACCTGACCTATCAGGGTAGTTAATACCCTAAACTAACCTTAACCTAACCCTAATTGGTTAGATTACAAAAGCTAAAGAAAAACCTATATTGTCGGTTAAGTCGACAAAAAGAGACAGAGAACTACTCGCTATAAAGTCAGAATACCGAACGTCATTTCGGCTTCGGATTTAAATTAATCGCAGAGTCGCCCGGTTTTTCGGTAAAGCGCGGGAAGGAAAGAAATATATTTTTTTTGGTTTTAGCTAAAGTGAAAGAAATATAGAAAAGAATGTATTCTTTTATTTATTTAAATAAATCCTTTTACGGGCGTGGGAGGGTGAGCCTGCCACCTTGGGTCTGAGGCCCAGGGTGGCCAAACCCACCCTCCAACCCTAGCCGCCCCACCTCTTTTCCTCCCCTATTTTCAGCCCCCTCCTTCCCTTTCCCTTTCCCAGCCGCCACCTCCCCTCCCTTCCCCATGGGTGCTGCCATTGGTGCAAAGGAGAAGAAGGAGAAGAAGGAGAAGGAGAAGAGAAGGAAGGGAAGGAAGAGAGGAAGAGGAGAAAGAAAAGAGGGTGATCCCCAAGGTTAGGTAATTTCCCACCCCAATCCCTCTGTTTTATGCTGTATTTAGGTTCTTGGTCCAAGTTTTGTGGGGATTAGCATTTTAGAAACCTCCAGATTAGAGAATCCCTGCTGTCTGCTTGTAGATTGATTCGCGCAGTGCTTTTGTTCGTGCAGTTTAGACCCCTAATACGATTTTTCCCGAGGGTCTCCCCAAAAGGAACAACGTATAGGACGACGATACGCATCTACTGTATTTTTTTCAGATTTATTGGCCGCGTAATTTAGTTGTACCAGGATCTGGAATCTCGCTGTCCATCAGGGTTGCAGACAGGGACAGACCGCTGTTCAGATGGGAATTAGGGATAGTAGATCAATTCTATATTTTTGGCCACCATTGAGAAAGTTGTAGGGAATTTAGTAAGCTAGATTCTGTATAAAAATCAGAATTTTTAGAGCCATACTCTGTTGTTGGGAAGCTTTTGAACCTGACTGTCCTTACCGACAAAACAGGGGATGTTCTCTGTTTTGAGCATTTAGTTACACCATGTTAAGAACAAAATAAAAATATATGATCTACATGAAAAGTGTAGGTATTTAAGTGAGGAATCCAGATATATATCTTTTGCTGTGATTAGTCTTATATTTTTAAAGATAGGAAAATGTTAAGCAGCGCCGCTGCAGTGAGGATATTGTAGAACCGTTACGCGGGAAAGGATGTTGTGGGATTTCGGGGCTTAGCGACACCTTTGCTTCTTAAGAATCATTTTTGATTGCTCTTGTATGGTGCTGAGGTGTACTTTTGAACAGGTGGTTTTGCTCCTGATCAGACGTGATTGCGTCGCCACGCGTAGAGGCAAGTAAATGTAGCGGTTGTGCTACGGTTTAACCCGTTACTCTTAGTACTTGCACTATGTATGATTGACGTAATGTTAAATGATATGTCATGGTTACATGTTTTCTAAGTAAGAATGTGGTAGCAAGATATTAATCAATTGCTATGTTTGGATGAGTTTGGGTAGTATTGTGGTAATTTGCTTAATGAGCCAAATGCGAATATGAAAATAAACTCAATGTGGACATGTTGATAATTCCTTGTGGTTACATTCATGATGATCATGTTGTGGTCTATGTGGTAGAACTCCCTTTAGATCGACTCGATTTTGATCTTGGTGAATCGAGTGGGGTTATGTGGTAATGGTCTTATGACACAATGGTATTGTGCTTAATGAGACACATGTGGATTATGAGGAAGTATTCATGATGAGTATGTTGTTGACCTTCGTGGTTAAATTCTTGTGGTTTATGTTAATCATATCATTCATGACATGTCATAACATTTGCATTGTGGATATCGCCGCTTATAGCCGCGATCAGACGCACAACATCGCATTGCCAGTAGCACGATGCACACTTTTACCTTATTGGGTAAAGGTGTAGTGGAGCATAGCATGCATATGCATTACATTGTGGAAAGATCATTTGCATACTTATGCAATATATTGAGGTGAAGTTATTTTGCAAACAAACGCAACTTCATAGTTGCAATGTGGAAATTGACTCATGAGAGTCTCTTGTGGTATGAGTAATGTGGTTGTGGTTGTGGAATGAGGTTCATCCCTTGTGGTATGGTAGAGGTTGTGATTGTGGCATGAGATTCTTCTCTCTTGTGATAATTGTTGATAGCAGCTTGTGGATGCGAAATAGTAAAGTTATGAGGTAAAACATGTTAATACTTTATTGTCATTGGTAGTGGTAGTGGTGAATAATATGAAGCAGGTTGATCAAGATTCAATTGTTAATATTTTACTATCATTGGTAGTAAATATGGTTGAGGCTATAATTGTGATCATTATGGGAATTGGATATTGATGCTTAATATCTTTGTAGTTTATTTAGCTTGTAAATGAATGTGGATTCATATTATGGATGTGGACATATGGATACTTTAATGATGTTGTATATTTGTTTGTAGTCCGAATAGCACATTAAATAGCTTTGCTTTGCTTGAGATTTTATCTCACCCTTGTTTTCCCCCTACTGAGATTGTTGAGCATTCATGGATGGGTAGAGCGGCACCACAATAATGCACTTGGTTCATCAACTCATGTTGTAATAAAGTCGATGAAATTCTAGCCAAATGCTTAACTATTTGTGGATGATTATGTTATTTAATAAGGATGGACTTGTGAACCATTCTTTGATTAATCTGCTAGAGGTTGTTTAATTATTGAACTTGTTACCGTTATCTTTATTCCCTTAGTTGTTTATGCTTCCGCTTAATGCTTCTTGTCTAGAGATGTTGCCAAATAATTTATCTTGAAATTATTGGCTAGTCAGAGAGTGGTTTAGTAGCATTCCAGGTAATGTGGTCCTGGGTGTTACAGTTGGTATCGAAAGCAGTGCTTTAGGTCCGTGGTAATTAAAAATATTAAATTAACACACCGTGCGATGAGGATGGGATGGGTCAAGCATTGCATTCATGCTTTGACATGTTATATTGATGATTCATGCTTTGAGATAATCTTGTATGTTTATGATTTGTTTATATGACTACTTTGAGTGAGGATAGTCAATGATAAGAGGTAGGGTTTGCGCACGTTGCCTTGGGCATTGCGGCTTATACCCCGCTCGTGGTACGGGATATTGATGCGATTACCTCGGATAACTTAGTTGCGGATGTCATGGTAAGTTTCTTAGAAAAGTGTTATCCTCCTTGAATTGATGTTGGCCGATTCTTGGCCTAATGCGATTAATGATTTTCTCTCGTTATTGTTTATTGCGGTTGTTGGGTGTCAATAGGCCTCCAATTGTTCTTGAGACCAAGTATTGTTTCTTTACGATTGATGGTTGTTTGACCGCTCGTGAGCAATGGCTTTTGAGAGACGGTATTTTCCGTGTTGTTCCATCTTTCTTCTTTGGAAAACATGACTCTTGTATTTCGTTTGATATTTTGAGAGAGAATCAAAGCTTTATGTTGGAAGTTCGTTATCCGTGGAAGCCTTGGCTCTATGCATTTCTTACGAGTTATTTCGACTTTTGAAGTTTGATTTCTCCCTAGAAGGAGTGTTAAAATCCCTTTATGATGGTTTGTTGTGTTTAAGTAGTAGGTGGCAATTATGTAAATAATTGATAGATTGTGAATTATCAAGTTGAAAAGTTAGTGTGGTACATCATTAATTTCTACTAACATCTTTAGAAGTGAAGTTGATTAATATGATGTTGTCTGTTGTTGTTTCTTGAAGATTTGTGGCTAAAATTTAGCGATACATGTGTAGAACTCATGCATTTAACAAGGAATATGAAAAACAATTGTTTTGATTATTGTAGTTGTTTAATTTTCCCAACTTGTTGGATAGATTGATTGATTGATCTTAAGTAATTAATCGACCATTCGGGATGGTCAAGTAAGGAGGTGTTGAATATTGCCTTAATAAGATTAACCTTTAATATGTCCTCTCTTTACATACTTGATGAGCATGTACAATCTGTTAAATTTATGTAACTTTTACCATGCTAAATTGTTGAAATATGTATAAAGAAATGGATGAAGGTTGATGTATTGACTTGTGAATCTGGTCCTATAAAGTGGTATTATTGATGTTTAAAGTTATTTTGTTTTAATATCTTAACATAAGGTGGAGTATTGAATCTGTGCTCTTTATTGTCTTTGTGATTGCAAAATAGAGATAAGATCATTAATGCTATGCTGATAAAAAAAATTAATAATCAATTATTGATAGCAATGGCTATAGTGTAATTAATTTTTGCTAAACTAGAGTTGAGCATCAGTACGAGATAAATATATGAAATCTAATAAGAGACTTATACTAGCATATTTTGTGAGGTTGTTATGTTCTAATATCATCTTGTTAAAGAGCTTGTTTTAATATGATGGCTTATGCACTAGGTTTTCCTAGATTAAGTAGTTGGAATCTTATTTGGATAATAAGAACATGATGAAGTGATTTATGGTGTTCCTTTTGGAAAAATATGAAGGAGTGAGATGATATGATGATTTTTTTTTGCAAAGAATGTTTTATCTTGTTGTGAATACAATCGATAGCATGTAGTTGTGATTATGGTGTTGAATGTTTAAAAAATAAAGGAATTTGTTAATTCCATGATACTAATTGAATGGAAGGGTGTGAGATTTGCGGTTGGGATCTTTTTGGACCTTATGACTTGTGTCATAGTCGAGGTTGCTCTGAGTAAAGCGACGTGTTGATTGATCTTATTGGTTTTATTTGAATCTTGTGTTGTGGTCTTCAAGCATCCTTTGTTGGAAATGGCGGGATGTTGTAATCAAAGAAAATTGCTTCTTATTGAAAGGAAAAGTTGTACTAGAAGTATTTGAGGTCTGAATGATCTTATCTTGTGTTTCCAACCTCATTGCTATTTGTTATTCTTTTGGTCTTTTAGCTCTTGTGATGATAACCATTTTACGTATGCTGAAATTTATTTCTTCTTACCTCTTCTTCTAAGGACATGGTAATTGTTGTGGGTTGCTGAAGCCTTTTTGTTGCGTGATGACAACTTAATAGTGGTAGTCTAGTGATGTTTTGTGGGAGCCTTAAATATCACAATGTTTAAGATACAATGGATAATATATTATTTTCATGGAATAATCCTTGAGAAGGATATGTTTTAAATAGAATGTTTATCTTGGAGCCAAGCGTTTTATTGATGTTAAGAAATGAGTGTTTGTTAATTGTGTTATAGTAGGGTGTTCACTGAGGTTTTCCTATCTTATATGGGAAGTTGGTTGTAAGAACTTGGAAGTTGAGTTTGGGCTTCACTTTTGTTATGCTAGAATTTTTTTAGAGGCCAGTGTCTGCGTGATGGAATAGTGGTTGAGTAGAATCCAAATAGTGTGATGATCGGGATAGCATCCTTGAGGTGCGATAAATGAGTATGTGTGGGTGTGTTATGAATCCCGAGTTGTTATCCTTAAAGGACTGAAGTGCGTTAGGAATTATTTGTCAAAATAATTTTGTTGGTCGTGGTTTTGGGATAGAGTATGATTTGTGGGGCAGTGAGAGTCTATCTACAATGGTGTAGATGATGTAATCAATTGAGCTAATTGTTGAGTTGGCCAACTTGAGATAAATGAGTTGGTGTGTTGGGCAATGACTTGGAAATCCTTGGTTCAAGGAAGTTAAATTATTAAAAGAAATAGATTGGGAAATTATTGTTATCTCAAGTAGTGAGATGCTCTCTTGATTCTTGTTTATGTTGTGTGTTTATGGCAGAGGCCATTTGCAAAATTGAATTGTGTTTATGTTGAGGCGTAGTCTTTTCCAGTTAAGAAAAGAAATTGATTGTTTTGGTTTGTCGAGTGATTTTCACTCTTAGCTTAGGTGGTGTGGTTTCTCCAATTGTCTACCTGGAGAGTGGAAGATGTTTTGTGGTAAATCCTTTGATTTGGATCGTGGTCCTTTGAAGGAAAACTAGTTGCTAGTGTGATGCTTGATAATCCTTTTCTCTTCTGTTATTGGGTTATATTTGTAAAATATATCGTTGTGCTTCTAGTAGAATTATGTGAGTTGAATTTGTGATCAAATTCTTGAAAATGGGTATAATGTGTTATCCTGAGTATATTTAATAAGAGGAAAGTGTTTTAAGAAAGAGGATGGTTTTAGAAAGTGGTCTTAATAGTTATTGCGGAAATTTTGCCAATGGCAGGACACATTGGCGCTCGGAGTGACCAAAGAGTTATGCGGATGTTCGGCTTAGACCAACGTGAATTGTGAACTCGCGAATCGGCGTGAGGAAGAGGGCCATCAAGTATGTGAAGGCCCTCTAGGCGAATCGATCCGAAAGGAGACGATGTGGAACCTTGAAGACGGGATGCATAAGAAGAGCCCGAGCTCTTCGAGGCTAAAGAGTACCGTAGTAATGGTTTCCTTGGGATGCTCTATCCTTTGGTTTTATTTCCTTGATTGTTCTTTTGTCTCGTTCGTTGAGGAGTTAAATTCGAGGACGAATCCTTTTTAGTGGGGAGAATGTAATACCACGAACGCTGCTTTGGCTTGATTTAAATTAATCGCAGAGTCGCCCGGTTTTTCGGTAAAGTGCGGGAAGGAAAGAAATATATTTTTTTGGTTTTAGCTAAAGTGAAAGAAATATAGAAAAGAATGTATTCTTTTATTTATTTAAATAAATCCTTTTCTGGACAGGCCGGAGGGTAAGCCTGCCACCTTGGGTCGGAGGCCCAAGGGGTGGCCAAACCCACCCCTCCAACCCTAGTCGCCCCACCTCTTTTCCTCCCCTATTTTGCACCCCTCCTTCCCTTTCCCTTTCCCAGCCGCCACCCCTCCCCCCTCCCTTCCCCCATGGGTGCTGCCATTGGTGCAAAGGAGAAGAAGGATTGTGATTGTGGTATGGTAGAGGTTGTGATTGTGGCATGAGATTCTTCTCTCTTGTGGTAATTGTTGATAGCAGTTGTGGATGCGAGAAATAGTAAAGTTATGAGGTAAAACATGTTAATACTTTATTGTCATTGGTAGTGGTAGTGGTGAATAATATGAAGCAGTTGATCAAGATTATATTGTTAATATTTTACTATCATTGGTAGTAAATATGGTTGAGGCTATAATTGTGATCATTATGGGAATTGGATATTGATGCTTAATATCTTTGTAGTTTATTTAGCTTGTAAATGAATGTGGATTCACATTATGGATGTGGACATATGGATACTTTAATGATGTTGTATATTTGTTTGTAGTCCGAATAGCTGTTAAATGCTTTGTTTGTGAGATTTTTATCTCACCTTGTTTTCCCCCTACAGAGATTGTTGAGCATTCATGGGATGGGTAGAGCAAAGACCACAATAATGCACTTGGTTCATCAACTCATGTTGTAATAAAGTCGATGAAATTCTAGCCAAATGCTTAACTATTTGTGGATGATTATGTTATTTAATAAGGATGGACTTGTGAACCATTCTTTGATTAATCAGCTAGAGGTTGTTTAATTATTGAACTTGTTACCGTTATCTTTATTCCCTTAGTTGTTTATGCTTCCGCTTAATGCTTCTTGTCTAGAGATGTTGCCGAAATAATTTATCTTGAAATTATTGGCTAGCTGTAGAGTGGTTTAGTAGCATTCCAGGGTAATGTGGGTCCTAGGGTGTTACAAAAGCTAAATAGATGATGACAAAAATTAAAAGAACAACTTGTTATGCTGCTAGGGTTTAGTTGAAACCTAACTAGGATGATAAGTTGACAGGGGAAACCCTAGATCTTGAAAAAGATATGAAAGACCGAAAAGTTAGAATGACAACTTTTCATTTTGAAGCAAGTTGAAGCTATTGATATTCAAAAGAATGATTCATCTGAGCTCCTAAAGGTCCTTAAGGTGCTCAAGATGTCAAAACTAAGGTTTTTAACTTACCAGGATAGGAAAGACACCAAAAATTCTAAAAACCCGATGTTGATCGACAGAGAAATAAACTCTGATTTAACCTACAAAAGGTGTTAAAACCTCGGTGCAAGGTAAAACCAAGGCTTAGAATGGATGGACAATTCGAGGGCAAGAAACTCCACCGACAAAGAATGGCGTAAGAATAGCATCGATGGTCAACAATGGCAAGACTCAAAAGTTAGGGTTATATATAGATCTTTGAGCTACAGGCAAAGTAGAAAAGTCTAGAGTTGATGAGGTGTCCATTTAGGTCTAAACATTCAAAAATTAGTTGCATAATCTTTGGATAAATCCTCCTCTCGCTCACGAAATGGCGGCCTTACGAGGCAAGGAAGGAGATAAGAAATGGCGACATGTGGGTCCCAGTGTCACCGTAGTCCCACGCGCCTTCTAAAGCTCAAAAGAATCTCAACCGTCCGATTGAATTTCTACGGTGAGATTGACGGGGATCCGCTCGTCAGAATGCACACAATGCAAAGCCCTTCGATTGGAATCCAACGGTCCATTGAATTTGGGCTTTAAAGCCCACTGGTCAAAAAGGAGCACCGTGAGATCTAGATCTAAGGGCTCAAGATAGGCTGCGCGCCTTTAATTTCAAAACGAAAGGAGGCGCGCGGTAGGATCGAGAATGAGCGGCGCGATTGAAAGGGGATCCGAGTTGTCCGATTGCATACATCGACCGGACCCTACGATTAAAACTAACGGCCCAAAGAAACGCAGCCTTAACAAGACGCGTAAAGGGTGTCGTGGGATTTGAATCGACGGCCCGAGATAAAAGCGCGCCTTTAAGTTTTAAAAGAAAAGGGCGACACTGTTGGATCGGGAATGAACGGTGGAGACCAAAGGGACTCCGGAGTCGTCCAATGCATACACCACTCCTGACCGTCTGATTAAGATCCAACGGTGGAGGTTAGGGCGTACGCGTGGACAACTCGCGTGGCGTCGTAGCCTCGCCCGCTTGATTAAAGATTGACGCTCACATCACTTATGGGATTCGGCTCGCGCGCGTGGCGTAGCTGGACGATTGCTGACCGGTTGGACTCAACCGCATGGCTCGAGTCGCTACAGTGCTGAGGGTTAGGTTTAGACCAGAATAGTTGACCAGAACCTATTCAAATGCTTAAAAGGTTTGACTGGGCTGCTAAAATAGCAAATAAATTTGTAAAATCACGAAATTTTCTTTGAGGCTACCGGGATGATATATTTCCCGGATAAATTTTAAAATCACATTATCACTTTGTAAAATACATAAATAATTATTGTAGCTCTAAAGTGTTTATTTAAAGCAAATATTTTCCTCCAAGACAAAATGATTTATCTAGGCTTTAATGAAAACACTTCCAGTCATAATACAAGTTTTATCTTGTATTTCCTTAAGACTTTAAATGGTTCTTTTGGATTTTGGCTAAAAGGAAGTATTTTTTTAATTTGTAACATATCGCTTAAATCGTAGAAATAAATAAGAATGCTATGAACATCACCTCATTACTGTTCATAAAGCATTTTATTACTGTTTATAAACTTGGGCTGTTACACCATGGACCATATACAAGGACGGATCATGGTGCGCCGCGGCCATCTTGGCCGCCCAAGACGGACGCACCATCTCCACGTTGCGCGTCTCGACTTCCCAAGAACAAACAACACCTCGAAGTATGAAGCAATGCTATTGGGCCTCCGTAAAGCAAAGGCACTGGGCACAAAGCGCATAATCATCAAAAGCAATTCCTGCCTCACGGCGGGCCAGTTCGACAAATCATTCACAGTCAGGGACCCCGAAATGGCCAAATATCTAGCAGCGGTGCGAACCGTAGCGAAGCACTTCCTTGGCATCACCGTCCAAGCCATCCCAAGAGGTAGTAATGAGGCAGCAGACAAGCTCGCAAAGATGGCTAGCTCTGACGAATACCCTCCGCCCGAAGTATTTTACGAGATACTAAAAGCCTCATGGTTGAAATTGCTAAAGAACAAGGGGTTGCGCCCAAAACACAAGAGGTTGTGCCCAAAGCACAAGGGGCTGAGCACTGGGTACTCCTCATCAACGAGGCCGACTGGTGAAATGCCATTACCAAATACCTCACAGGCGAAGAACCCGAAGACACTACTGAAGCAAACCAGCTCCAGCATTGGGCCAAAAACTATCACATGATCAGCGACCAGCTATACAAGGGCGGCGTTTGCGCCCCACTCCTCCGATGCGTATCCCAGAAGGAGGGCTAGTCCCTCCTAACAAAAATTCACGAGGGGCTGTGCGGCGTGCACCAGGTACCCCGTTGCCTCGTGGAAAAAACCTTCTACCAAGGTTTCTATTGGCCAATAGCACTCCGAGACGCGCAAGACCTAGTCCAACACAGCCAGGGCTGCCAATGGTCCAGTCGCAACCTGAAGGCACCTGCCCCTAGTCTGGCCCTTTGCGACATCATAGGACCATTCCCAGTGGCCAAGGGAAACCTTCGCTTCACCTTCGTCGCCATCGAATATTTCTCTAGATGGGTGGAGGCCGAGATAGTCGCCAAGATCACGGCCGCGATAGCACAACGGTTCACGTGGAAGAACATCATTTGCCTCTACAGGTTCCCACATGACATCGTCATCGATAATGGCACCCATTCGACTCTACGCTGTTTCATGCATTCTGCCAAGGCATAGGCACAACCATATGCTTCGCATCCGTCGGACACCCTGAGTCCAACGGAGCAGTAGAGCGAGCCAACGACAACCTCCTGGCTGGGCTGACAAAGTTCCTAATAGGCTTGCCAAAGGGGCTCTGGCCTAAAGAGCTCCAGAAGGCACTATGGGCACTCCAGACAACACCAGCAAGGGCCACAGGTTTCTCCCCATTCAAACTTCTCTTTGGCGACAAAGCTATGATCCCCGGGGAAATTCGCGCAAAGTCTCTCCGAGCAACGGGGGAGGGCGCCCCCGCAAGCCGGGAGGTCTCAATCGACCTCTTTGAGGAACACCGTGTACAAGCCATATCAGCCATGGCAAAGTACACCACGGGGGTCACAAAGGCATACAACAGAATTGTCAAGACCTGAGCTCTGGCACCAGTCGACATGGTCCTCAGCGAGCCGCAAATCCACGACGTTGGGCAAGCTGGAATCAAGTGGGAAGGGCCATACATCATCACCGCGACACGAGGCCAACTCCTACTACCTGCAACACCGAAGGGACAATAGCTAGGTCACACTTGGAATGCTAAAAATCTCCTAAGTTCTATCCATAGCAACATGTAAAAATCGTCAGAGCTCGGACAACTGCCACCCACCAGCTTTTAAGCGGTTGGGGCATGTACAAAAGCAACTGTATGAACTTTTGGCATTTTGGTCCCCATTCAATAAAGCATGCAACAGGGATCACACTAACTCGCTCCAAGGAGCGCGAAGTGTATAAACGAAGACACTTCACATGGCTCATAGCCCCGGTGCACACCGACGCCTCCGCAGGCACGAGTGTATAAACGAAGACACTGCGCATGGCTCATAGCCCCAGTGCACACTGACGCCCCCATAGGTGTGAGTGTACAAAAGAAGACACCACACATGGCTCATAGCCCCGGTGCACACTGACGCCCACATAGGCACGAGTGTATAAACAAAGATACCGCACATGGCTCATAGCCCCGGTGCACACCGACGCCCCCACATGCACGAGTGCATAAACGAAGACGTCGCGCATGGCTTAGTCCCCGATGCGCAACACCTTGCCTTAGGACCCAGCACACCCACTGGGGGGCGGCGATCTTTGTCTGCCCCCTCGCAAAAAGGGTTGGGCTACCCCGGAGTCCTACCCAAAAAAGAAAAATATAGATTAGGGCTCCCCTAGAGCCCTATCTAAAAAATTATAGGGGACGGCGCGAGGCTCCGCCTCCCCCTTTGCAAAAAAATAGATTAGGGCTTCCCCGGAGCCATATCTAAAAAAGTATGGGGGGCAGCGCGAGGCTCTGCCTCCCCCTTCATAAAAAATATAGATTAGGGCTCCCCCAGAGCCCTATCTAAAAAAGTATGAGGGATGATGCGAGGCTCCGCCTCCCCCTTCGCAAAAAAATAAAGATTAGGGCTCTCCCAACCTCCCCCTTCGCAAAAAATAAAGATTAGGCCTTTGGAGCGACTAGGGTTTGTGGTTTGCGTCGGGGCCTTTGGACCATGTACGGTGTCTTATTTATACACTCGCGCCCACGAGGGGCGTCGGTGTGCACTAGGGCTCAGGGTCACGCGCAGTGTCTTTCATATTGTTCATGTTGCCTTGATTCAAATACTAGCATATAAAGGACTAGCTACTTTTTTTTCATGTAAACAAGATATGGAATAATGTACATCATACTAGGTAGCTAGAAACAATTCTCTTCTATGTGTGCCTACTATACTGAGTCAAATGGTAGTGTGGACTGTGCGAGTATTGCCGAGGAACTGGGAAGTTCTCAGATTTATAACAGTAAGGTGCTATCATTGACTTGATGTGTTCATAAGTGCCAACAATAAGGTAGGACAATAGACCTTTCTCGCGACAAAACTAAAAGTGACTATTTGTCGGGACCCAAAAATATGATTCAGGAACCCCCTGTGTATTCTAAACTAGTCCCAGATCAGTAGCTAGCTCACACAGGAAACAGTGATGAAATACCATCTATTTATTCGATTTAACTAAAAAAGATATCAAAATAACAAATAGTAATAATAATTGGACCTTATGGTCAACGTTTACTTAACTTGCCACGCAGGGCTAAAGAAACAAATAAACTCTCGCGGCGGAACAAAAATCTTGAAATGGCCAATCAACATGCCCACAGGCAATCGAGTGGAGAACGCATCCTTATCCGTAAAACTTTCCTGGTACTCCTGAGTGAAGAACTCTTGAGAAGCTTGGTATTCTTCAACTGAACAGCAGAAATAGAAGCCGTGAGCACATAAAGTACTCAACAAGTCATGAGAAAATATATGCAATTAGTATTCATGCATGACTTGAACAAAGGTTAGTTGTATGGTTCTTTTGCAAAAATTAGCATTTACAATAAATACAAATAATAGGTTGAAATGCGTAAGTGAATCCCCCATTCACCAATCGACATAACCCACCAAGTGAATTACCCATTCACTGAACGAATATTATATTCATCGAGTGAACTTCCCATTCACACTCCGACACATTTTAGAAGAAACTCTAACTCTCGTGTGAAATCCCCGGACATGTCCATAACCGAGGACGTGGCTATTCGAATAGATCAATTAACACTCTGTAGAGGTTGTACACTTTACCCACAAGATATAACCGGTGTAGCGATCACCAATCATAACAAAACCTTTCAGCAATTTTATTTCAACAATTGACTCTCCCGTTGTGCATACAGTCACCCCAACCTCACCATTGGTTTGACGCACACCGTTGGACCTGGAGACGATAACCTCGCCCATAGATGCGACCTTAGAAAAGGATACACACCTCCACCCATATACTATCTGAGTATTCAATGCTAAAACTCCATAACTTACTAAGTTAGGCCTGTCCCATACCAGGCATGTCGTTGTACGAAAAGAGCCAGTTCAATGGTGCATAAGATTAAGTTCTTGACAAGTTACTTAGGCGAGTCTACCACAAACCCATGACGTGTTAAATCCACACATTCACTGCACAATCGCTCGCCCGAGTGAAAATTATTTTGTTTAACCAAGACCAACGACTTACCCTATCCTGGTACACAAATTTCAACAACAGTGGCTAACCACCATGATTCTATATTTCATTAAGTCAAGATTAATCATTATGACACATGTGATGATGAACCCATCGTAACTAAGCTTGGCTAAGCATTAATACGATACCCATGTTAGTAATACAAATATGTCCAACTAAAATTATCTATGCCAGGGTGATAAATGATTCATGGCATTCAAATAATCAATGAAGGCATAATGACAACAGGTAATAACTAATCCCAACACAATTTGTATAAAGATAGCATGCAGTTGTATAAAATAATATACTTTGAAATCATAGGTTCAATATGATCAAAGGACCACAACTTGCGTTGAAATAAATATTGGGATTGATCTTGATCTTGGTGAACTCCTCCTTGCTTAAAATTCCTCGAAGAATCAACGTCTACTCGCAAACAAAGTAAATAAATCAAATAAATACAAAATAGAGATAAAACAAACTCCAAAAATTAAATAAAAATATCATATAAATAGAACTTAAATTTAGATGAATTTTAAATTTTGAATGGGCTCAATCGGAGTTCAGATGAAAAAGATATGGCTTCTCGAAGTTTGAAATCCATGAAATAATGAAAATCATAATTTATGGATTTGCTGGAATTATTTTTCTGAAGGAAAAAAAATTATTTCATTAGATGACGTCAGAAAGGGATTTGTAGTCGAAAAGAAATCGATATGATAGGTGGGACCCACTTGTCAAAGGCTTGGTGCACGTGGACCGGGTCTACACGAGATCAGATCTGGGGTTAGGGTGAGCGCGCCACGTGAGCGCGCACGTGGTGGCTGACATGGATGACACGCACGCACGGGCACTGAGGTGGACGTTGAGCTGGCGCTGACACGGCCGACAACATGGCAAGCGGCGCTCGAGTTCCGAAGGATCTGGCGAACGATGCGACGAAGAGGTAGAGGGCGCGACGGGGAACTCATTGGCGTGCTCAAAGGTGCTCGAGGACGGCTAGGCTAGTCGGTGGTGAGGTTTAGGTGGAGCTAGGGTTATGAGCTCATCGGCGACAACACTAGGGAGGTTCTCTGGTGAAGACGAGGGCTGCTCGGAGATGCGGGCGACGCGGTAATCTCGAAGATGGCGTCCAACAGCGACGAGGAGCATTGGAGCAGCGGCGAGGTTGACGGGGTCCTTCGGCCGAAGCTAAAGATAAAAGCAACAGCTAGGGCTTTAGGCGGCGACTTGAGCACAACCAGCTAGGGTTTCAAGGTGGCGCTTCACAGGGTGTGAGAAATGACGGTCCTCGGGGCCTTAAATAGGGTCAAGGGCGAGGAGTCCACGATGAAGACGACGGTGGTGCACGCGAAGAACTCAGAAGGGATGAGTCCGTCTTGGAGACGACGACGACGTGGCTAGTGGGGTCCACTGGTCAGCGGGTAAGGCTAGGAGAGAAACGCGTCACAAATGACTTGGCTGACACCGATAGGTGGGACCGACGCGGGAGCACGCTAGAGGAGAGAGGGTTTGGGCTGGGGAGAGAAATGGGCTGGTGGTGTCACATCCCCAAATTAATAAAGAGGATTATTATGCATCTCATCAACATGCATCATGTTTTGAAGCATTTGCATAAATTATTGCACTTGGAAAATCTTAAACAAACATCAGAACATACAACTTTAATTTGAACATCCAGAAGAAATCAGTAACAAAATCTTATGGTCATCATTTGGAACCAATTTATTCAAATACTATATTAATTATCATGAATTAATATAATTTTTCCCAGATTTATGGGACTAGATACAACCCTCAGAAAATTCTAACACAATTAAATGAGCCATCGTAAGTTGGAATTTATAATATACAAAATATATTATGAAAATTAAGGTTTAATAATTTTAATGAACACTAAGACTTCCCAGGAACTCCTCTGAATTATTTCATATTTTTAGGAAATTTATTTCTATTTATAAGACCCGGTCAAAGTAGAGAAGCTAATTTAAATCCCAGTCAAACCCTAGTACTGTTCCTCGGGCTCAAACCTAACCCCGACCCAAGCCACTAGACTTGGCTAAACCCCCTAGCTGCACCACGCTGAACCCAACGTGCGCAAACTGTCTGATTTGAAATCAACAGTCAGATTTGAGCGGGAACATTCGGACCGCTGAACAGCCCTCGCGATCTGGACCGTTAAGATTCAATCGGACCAACCTAAACAATTGGGAACGTTCGGATTATCAAACGTTCCTTTTGATCTAAGCTGTCCAGTTCAGATCCAACAGATTTGTTTTGCTGACGAGGTGGGCCTGCTTGTCAGTTCCTTCTCCCTCTTCTCGCTGACGCCCCTGTCGATTCACGCAGAGCGCGGTTGCCACGCGGCCGCGATGCCCTGAGCTGCTCCGTCGACGACATCAATCCACCGCCCCCATCCACCACTCCTGGAGCTTCCTCACTTCACGCCGCCTCCACTCCATCATCTTCCCCAGGTTAAAAACCCCTCCTTCACCTCGTTTCAACTCATTCTTCCTCTCGGTGGCTGAGGAAGAAGAGGCTCTCTTGAGCTCATCTCTCGGGTAGGTTCCTCCCTGGTGGTTTCCCTCAACTCCATATTCGATACCATTTCCTTTTTAACTAATCTCAGCCTCTGGCATTGCTTGTAGATCTCAGTTCATCTTCAAGCTCTCGGCCGTTCTAGTGCGCCCGAGAGTCACCCTTTTTGGGCTTTTCAACTCCGGTGAGTTTCATCTTCGCTTAAGTACGTCACCTTGTACGCTTAGGCCTACTAAGCATTTCTCCTCAACTAATTTTATCAATGCATGACAGGTTTGTGGTGAATTCAAGCTTTGCTCTTTTCGGTCGAAGAACAAACCTTTAACCTCCCACCTTGTTTTGGTAAGCCATTGATCGATTCTTTGATTTTGTAGCATCCTTTTATGATTCTCAATCCATCTCGACCATTCTTTGTCCTTAGGGTTGCTCAAAGGTTTCTCTCTGCGTTGAGCCATGCCACCGTCGTTATCTTCTCCGGCGCCAACGCTGCTCCAGTCATCTCCAAGCTTCCCCGAGCACCTCAGTCGCTCAGGTAGCTTCTTGGTAGTCCTTATAGGCACATGCCCCTACTTGAATGGACATTGCAGAGCTCTTTATCGCATTTGCATTTTGGCCGAAGCTTTAGCTCTGCCCATCTCTGGCTAGCCACCGGTGTAGTCCACCTCAGCCTTCGCTGCCACTATTCGGAACCCGTACATATCATTGGTTCACGCCGGCGTGGAGCACATCGCCGGCGGTGAGCATGAGAAGGAACTCGGGTGTTTTTGTCGGTTTTTCTGACAGCTACTGTAGCTGGTGGTTACGGAAAATCACCACATTTTAGCATTAATGATTGATTAGCATTTAAGTGTCGTCTTAGCCGCCAAAAAGAGTCGCTTACACGTGGGCCCTCAAATAGAAAATGATTAAAATAAGTAAAAACGTTAGAGACTGACGTGTGGGTCTAGCCCTTAAGCGTCGTGCGTTGTGCATGTGCACGGGTGGATCGAGTCCATTGGACCAGGTCACTGACGCTGGGTCCCACATGTCAGTAGCATTTTAAATCTGAGTTAAATGAAAAATGCTTTGTTCTTAGGGCCCACCTGTCAGCTTTGAGTCTTGGCGACATTCGGACCCCTTCGAACGTAGCTTATCGCCTGGACCGTCCGATTTCATTTCAACCGCCTGGATTGGTTGGGACATGCGGACCGTCCGAATGCAACCCCTCACTTGGACCATCCGATTAGATCTGAACAGTCCAGACGTTTCAGCCCAGAAAAGCTTTAGAAAATCCCGAGATGATTTATTTGCACACTGAAAATTATATTTAACTTCAAAAATACATAACTAATTCTTTCCAACTCCAAATCCAGTGAAACAAATTTTTGCTAATTTTCATTTCAACTGAACTTTATTCTAAAGTAGGTTTAAACTATGTTCCTGTCTCAGAAAATGTATTTTTGGAAAATGAGCCAAAACTAAATTATTTTTGAACCAGAAAATGCTATTAACTTTAGAAATTCATAACTAATTCGTATCTACTCCAAATGGGATGAACCAAATTATTTTGAGCTTATAAGATTATTATCTATTTACCTATATAATCCTTTTTCCCACTACTGCTCTGCAAATTTTCCCAAATAATTAAATTAAATGAACAATAACTGATTGTATTTAAATTGGATTTTCGAGTTGACTGAATTTTAAACCACTATAACTTCTACATACTAAATCCAAATGGAATAATTCTTTCACCTAAATTCATATAAAATCATGACTTAGCCATTGTAGAAAAATCATGCATTTTTGAGTATTTTGATTTTTGTGGTATTTCTCGGTATCTCTATTCTATAGATCCAGAAGCAATTGATATTGACTCGTACGCCACTGAGAGTGAGCAGTTAGACTTCCAGCAAGGCAAACATCATTTGAACTTTCTTTTGCATCATATTTGATCCCAGTTTTGTTAAGTTAGTGTAGTGATAATTGCTTGCATGCTTATTTTGTTATGTCGCTATTTTTGTGATGTGTAGATTAGTTATCTCCTATTCATTGCGGTTATCCTTGAATTATTCCAGCACCCTCAGACTTAAGGAAGGATGTGTGAATTATATGGTATGGGATTGCTTAGCCATGCAAGTCTAGATACGGTAGTTGATTGTCGGGAATAACCCGACAATATTGGGATATACTAATTTTATTATCTTATTTTCATTTTAGATCTTCGTATATGTTTCTTAAGTTCAATTTTGTCATTTTAAAAATGAGTTTTGGATTTGGACAAGAGGTTGCTAGTGATGGTGCTTTCGTGCACGAGATTTGGGTAAGTGGTTGACTTGTTCGGACCAACTAGGACCGAACTTTGGTAACATCATTGATTCAAGTAAAACCCGTGCTACCACACGCGGGATATGGGTACTGTATGGTTAAGTAGGGGAAATGTTCTATTGTGTTAAGTCTCATGGTGGTGTAAGGGCATTTGTGTTTGATCATTTGTCCGTAGGAGCCGATGTAATTTTCTATAGTGTGCATTTGAGCACCAATTGTGATTTACATTACATCGGTATTTCCAATATGACTTGTGAGCCGCTTAGCAAGTGCTATCAGTCGCTTGTACTAAGTAAGGGAACATCTTGCAAGGGGGACTTATCTCAAGAGGATTTTCTTGCTAAAAATGACCGTATCTTGATTCTTCCTGGCCGGCATACCTAAGGAAGTGTGTCATTATTCCGGAGGCTTATGGGCTAATCGAGTCTTGTGGGTAAATTAGTAGACCTCTGCAGAGATAAATCTATTCGAATAGTCGTGTCCGCCATTATGGACGATCGCTTGAGTTCGGGAGTTACTATTGTTAGACTTTGAATTTAAATTGTGGGTAAACTCAGTATTCAACATGAATGGGATGTTCATGCATATTGTTGTATCAAAGTGGGCTGCCACTTTGTTGTTTGTTTGATTCATTTGTCATTCAATTTATTACTTGATCATATGCTTTACTTCTACTTCAAATCTGATTTCAAAATGGCAAATGAAAAACTAGTATGTGTAGGTTGTAAATTGTTGCGTCTTTTCGCAAAACTTAGTCAATATGAGCCATCCTTTGAATGAGCTTATGCATAACTAATTTTTATTTGTGTAAGACTTGCGAATACCTTTGTACTCAGCCATTTTGTCTACTGGCTTTCAGGTGAGGAAGACTTCGAGCCCGTTGAGCTCGCCAGCGTCGATTTAGGCGACGCTAGCGAGTAGTGCTATTATTTAACTCTTAGTCGGTTGCTGATAGGTTATGGGCATACCATGCTGGACTTTTGGTTTATTTACCTTGCTTCCGCTGCCACTTTAAGTGTTTTATTGAATTTGGCCAGTCGGCCCTTTTGTAACAGTTGTAGACTTGAGTGTGAGGCATATTGGTCGTTGATCCTAGGAGCCAACATGGTCGTATGCTCGCTGTATGTGGCTTCCAATTTAACTCACTAAGTGTAGCGCTTGGACCGTTGGAAAACCGATTATCATATAGTGCTCGCAGTGGAGCAGCACGCATGATCGTTGGGACTCTATTATTCAGTTCGGCCTCTCGCTTAGATGGAGTTAATTTGGAATCTATTCACATGAGACCCAAAGTTATCCCCATAAGACCGGGAATGCCTTAGTCTTACGGAAATAACCCGGGGGGGTCCCCACAGGCGGTTGGGCTTCGGAGAGAATAGGGTTGGGCCAAGGAGAAGAGATTTAGCCCAAGACAATTTCTGAGATTTTAATAGCTTTTTCTTTTTAGAAAATACTAAAAATTCAAATAGCAATTAGAAAATAGCAAATAAGCTCAAAAAAACTCTAGAAAATTCTAGAAAATATATCCAAGCACATAGGATCGAAATAAAATAATTTTGACAAAAGTTGATGTTAGCATTAATCACATTAAATCGTTTTTGATTTATGAAAGTTCAGATTAAGCTTTTGACTTTAGCAAAAAAATTCAAATGGTTAAAACTTCAAAAATAGACCAAATCTTGGGATGTTACACTATTGTATGCTGACAGCTAAAGGGGTAATAAGCGAGGCTAATTTTCATTACTATTGCACGACGGTGGGATAACTGTCATGTATCCTCTTTCATCTTGGTTATCAAGATCAGTGCTGGATTCAAGTTCTAGCTTGATTGAATTCTAAGCTACACTCTAAACACTGGACATTGCCTTTTTCTGCACTCAGCACCATCCTCGTGTGTGCAAATGAAAAGAACAAACTACTAACAAGGCAGGAAGTCGAGAAATCCATGAATTAACGTAGGAAAACAAAATCATGGGACGTCTTGTGTCGAACCCAGGAGCGAATGATCCTCAATTTTCTATGTCTCACACACTAGTCCAGGAACAACTATTGTACACAGTTCAACAAAAGATGATAGCACAACCATGACACGCAATTTATTGAAATAATAAGAGTTTATTACATAAGGGCATTAGGCCAAAAGAAAAGTACAGCAGAAAGCGTAAATAAATAAAATAAGTAGGCCACACAATATGCCACAGGCAATCATCTGGGGGCGCAGCCTAGTCCTCTATGTCCTCACGGTCGATGAAGTACTCCTCCTCTGAACAACAATTTATTAAGCAAGGGTGAGTACAAATAATTGCACTCCACAAGTTACACCCAATAACAGATATAATGCATGCAGGTACATCAAAGGAAGACTTATATGGTTGAGTTTTGCACAAAGCTACATTTTCAGTTTAAATACATTTACTAAGTTCCAAAGCAGTTTAGTCTATATCTAAAATCAAATTTAATTTTTAATAATCAATTCTTGAGTGTAGGATAAACCTCCATACACAAATGGTGAAGGACTACCCCCTTACACCAGGCTTTCTGCCTAAATTTCCCAATTGGATGAACTATCCAAAAACATCTGAGTTTAAAATTATTTTTAAAACAAAATCAAGTATAATCCACGAAAGGTTTCGCTCAGCATGTCCATAACTACGGACATGGTTATTTGAATAGTTTAATACTCTATAGAGTTTATACAACTTTACCCACAAGAGATAGTTTGCTTAACATGTCGGTCAAGACACGCTTCCGAAGGCGTGCGACTAAGCAACTATCACAAGGCCTTTACCCTAGACTATTTCAATGTAGTTAGTCCGCGAAGGTTTCACTACCGTAGGCTTCACACCAAACGGTAACTCACTCTTCCGCCATGTGGGTATTAAAAATAGGTCCTCGCGACACCCACACCTCTGAATGACACAACTACGGTGAAATAGTACATTTTAATTAGCCAAGTCTGTCCCAAACCATACATATGGTAGTGCAATTATGTCTAAACAATCTGCAGCTCGCAGACTAGTCCTTAATTGACTGGGAATCTTTCGAAACAACCCCTGGGCATCAATCATTCACTGAATTGAGCCCATACATAAACCTGCACCCACAAACTTTCCAGTTCGCCCAAGTCCAATCCATTTTTCTAAAATTGATATGGTAAAAACAATAACATAATCTCATTTTTAAATCATTGTTGAACATTTTTGCTAAATTTCTCAAATTTAATATTTTTGGTCTAAGCATTGACTAAGCGCATAATTTTCTAATATGTTATAGTTCATACTATTGTATCAACTAGATTTTCAACTATGGTGACAATGCAAGGCTAATTTAATATCAAAATTGGCTATACAAGAGAAAAGGGATTAACTAGACATTTAAAACATGAATTTAAATTAACTGAAATATAAATAAGCATGCAATAATAATTCAAAATAGAATTTAAATAATTTTAAATACTGGGATGAAGAGTCATCAAAATCTATACACGAAAATGAGCCAAATTCAAATAAATTCAAAGGAACTCCAAATTAAATAATTTTAGTATAGATAGCTAGATCATAATTTTAGATGAATTTAAAAAATTTGAATCATTGAAATCGGGGCTCGTATGAAGGAGAACGAGTCCTTGAAAGATTAAATCCTAAAGAAATAAACTAAATTCGATTTTCTAGAACTATGAATTATTTTACTAAAGGAAAATCTAATTATGATGCAAGCATGATGTCATCACTGAATTTCTTTTCGGCTGAATTAAATCTCTATGGGAAATCCTATTGAGTCGCTGACAAGTGGGGTCTATAGTCCATAGGCCAGGTCCACGGAAGGGCTTTGGTCCACGGTAGACCAGGTCTATGAAAATTTGCATGGGCTTACTCACGTGCTGGCGCAGGCTACAATGTAGCACTAACGTGGGCATAGAGGTGATGTGGCGCTTGCGTGGCGGCCAGGTGGCTGCCACGTCACACCCGACGGCGGTGGCACATTGGTGTTTTAGTCGCCGGCGGTAGGAGCTATGGTGAGGTCCAACGAGGGCATCAAACGAAAGAGGAAGGTGCAGTGAACCTGGTGTGCTTGGTTGCAGCGGAGGGGCTTGACGGCGTTGTCGGTGGCAAGGAGAGAAGTAGTGGAGAGATGCGGGCTATGGTAGGGGTGGAGCTCCGGTGGTCTTCTGGCGATGTTGAGGTGTGCCCAAGGTAGAACGCGGGATGGTGAAGCCGGTGGTGGTAGAAGACGACAGTGGAGCATTGTCGACGGCGGAAGGTCGCTCGGCTGGGAGGCTATGATCACAGATTCTGACGATGAGAGAGGGAGTGAGGCGTGATGAGTTGCAGGGATAGAATGAGGGTGAGACGGTGGTGTTGGGGCTCCCTTTTATAGGGCGAGGGGGACACTGAGGCAGCGTGCGGCGCAACATGGCTAGCGTGGTTTTGGCAGCGGGATAAGGAGTTTGGTGGCAGAAAAAGAGGGATAAGCGCCAAAAATAGGTGTGGTGAGGTGGAAAGATAGGGATGGCAACGTAGACGCGAAGAAAGCGAGTCGTTTCGGTTGGATTCAAAGAAGCTTGCGTGGGCGAAAATGGTGGAAGGGCTGGCTATCGCGAGGAAGAAGAAAGGGGAGGAAGAGGGAGGCTAACAAGGTGGGGTCGGGTGGTAGAGAGAGAAGAGAGGAAGAGAGATAGAAGGCGACCAGCAGTAGGCTGGCTTGCCGTGAGAGAGAGAGAGAGGGGGAGGGGAGATGCAGGATGGGCTGGGTGCGTTTGAAAGGGATTGGGCCAGAGAGAGATTCGGCCCAAAAGCATTTTTCACATTTTTAAGGCTTCAACAATTACAAAATTTGAGACAAATTAATTAGGCTTTTAGAAAATAGCAAATAAAATTAAACAATTATGGAAAAATTCACAAAAATTCATTGAGTTATTTTGGACTTAAATAAAATATTTCCAACTTAAAATTGGTATTTATCTTTGCAAATAAAATTATTTTTGCTTTAAAATAATAGGGAAAAACCTTTTTAAAACCCAAAAAATTCAAGGAAAATAATTAAATTTTATTTTAACTAGAAATGAAAATTTGGGGTGTTACGTCTCACTTACCAGTTCATTGAAGCTCCTAGAAGCACCTACCCTTCTTGCGCGAGGGCTGGTAGGGCGAGGCCAGAAGGGTTGGAGGTGGAGTCGAGGTGTGCTGCAGGGTAACAGCGGGGGCGCCGCTTGGAGGTGAAGAGGCGAGGTGCGTGGGGCCAGCAGCCTGAGGAGGGCACTAGGGGCCCAGGACAGCGTCAGTGAAGATGGGCCAAAGCTAGAGTCAATGAGGTGAAGAGGCCAAAGCTGGAGTCGACGAGGTGGCCCCAAGGTGGAGATGCACCATGCGGAGGTGCGCCAAGGGGGCCAGAGCTGAAGGTGAAGCCGGTGAAGGGGGCTCGAGGTGGCGGTGCCGAAGGGGGCCCACGCCGAGGGGGCCAGAGCTAGAGCCAGCGGCTGAGCCAGCGAGGTGACCCCGAGGTGGAGATGCGTCGCGCGGAGGGTGGCATGCCCGCGAGGTTCCGTAGCGAGGGCACCTCGAGGTAGTGCGCTGAAGGTGGCCCGAGGTAGAGGTTGTGCTACCGAAGGTGGGGCCCACGCTGAGGGGGCCAGAGCCGAAGGTAGAGCCTGCGAGGTGTCAACTAGGTGGAGATACATTGCGTAGAGGTGCGCCGAGGGGCCTGGAGCCAGAGGCGAAGCCGGTGAAGGGAGCCTGAGGTGGAGGTGGCACGGCCGAAGGGGGGGGGTGTGTCGAGGGGGCCGGACCGGAGCTGGCGAGGCGGCCCCAAGGTGGAGATGCGTCGTGCGGAGGGTGGTGAGTCCGCGAGGTGCTGTAGCGAGGGCACCCTGAGGTAGTGCTCCAAAGGTGGCCCGAGCTGGTTCGCCGGCCGCCGAGGTTGTCCCGAAGGGGGGGCCGGAGGGAGGGGGCGGTGGAGGCCTTAGGGTGCGGGGTGGCGGCGACGCTGAGGGGCCCCGAAGGGGGCCAAACGTAGTGCACGTCGCTGGAGGACTCGGGCCCCCCCGAAGGTGGTGCCCTCGCTCATGTGTCTCGGGGTGGGCTTTGGCAACGGTGACCTTCGGTTGAAGGTGGGGTGTGGTGGGCTTCGGCAGGTGATTTCCTTCGGCCGAAGGTGGGACTTGGTCCCAGGCCGCGTGGGGATGGGCTTCAGCCGGTGTGGAGGTGTCTTCAGCTCCTCTGATGCGTAGTGTAATATCCCGTTTAAACATACAACAAATAAATGATTAATATTGAAATTAAATATAATTAGAAAGGAAAATTCAGAATTTGAGAGGAGACATTACAACTTGGCCCTTCGCCCATAGCTCTTGGCCCAAGGGGAAGGGGCTTAAGAGGTACAAACCCTATCGCTTTTACTATAGCACGACCGTAGCACCGCTTCAAGAGAGCACGATGAGGTATCAGAGCACCGCCTCTCCACCGCTGCTGCCATGAAGAGGAAGATCAACCAGAGGAAGGAAGAAGGAAAGAAGAGAAGAGGAGGATAAGAGGAGAGATGGTCTTCGTGGGGTTTCTTCATCGTCTTCCTGGGTGCTTGATGGGTAACGGGTGTCGATCTTCGTTGTTTGATTAGTAGTAGATGTGAATTCGCTTAGAATTGATTGGTTTGATTTGCTGCGGTTAGAGATTCAATTCTGTCCAGAAGGTTGTGTGACTGTTTTCGGGTTCTTAGATGCCGAATTAGTGGTTTCCATCTCCTAGATATATTTAGATAATGTTCTTAGCTTTCAGTGGCCGCCAAGATCACTTAATTCCTACGTACGGATCAAAAGTTATGATAGTTTTCATCTCTGCTGTCCAGAATCCTGACGAGAATGAACTGTCAAGTTGTCTTTTAAAATATGATTGTGTTAATGGAAGATTCAGCGTTTTCACCCAACTAGGTTATTGTAGGCCTGGGTCTTAGCTTTCGATATTGATAAACAACGCTAAGTTTGGTTTAGCCAATTAGAAGTTATGGCTGTTTTCGTGCTGCTGCCCAGTTTTGTCGAGTAGTTCTGACAGACGGTGTTCATCTGTCTTTTGGAGTTAGATGTATACAGAATTCGGGATTTACACCAACTAGATTGTTGTAGATAACTTCATTACCTTTCAAACAAGCCTGAGTTTGCATTTTTATGAATTTCAGCGCAAAAGTTATGTTACTTTTACTACTGCTGTCCTTTACGGCTTCCTGCTAGATTGTAGTTCAATTCGAGTAAAAAATGTAATTTAAACGTTGGGATTTTGGGGTATGTGCTGCGAGTAGTGTCTTGATGTCGTGGTTTCTTATTGAGTAATCTAATGGTGTAGGAGGTGAGGCTTCGAGGTTAGCGGCATCGTCTTTGCCTCCTAACGCATCGCAACGCTAAAGGCAAGTACATGGTAGAGTGGTGAACAATAGATTGTTCGCCATTGTCATTGATATTACTTATCATGCTATTTATTATGCTTTTGTTGCTTATTCTTATACATGGTATTGAGGACATGGATTGAATGAGATTATGATATTGCGTTAATGAGAATGAGATATTGAGTTAATGAGATGGATTATTTTGATGAATAATTAAAGATGTTGCATCATTTACATTCATCATGACAAGAATTGCACGAGCCAGGTCGGTGAGAAAGTCATGTAACTAGTCCGTGAGGTCGGTGAGAAAGATACATGACTAGTCCGAGTGCTCTAGATAAAATCCTACTTCGTGGGGACTTCACGGAGTGAAGGATAGAGTGGTTCATCGATGGGTGAACACTCTGCTATACCGGTATTAGCTGATGAGATGCATATGGGCATGAGCATGATGGTTCATTCGCATATATGAGTAAAATGTTAAATTGTGCGACTTTACCTATACGAAATATGATTTGTTCATTTGAATATGAGAATGACATTCAATAGATAGATGATGATGATGATAGCCTTGATTATGGTTGACAAACTGTTGTTTATGGCTTTATTATGTATTTGCTGAGTCCTGAACTCATTCTTGCTCTATTGTTGTTTTTAGGTGACCGTTGGTGACGTTCCACTCGGGAAGGGCTAGCACACTTGGAATCACAAACTACACCCAATTACTTGATTCATTGGACATGAGACATTTTTGTTTTAGCATGATGACTTATATTTAGGACATGATGGTGTTAAAAAACCTTAGATGATAAGTTAGAGTTGATTATTCATCCAATAGACTTAATCGATTGGTTTGTGTTAATCTTTGTTTATTACCTTACTATGCGTCTAGGAGTAAATTATCTTTGGTTGTCATATCATTATGCTTATATTATTGTGACCCGTGGACGGGTTTTATTGTGATACGTTTGCTGTAATTTATTATAAAATGATGTTAAAATTGATAGTTAGTGTAGTTAGTGGCATTCCGAGCTTAGGGTTGGGCCGGGGTGTTACACGTAGCTTCTTGTTTGACCTCCACGGATGGCGCCAACTATCGTTGCATCGAGACTAGACAGTAGGTACGAGGCATCCTTTAGTCATGGAAGGACCGAACAAGAGAGGAGACAAAGAGCGTGAGAGGTATGAGCATTGTATTGTGAAAGTGTGAATGAGGGAGCCCCCTCTTCATACCCTTAGGGAGACATATATAAAGGGCAAGAAGGTGCATTTCCCTTCTTACCTTTGCCTTACATTGAGAGGGAGGGACATTTAGGTGCATTTTCATAGATATATCTCATGGACTAGATCCATACACACATAACTTTTCTCAGGACTTTCTGAGTATTACCGATGAAGATAGGCGGATGCTAGTAACCCAGATACTGCATCAGCTGGCGGAGAATCTCCACGAAGCCTCCAAAGTCTTCTCCGTGAGAGAAAAAGTGTGAAAACAAGAGGGAGTCAGCAACAGAATAAAACCCAAGTGAAGTAAGATGAGTACAGAACTAGGAGTGATAAGTAAGAGCAGTAGATACGCTATATTTTGGGCAAATGTTTTAGTTTTTGAAATTAAGACCCAAGTCCTAAGGCAACGGCCACCCTAGCTAAGGCTCCTCTGATCGTATGCTCGATACTACTCTGTCGGACCGGATTTCGTAATCCGTAATCCTTTAGAAAATATCGCGCTATTCCTGGATCGAGATAGCGCCACGGATACATTGTTGAATCATTTCATACAACACGTAGACCGAACCATTCATTAATACAAGCATCAGAGTTCAAATAGACCACGTCGGGTCGAGTTTACAATAGGGCCGACCAGGCCAAAAGAGTTCATTACAAAACATCGAATACGATAGCGGAAGCAAAAGGGTAGAGCGCTTCCCACGAACAAGCGATCGGGTATCCTGTACGACCGATATTAACCAAGGCGTGGGTAATATAGGTTGTACGCAGCATCGACGAGCCAACTAGACTGAGGCGAGACCCAGACTATGGAACTATGCTACTCTTCTTCATTTCCTTGCTCCTCGGCATCTAGATCCTCGTAGTAGGTGTAGTCTCCATGATCCATGGGTTCAGAGGGTTGGGGGAAAGAGCGAGGATGAGCACAACTTCCGTGCTCGCGAGCCAACACACAAAATGCAATAATATACATGCAAGGCTTAACAAGGATGGCTCGGGTTCTTTTATTTGCGCAAAGCAATATTTTTAAATACCAATATTAAAAAGCCCTATCACTTAGCATTTTAACCAAATTGCATTTTTATTAAAGAGAATAGTTGTGCAATATTGATAACAGCAGAGGCTACCGCCCCCTTATGCTTATTTTTTATGGTGGTGACATCCACCTATTAACAACACTGGGTACGATTGCCCAGAAAAAAAAAATCCAAATCCAGGGTCACAACAACCCATCACATTTCATCCCACCCATAAAAGTTTTATAAATAGAACTAACTCATGTAAGTTCCCATGTCCGCCCTTGACCGTGGGCACGACTCTTCGAACAGTTTATTACACTCTGCAGAGGTTGTACACTTTACCCACAAGAGACAATCATCTTGACATGTACACATGTTTCCGTAGACATGTGAGTCAAAGGGAGATCGTCACAAGGCCTTTACAATGCATCCTCAAGATTTGTTACACCCGCTAAGGTTTCACCTCGAGAAGGGTTACGCCACATAGACCCACAACCCTTTCTCGGACTCTCTTGCGCCACACGGCTTACGCTCACATAGACCCGTAAGTCGTACACCCCAACCCATAACCACAAAGGCTTATGGCGTCGCGGGTCATCTGCCTGGTGCAACTCGTACTAACGGATATAAATTATTTAGCTAGGTCGACACCATTATAGACATGTGGTTGTACTATTTTACATTAGGAGGTCATCACAGGATTAAGTCCTTAGGGGCCATCTGGGCGGTTCATACCACATACCATCCACAACCAACATTCCTTGGGCTGCAATAGCACCCACCAACATACCATCCATCATACCATCTGCCGAGATGTGATAAGCAATTTTTAGGGTTTTGAGAGGTACAAAATTACATTAACACAACCATCTCAGTCATTTACACCCAATGACTGCCCCAAAAACCATGTTCGTGTTTAAAAGATGATGATTGGGGTAGATATTACCCCGAAACTTAAGCAAGGCTAGCATGATGCTTAAGTATAGCCTATAACTAGTATAGTTACCATATAATTACTAGGGTGATAAGGATTTAAGGCAATTCAATTATCAAGGGATGGTGTATTAATAATTAAACATCAAATTGGCATTTAACTACCTTAGGATTTTTAACATATATTTACATAAGGAAGTTAAAGCGTGCAATTTGATATTTTAAAAGGACATAATTTGCATAAAATGTAGGTTTAATATGATCAAAGTGTTGACTGGCCTGGGTCTAGGGCTAGGTGATCTTGATACTCTTGAGCTTGATTGAAGTGGAGGTCTCCTACTTCTTCGAACTCCACGCGAACGATCGTACCGGAAAAAGAAACAAGCGAGCAAACAAAACAAGTAAGCGACAATAATCATCAAATGAACTCCAAAATGAACCAAACTAGTACCAACAGCAAGAACTTGATTTTAAAAAAATTTAGAAACAAACTTCATAATTTTTGGAGTTGAAATGAGGGAGAAAAGAATTTTTTAAAGTCTCTCTTTTGAATTAAAATAGGAATAGAAATAGAAAAGAAAAAGGCTGGCGGCAGCCCATGGTTTTAGTGCTTCGGCCTGGCGCAAAATTTGGGCCACGACGCGCACGCGGCCCGTGGGCTTGGCGGCCAAAACAGAGAAAAGGGGGGGGTACTCAGCCCGACCTCACTTGTGCCAGAGGGGAGAGGGAGATGAAGGGGCGGCGCGATGGAGGAGGAGGAGGGGTTCCGGGGCACGTAGCGGCGGCGGTGGCCAGAGGGAGCGACGGCGCTCGGGGAGAAGGGGGCTCGGGGCCGTGCGTTGACGACGGCGAGCGGTGACTAAGGTGAGTCCCTTGAAATCTTCGCTCGACTTTCTTGCTCGGGAGGGAGGGGACAAGTGAGGGGGTTTGGCCGGAGGGGGGGAGCTCGGTGCTTCGGCTTCTTGGTGACAGGGGCAGGGGCAAGGGGGAGCTCGTCCCTTCTTATAGCCGAAGGGGAGGGCTTTGGAGCCGGGGAGGGAGGGATGGCCGTTGACGTTGGGGGCGGCGCAAGGGCTGAGGCGGCACTAGCAGGCGAGCGACGCGGCGGGGTTGCGCGCGAAGGCCGAGGCGGGAAAGAGGGGATGGGACTAGACGAGGGGAGGGCACGGTTGCCGTGGCGGGCCTGACGCGGGTAGCGGGGGCACGACCGGAAAGCCGGGATGTGACTAGGTGCAGGCGACGCGGCCGGCGAAAACGGGGGAATGGGGAAATGACGCGTCGGGCGCGCGCGAAGGCCGAGGCGGCGCAATGGCAGCAGATCCGGGGGATAGGGAGAGAACCGGGGAGGGGATGCGACGGGGAGAGGACACGGTCACCAGGGTGCTGACACGGCCGGCGGGGGCGGAGACTGAGGATCTGGGGATGGCGAGGCGAGGGTGCCAGGGCTAGGGAGGTAGGGAAGGAGAAGGGCTAGGGTGTATTTGGGGGGGTTTGAATTTTGAGAATTTTGGGAGTTTTGGAGATTGAACAACTTGATCTTTTGAAAATTCTTGCAACTGAAATTTGGGTGTTACACACCCGCGTCTTGGCTTCCTAGAACAAGGCCAGGTTCAACAATCTGAGCGGCTGGAGGATCTTTGCCAGGCGGGGCTGCTCCGTGGCCGTCCACATGAAGAATCCCTGCCCGCTCTACATCTACTTCCTGGGCGACGCTGTGAGCTTCCACGGCGTTTAGACCGTGCCCTAGGTCGAGAACCTGTACCCCTGCTCGGACATAAAGCCAGAGGAGGAGCTCGAGAGCTTTGGGAGAAGCCGGAGGAGGAGCTCGAGATGGGTCGTCGTGGCTAGTTTTGGCTGAAGAAGAAGACGGGGGAGGAGTAGAGAACGAAGAGAGGTGCCGCCGCTAGTGCAGGAGAGAACGAGACGAAGGGGATTGGGGATTGGGGTCTAGGGCAACAGCGGTGCGGCCCGTGCGTCTTGCGATTGCGAGGAGCCGAGGAGGACGAATGGGCTTGGGCTGCAGCGGTGCAGTTTGCGAGGCTGCGTTCAAACTGGCCCGATTTTTTTGGGCCCGATTCGCAAACCTAACGGGGGGCGGCAGAACCGGTTTGGCCGATTCATCGGTCAAAAAAAATCCCTGACTACAACTACCATCCCTTTCCTTACTTGTCACCGCAAAGCTCTTATCATCGACTCCATCGGTGGAGGTAGCTACCTGCTGAATAACCAAGGTTAGATAGTAGCCAGTGCAGTGCAGTGCAGTGCACTATTTGGCCATGGCAGCTGCGGCTAAGCTGCAAGTGCTATCAGCAGCTGTTCCATCCGGCGCCATCACCACATCAAGCCCAAGTCGTCGTCGTCGTCGGAGCTTCCAACTCGCCGTTTCACCTTCACCCGCTCCCTCTGCGCGTGCGCGTGCCGGCCGCTTCTCCCTCCGGTGCCGAGGGCGAGGATTCCCTAGCGGCGATGATGGCGACAACAACGTCGACGCGACCGCTTCTCCTTCTCAATCTCAAGAAGAGGACAATGATTCCTTGTCCGGGTGAGCATGAACACTAGCAGCTAGCTAGCTCCTTCGATTCCCCTCCTTCCTAAGTCCTAACACTTGTCTCGAGGTTACACATGCAATGGATTCTAAAAAAAAAACGATTATATATGCAATTAATTAATGTAGATGGGTTGCTGCTGTGGCTGCCAAGATGAGCGCAGCTGCTGCCTCGCTCCTCACTACCACTGCTACATCTACAGCACCACCACAGGTGATGATATCGCCGGCTGCTCTCGGAGATCAGGCCTTCTTCCTCTCGATGTACGACCTCTTCCTCACCTACGGCTCCATCTTTCGCCTCACCCTTGGCCCCAAGGTCCGTCCCTCCCCCATCATACTCCACTTCCAATTCCTGAGTTCCTAATTATCTACTTAATCTTTTCTTCTTCTTGCCAGTCTTTTCTCATAGTTTCTGATCCGGATATAGCCAAGCACATCCTCAGAGACAATTCCAAAGCCTATTCCAAGGTCCTTGTTATTATATATTCTTACTTCTTCTGGATATTACCTACTAACTTGCCTTCCCAACGAGACAGTACCTGCTGTTTATGCTTGATGTGTCTTAATGCTGCAGGGTATTTTGTCGGAGATACTGGAATTTGTCATGGGAAAGGGTTTGATCCCAGCTGATGGCGAGACTTGGCGTGTGCGCAGACGCGCTATTGTCCCCGCGCTGCATAACAAGGTCTGCCCTGTCCTTTTTCTTCCCTCTTGTTCACACGGGCTTAATTTATCAACTAATCTTTAATTTTCATGCTTAATAATTTGCAGTATATAACTGCTATGATTGATCTGTTTGGAAAAGCCTCGCATAGGCTCTGCAGCAAATTGGACAAGGCTGCGTTGGATGGAGAGAATGTGGACATGGAGTCTGTCTTCTCTCGAATGACCTTGGATGTCATTGGGAAGGCGGTCTTCAATTATGAGTTTGATTCGTTAACTTATGATAAAGGAATAGTTGAGGTCAATGCTTAGTCTACTCCCCTCCTTATGCTCGATCATTTGGTTTATTCATAATCCACCCCTGTTTCCTCTCTTCATCCTTCCTCCTTGTTCACATCCGGTTTCTTGATTTCTCGCTTTATCAATCTCCTCATTTGTTGCTGGATGATCAGGCGGTCTATGTCGTGTTGAGAGAAGCTGAAATGAGGAGCACTTCTCCTATACCAACTTGGGAAATACCCATATGGAATTATATCTCCCCTCGGCAGAGGAAAGTCAAGGAAGCTCTTGCGTTGCTTAACACTACTCTTGATGAGCTCATTGCTATTTGCAGGGTAATTCTTTGTGACAATAGGATCCTTTCCTGCTGTTATTCCTAAAAAAACTAACATACCGTTTTGCTCATTAATTATATCAGAGATCGGTGGAGCGAGAGGATTTGCAGTTTCATGACGAATACATAAACGAGCAAGATCCTAGTATTCTTCATTTCCTCGTGGCAGCTGGAGACGATGTACCATCTAAGTGTACTTGTAATATGATTCAGTTATTTCAATATTGTCGTGTTCACCTTGCTTTGTCACATCTGCATTAACTAGGTGTCCAGCAAGCAACTCCGTGATGATCTGATGACACTTCTCATAGCTGGCCATGAGACCTCTGCAGCAGTCTTGACTTGGACATTTTTTCTTCTCTGTAAGGTATTGAGTACTGACATGTCCAATTAGAAGTCTTGTCAGTGATCACAGCGATTTATGATGTTTTTCCTTTCAATGTGAGGACATGTTCATTTGTCATGCCAGTCATGCTAGGTAGTTTGAAGTATATGTTGGATGTTAAAATAAGTTGAGATCGTATCCAGTTAACTAATTGACTCGCCAATTGTACCTGATTCTACATGGTGCTGATTTGATTTCACAAGCTGTATGAAGATGTAGCATTTTGTTTTCAGAGTATTGAGTTGATTGCTTTATAATGAAGTTATCATTCATTTACTTTTTCTCGTATTGCTTATCTGCAGTATCCAGAGGTTATGGCAAAGCTCCAAGATGAGGTACTTTTCCCTTTTTATTTTCCATCTAACAGGCATTTCCTAAAGTTCACATCGGGCTGCAACCGTACAAATTATTGTCACTCAATATCCCCAGGTTGATAGTGTTCTAGGTGACCGTTTACCAACAATTGAGGATGTGAAGAAACTAAAGTACACTACTCGAGTGATTAATGAAGTATGTGACTAGTGCCCAACAGCTTTGCATATGATCAGTGCTTGCTCCTGAAATGATGATTTCCATTGTTGCACGTGCATGATAAACCTTACATCTTCATTTTCGTTGCAGTCATTGAGACTTTACCCACAACCTCCGGTTCTAATCCGTCGATCCCTTGAAGATGATATGCTTGGGGAGTATCCTATTGGACCGTAAGAACATTCTCGCACACCCTTAGTGAATGAAATTATGTCGTAGCAAAAGGACCAGACAGTATAAAAAAGGGACCTCCGGTTACTACGAAGGGAACTAGAGGATCCTCGGAAAAGGGGAGCGATGTTAAGAGAAGCAAATGTGTATTAATTATCTTGAAAAATGTCCCCTTATTACATGGAGAGAGATGACTATTTATAGCTTTCCGACTAGAGCATCCGAGATTACAATTCTACCCTTAAAAAGACCCTACACTTGTAGGGGCTGCAGAGGCTTTTCCTTCTTCCTTGCATAGCCTTCGGTTCATGGTGGATCCTCCTGGTCCTGGTTCATCTGGTTGGTATACGTGGTCCATCGGCACCTCTTCCCCTTCGCACCGTGCGAGGTACCCCCGGGCCGAAGGACTTAGCCACCTTTCAGTGCCCAGCAGGTGGCCCCTAGCCGGGGTCCCGGGGGCTTCCTGCACCCTTCGGCGCCCCCCTCGAAGGTACCCTTGGTACCCTTCATTGGGGGAGGGGACGGGATTTTTTTTAAAAAATAATCTAGTTTTATTCAAAATTACAGTAATAATACCACCTTTTTTCATTTTACAAGAATAATCATCCGTCGCTTAACCATTGGGCGACTTGGTCCAAGTAGCCCAACCGTTGAGCGACTTGGACACTTGTCACTCAACGGTTAGTCCTAGTGCACAGCTCACTCAGCTAGCAGGGCATACATTGTGCCCGTTGAACACCCTGCTTTGCACGATTTGCTTCACGCGCTTTGCACGTTGTGCTTTCGCTTTTGCCTGTTCGGCGTGGCCTCCGGATTTTTTTTGCTATGACGAGGCAAAGTGAGGACGGAGGTAGTGAGGTGTTCTACACTAGTGACCTCGGGTGGTCGACGGTGATGGAGCACGTCCTTCGGACCCTTGTCCAAGAGGGGAAGTTTGAGTCCCTTAACGTGGTGCGCGTTCCTGGGGTGGAGACGGTGCTCGCACCTCGATCGGACGAGGCGGTTATCTTCGTGGCCTATTTCGACACGGGCCCTCGGATGCCCTGTGTCCCGCTAGTTTCACAAGTGCTCAGGCTTTACGGGGTGGAGTTGGCTCAACTGACGCCAAACTTCGTCGTGAAGTTGGGGGTCTTCGAGTGGATCATGCGATCTGCTGGGGCGGCAAATGGCGAGGCCCGGCTATTTGCGTACATCCACGATGGTCGGTGCCAACCAAAGAAGAAGAACACCGGCGAGACCTTGAACTTTGGCAGCGTGAACGTCCAGCCGAAGGCTTGCCACTAAATGTACGTGCTGGCTCCGGCGGCGCGGAATCAGTGGGAAACCAATTCGACCCAGAGGTGGTTCTACCATGCGTCCCCGGCGGGCGATGGTATCCATCCCACCGGGGGGCTCATCCATCGCACTCCCTCCCCCGAGATTGTGTTGACCTCGCGGGAGGAGGCCCACCTTGTGCTACTGCTGAGTGCAACAGCCAGGCTCTCCACGCGAGACCTGGTGGAAGAGTTTTGCTCATTTCGGGTGTGGCCACTTGCGCAGGGCTGGAGTGTCACTCGTGGGGAGCCCAAGGATGGGCTTCCCACCATCGAAGTTGACAGGCGGCCTTTGTTCCTCTCTTTTGTCTCTTTTTTTTTATTGGAATCTGGCTTCCACTGTAGTCACCCCAATCGACGAGGCGGCCCAGAGCACGGAGGTGCTTTTGGGTCCCTATACTAGGGAGGAGCACGCGAAGTGTCTGGTGGTGGTGCGAGAGCACCGACTTAACTAGGCCTACAAGGACAGGGCGCGTCTGTCGGAGTGCTGGGACCCGAACGGGGGGAGGAAAAAAAATGCGCTCGCGCCCCTAATGAGTGTGACTCTATGGGTCCCATCTCTGTGGTGCCTTTGCACTCCGCGTGCTCCGAAGGTGAAGACGGCCCATCGTGAGCTCAGGTGGACGTGGTGGAGAGGCCGGCGAAGCGGGTGTCACACGGGTTGTCGCTGGAGCCCTTCGCCGGGCGTCGGCCTACTCTGATGCGTTCTTTGTGGTGGGGTCTCTGGGTCTCTGGAGGTAGGCAGTCGAAGGGGTGGCGAGCTCGTTTGGCGTCGCGGGCTTGCCCCTTGAGGATTCCTTGGCTGGTAGCACCTCGTCGCGCATTTATAGCAGGGGCTCCGAGGACTCTCGGGTTCTTCCTCTCACCCCGGAGCGCAATGTGATTGGTAAGATTCCCTTTCCATTGGTCGCACATTTGGCTGCGTATTTTCCCTTGTGCATCCGTCTTGACTTGTGTCGCTTGCTGTGCAGCTGTGAGCGATGGGGAGGAGATGGGCTGGAGGGGCTCTGTGTCATGGAGCTCTGGGGTCAGGCCTTCGCTTGTTCTTGCCCTAGCCCCTGCCCCTGCCCCGAGCCCTGCGGCCACCGTTGACCTAGGTCCGCTTTGTCCTGCGGAGTTTAAGGTGACCGCAGGTGCGTTGGAGGTTTGCGAGAAGGTGGCACGCTTTGCTGTTGGGGACCTATTTTGGAACATGCCCCTTAAGAGCATGTTCAGCTCCGTCGAGGCGAACGCTGTGAAGGTATGTCTCTTGTGCTTTGACTATGTTAGCTTCATGAGCACATATTTGATGCTTGGTGATATGCAGACCCTGATGCTATCACGCTCGCTCGAGGGCGATGTGCTGTGTAGCTTTGATGAGATCCAGAAGCAGGTGGACTCGATGCAAGCGTGGAGTGAGGCCCTGGGCGCTGAGCGGGAGGCCTTCGCTAATAAGGCGAGGGCCTTGGAAGCTAAGGTGGTGGAGCTGGAGGGTGAGCACGACGGGCTGTGGGGGAGGTGCGGATGGTCTGGGGCATCTGGGCCGAGCTCGAAGTGGAGGTGCAGGCAGAGCGGGAGCTCTCCAACTTCGTGGCGCAGGTGACTTGGGAGGCAATGGAGACCCTAGAGGCCATCAGGATGGAGCTCAGCACAGTGCCCTCCACGGAGCTATTGTGCAGAGGAGATGGACATCACCCTGGGGCGCCTCTGCCACAGCGAAGAGGTGTGCCTGCCTGCGCCTACGGGGATCACTGTGCGAAGGTGTCCTGGCAGGCAGCCTTCGCTACCATATAGAAGGCTGGCTACGGGCATGTTGACACCCTCGTGAGTCGCTCCGTGCTCGTGGCCATTGTGGAGGAGGTTGCAGCTAGGCACCGCCAGACGTGGAAGGCAAGCAACGCCTTTGTCCAGGACATCTGGGCTCCACACGGCCGAGATGCCATGATGGATTCCCTCCGGGCGGTGCAGGCCCAAAAGAGGAAGGGGAAGGCTCTGGCAGAGGACGAAGGTGCTAGCGAGCGGGGGACCACCACCACAGACAAGGTGTGACCCTTGGCTCGCTTCGGGCAGGCCAGATCTTTTGCTTTCTGTAGCTAGGCTTAGTTAGCTCTCCCCCTATCTTTTTCCTTATTTTTTTTGTATGGCTCGCTCCGGGGCCTACGCTCCGGGGGGCAGGGGGTTAAACGGAGGGGTTCGCCCTATTTTGTAATGAACCCTGCTTTTGAATGAAAAACATTTGATTGAAAAAGTCTCGCTGTGGGGTTTGTGTGATTCGCTTAGCATGCTTGGCAGTTGTGAACTTCGGACTTGTGCTTTGTGCAGGGGGACTTTCTACTACTTCGATGCACTGCTGGCCGAGGGGTATGTCCGTCCGAGGGGCTTGTGATGAAGGTCACTGCCCCTTAGCACAAGCCGAAGGCGGAGCGCTTCCTTCGCTCTGTTTAGCCACTGCAGCTGTGCTACTAGGGTGTCGTGTATCATGGCATGAAGTGGCAGCATTGGCGCCTGGCGAACCCAGGTGGGACCATGGAGGATTTTGCGCTGTTTTGTCGGCGCAAAGCTGTCGTGGCGCGCTTTGGGATCGCCTGCTTCTGGTAGCAGCGGGGCTATGCGGTGCCCGAGGAAGGGTCTTCGGCATGGTGTGCCGCACTGGCCCCGGTCTAGGAGGCACCCTGCACCTCTGAGGCGGGATGCAGTAAATATGTGGAGAGGGACCTACTGAAGTTCATGGAGATGGGTCCCTCTGACAAGGAGCTGATGCAGTGGGTGCTGTACACGGATGTACTGTATGTGGACGAGCCATAGGCATTGATCGCTGTGTGTGTTTTATTTTATATATTCTTTTTATCGGTTACTTTGTTATGTATCCCTTGCGTGACGTGCTTGGTTGATTTGCAACTTCGTGCGGTTAAGACCCATTGCCTGTTGTATTGTAGTGATTTGTAACTTGTTGTGATGAATAAAATCTGCTTATGGATGTATGTATTGTTTTGCTTTGCCTCTTGTTTTGTTTTGTACCTAGGGCTTTGGGGGAGTTTAGCAATACCTGCGAGGATAGGCAAGGTAGGGTGCCGTCCCCCGTATCTCTTTAGGTAGGGCTTCAGAGGAGCCCTAATTGTTGTGCGAGGGGGAGGCAAAGACGAGCGTTGTCCCCATACTTTTTTAGGTAGGGTTCTGGGGGAGTCCTAATTTTTGTGCAAGGGTAAGCGAAGCCGAGCGCCGTCCCCCATACTTTTTTAAGTAGGGCTCCAGGGGAAGCCTAATTTTTTGTGCAAGGAGGAGGCGAAGCTGAGCGCCGTCCCCCATGCTTTTTTAGGTAGGGCTCCAGAGGAGCCATAATTTTTTGTGCGATGGGGAGGTGAGGCCGAGCGTCGTCCCCCATACTTTTTTAGGTAGGGCTCCGGGGGAGCCCTAATTTTTATGCAAGGGGGAGGCAAGGCTGAGCGTCGTGCCCATGCCTTTTTAGGTAGGGCTCCGGGGGAGCCCTAATTTTTATGCGAGGGGAGGCCCAAGCGCCGTCCCCCATACTTTTTTAGGTAGGGCTCTAGGGTCCCTAATTTTTTGTGCGAGGGGGAGGCGAGACCGAGCACCGTCCCCCCTGGTGGACCTTAGGGCTCGAGGCCTAGCACGGTGTCCGTTTTATACGCGCATGCCCTGGAGAGCGTCGGTGGGCCCTAGGGATACGAGCCATGCGTGATTTCTAGTTTATACACGCGCGCTTGTGAAGGACCTCGGTGTGCATTGGGGCTGTGAGCCATGCGCTGTGTTGTAACATCCCAATTTTCTGAGGTTTTTCAAAATTCTTTTGACTAGTTAGTCCTTTGGAAAATTTACCCAAGTTTTATTTGTATTTTTACTAAAGCTTAAATGGACTTTCAATAGCAAAACAATTTAATGTGATTAATCTAAACATTAATAAATTTTAAAACTATTTTATTTGAGTTCTCTGTGCTTGGAAATATTTTCCAGATTTTTCTGAAATTTTTTCAAGTGCATTTGCTATTTTTCTTTTGCTATTTGGATTTACTGTATTTTCTAAATTACCAAATCTATTTAAATCTCAGATAATCCAATGGGCTGAATTCCCTAAACCCCGGCCCATCTTTCCCGCTTTTCGGCCCAACACGCTCGGCCTTTCCCTTTGTCCCGCCGCAGCCCAGTCGCCTCTCTTTTCTCTGTCACATGGGGCCCGCATGTTAGGTCGTCACCCACCTCCCTCTTTCATCCTCCCCGCGCTGAGCTTCACTGCCGCCATTGCTACTCCTTCGAGCTTCGTCCGACAATGGGAGAAACAACCCGATTTTTCCGCACCGAATTCGCTGTTCTCTTTCCCTTATCAACCCGGATCCAAACCAACCTCTATCCTATCTCGTGGCACCGTCGAACTCTGTTTTCACCGCATAGCTGAAATGGACTCTAACGGTGATCCACCAATCCGGCCATGCCCCCTCCCTATAAAAGGCACCCCCGAGATTGCCCTTCCCTCCTCATCCCGAATCCTCAACTCTCTTCGCCCCAAACCACCTTAGATCGTCGGAATTTGAGCTTTAGGTTTTTTTGCCCGAAGCTTTTCTTTCGCCTATTGCCCCGGAGTCGTCGACCATACCATCAGAACTGCCATCGCGAGTTCTACCTTAGGAACCCTTCACACAACCGGAGAGTTTCCGAAGCTCATCGCCGACAAACACCCGAACCACCTCGCCGCCGGTCAATCCTTCGCGCCCCTCGCCGCTTAGGTGCTCATTGAGTTTGTTGTAGCGCCCTCTACACGCTGGTACCCTCGCCGACCGGCCAAGCACCACCGTTCATTGGAACCTTTGGTTCCCGAGCCCTCGTCGTCGTTTAGTTGACGTGGCTGTCCATGTCGCACCACCTGAGTGCCACGTCAGACCTAAACGCCTCGTGTCGCCCACATGTCTGCCAAGTAAGCGACGCGTCAATGCGTACATGTCACCCGAGCCCTAAACCCATACCCAAACCTCGGTAGATCTGTTCCATCGCGATCCAAGCCAATGACATGTGGTCCCCACATGTCAGATCTGCTATTCCGTAGACTCATGAGCCGTAGACACATTGACTAGATCCATGGACTTGGTCCATAGACCCCTGGCCCCACCTGTCAGCCACTGTGCCAATTTCCCTGGTTTTATTTTTAATTTTGAAATCAGGGTTGACGTCATGCTGACATCATTAATCGGAATTTCCAGTAGAAAGTTAATTCAGGAAATTGAAACAGTAAACCCTTTTTTCTTTTTCTTTAGGTTTAGATCTTCCAAAAGCTTGTTCTTCCTCATACAAACTCTGATTGAACCCATTCAAATTTCTAAATTCATCTAAATTCAAGCTCTACCTTCCTGAGATTTTTATTTAATTTTTGGAGTTTTTTATATCTCTATTTTGTATTTATTTTATTTATTTGCTTTCATTTACGAGTAGACGTTGATACTTCGGGGAATTTTGAGGAAGAAGTTGATCAAGCCCAAAACCAGTACCAAGACTTGTTTCAAGGCAAGTTGTACCTTTGACCATGTCAAACCTAGTTTTCTAAAATTACTTTGATTCAATTATTGCATTTACTTTAAGTATTTATTTAAATGCTTTGGGATTAGCTATTCATCTAATTGGTTTATATCCACCTTGTCTATTGTAATGTCATGATCTTTTGTCACCCTAGTTTGGTTAATTATTATTTGGTATTATCATAGTACCAACGTGGGTTGGTTAGATACGAATAGTTTGCTTAGCAAGCAACGAGTCATTCATATCATCTGAGATGCAAATATAAACTTGACTAAGTGATTATGGAATTTTGTGTAAAACTGTGTGTTGTGTGCTATTACTCGTTGATGGCACGTGTTGCACTTAACCAACAGGGTGGGAAAAGATTTAGACTGAGGCGAGTGGTGGAACTGTGTGATATGACGTAGCTTTGTGATTGGGATATATGAATCTTCATGACTTAGTTAGAATTTGGCAGTCTCGTCTTGGTCAATTAAGGATTTAACTTTGTGCGCCATTGAACTGAGCCACAACTGTTCAACCATATGCAGTATGGGATGGGCCTAACTTAGTAAATTACGAATCTCGATATTGATTATTCGTAGATAGGTTAAGTTGTGTGCCAGGGGTGGAGGTGTGTTTCTGCCTGTGTGGCGATCCACATCGATGGACGGTTCGCCACTTCCAGGTCCAACGATGTGCGACGGGCTAATTTTCTGTGTGGGCATTGGTGCCATCAGTAAAACAAATCGGGAGTGTTAGTTGTTGAGTTAAAATTTTAAAAATGTTTTGTTATGATTAGTGCTAGCTGCACTGGTTATATCGTGTGGGTAAAGTGTACAACCTGTGTAGAGTGTTCAACAATCTATTCGAATAGCCGCATCCGCGGTCATGGACATGCTCGGGGATTTCACACGAGGGGTATATTTTTATAAAACAATTGGGAAGGGACAGCTGTGTGATTTAACCCATATGGCTGTGTGAAAGAAATTGATTTGGCTACGTGTCGTTGTGAAAATAATTGATAAATTATTATTGTTTTATTTGTTTTGAATTACACTTTCAATCTATTATTCATATTCAACTACAACTGTTGCTTTTATGCAAAAGAACCACATAAGCTATTTTTTTTGGAATAAGCCATCATCTATAAATATATTATGTGGTACAACTTGCTGAGTACTCGGAGTACTCATTCTTACTACAACCATTCAACTGAAGTGGAGGAATCGTCGTCTGCCTTCGAGGAGGAGCTGTACGTGGATGGTGATCACTAAGTCTTGATCCCAATCGGTTGCCTGTGGCTAGTCGATGGGTTTTCGCTGGAGTTGTTTTCGTTCCGTTGCTGCTTATTTACTTTCTGTCAGCCTTGCATGGCTTAATAATTGTAAACCTGACCATAAGGTCAAAACTATTACTTGTTATTTAAATTATTCATGTGTTCTATTATTCGTCTTGTGTGGATCGATATTCATCTATGTTGATACTGTGTGCATTAGTGTGATCCTGGACTAGTGCATTATACACAGAGGGTCCACAATTGCATTTTGGGTCCCGACAAATGTCTTATTTATACACTCGTGCCTGTGGAGGACATCGGTGTGCACTAGGGTTGTGAGCCATGCACGGTGTCTTATTTATACACCCGTGCTTGTAGAGGGCATTGGTGTGCACTAGGGATGTGAGCCATGGGCGGTGTCTTGTTTATACACTTGTGCCTGTGGAGGGCATCGATGTGTACTGGGGCTATGAGCCATGTGCGGTGTCTTATTTATACACTCATGCCTACAGAGGGCATCGGTGTGCACCGGGGCTATGAGGCATGTGTAGTGCCTTGTTTATACACTCGTGCCTGCGAAGGGCCTTTGTGTGTGGGGTCTATTTCATTGATGGGGAATGAAGCACCCAAAGTTCTACACATGCCTTTGTACATGCCTCTGTCGCTTTAGAGCGGCAGGGCGACGATAGCCCGGGCGCAGTCAGGTTTTTACAATTGAGCGACCCTAGGGATAAAACTTGTGGAGGCTTTTGGCATTCCACGTATGATCCAGTTGTTGTCCCTCTAGCGTTGCGATGTAGTAGGAGCCCGCCCTTGTTGCTCAAGTGATGATGTATGATCCTTCCCATTTGGACTCCAACCTGCCCACGGTTGCCGGGTTCATGACGCGTTTGAGGATCATGTCACCTGGCGTGAGGGGGCAGACCCTAACCTTCTTGTTGTATGCCGCCGCGACGCCCGCAGCATATCTTGCCAAGGTTTTTATGGCCTATACGCGAGTTTCTTCGAGGAGATCCAAGGAGACCTTCCAGTCTGTTGGCTCATGATCCGCCCTGGTACGGAGGGACTTCACGACGAACCTCCCTTCGGTCATTACATCATCGCCGAAGAGGAGTTTGAATGGTGAGAATCCCGTGGCTCGGCTGGGCGAAGTGTGGAGCGCCCATGGAGCTTTGAGGAGCTCTTCGATCCAAAGGTCCTTTTGCATGCCAACGAGGTGCTTGGTTAGCCCCGCCAGTAAGTTGTCGTTGGCTCGCTTGACCAACTCGTTGGACTCGGGGTGCCCTACTAATGAGAAGCATATGTTTGTTCCCAGGCCTTCACAGAATGCTTTGAAGCATGCGGAATTGAATTGGGTGCTATTGTCTATGACGATGTTGCGTGACACCCCATATCTACAGATGATGTTTTTCCATACAAACCGCTGGGCTACCGCGGTGATGATTTTTTCTATGGGCTTCGCTTATATCCATCTTGAGAAGTACTCAATGGCGACAAACGCGAAGCGAAGGTTGCCCTTGACCACTGGGAATGGGCCGCCTCCTGTGCATCGAGCGCAGTCCCTTGTGCTTCGGACGCAGCCTAAGGCGGAAGATGTTTGTCATGGGGCGTTGTGTGGAGCTGGCCAGTTTTGTGAGTTCGTCGGCCTTCTCATTGTTTCCCCTTGGGATGATTTGTACAATGATGCTGAGAAAGTGTTTCGCTACCTCGTGGACCGTGGCCAGGTACCTAGCCATTTCGAGGTCTCTGGCCATGAATGATTTGTTGAAGTGGCCCGCCATAAGGCGGGAGTTGCTTTTGATTATTATGCGCTTGGCCCCTAAAGCCTTGGCCTTGTGGAGGCCCAGCAACACGGCCTCATGTATTCGTTGTTGGGAAGTCAAGGCGGGGGTGTGCGACATGCTTCGCCCATTTGGGGAGACCAGGATGGCCACCGCACCTACCCCGTGGCACACCAAGAGCCATCGGTGTAGATTGTCCATGGGGCCTCAGCCTAGGGTAGGGGGCCTCCTCAAATTGGGGAGTCCATTCAACGACAAAGTCGGCGAGAGCCTGTGATTTGATGGCCGTGTGCGCGGCAAAGGTAAGGTCGAAAGGCGCCAGTTCTGCGGCCCACTTGCCGATTCGACCCAAAGCACCTTGTTGCATAGCATTAGCGCGAGTGGGTAAGACGTCGGGATCGTGATGGCGTGCGCCAGGAAGTAGTGCCGCAACTTGTGCAAAGCCATGAGTAGGGCGTATGCCAGCTTCTCCATCTCCGTGTACCTGACTTTGGCCTCTTGTAAGGCCTCCGACACATAGCACACGGGGCGTTGTCCACCGTTGTGTTCTTGGACGAGGACCGCGTTCACCACTAAGGAGGACACGGCAAGGTACAACAACAGATTTGTGTTGGTGACCGTGCTTGGTAGTCAAAGTGAGGTGTTACTTGAGTTCTTGGAATGCTCGCTGACAGTTTTCTATCCATCGGAATGGCTCCGCGCCGTAGAGCGTTTTGAAAAAGGGCAAGGCCTGCTCCGTAGAGCGGGATAAGAATCGGCTGAGTGCTGGGAGGCGCCCTCTCAGCCTTTGTACTTCTCGGGCACTTAGGGGGGCTCCATTTCTTGGATGGCTTTTATTTTTTCAGGGTTTTCCTTGATACCCCTCTCAGACACGAGGAATACTAGGAGCTTGCCCGCCTTTACGCCGAAGGTGCATTTTTCTGGGTTTAGCTTTACCCCCTCCGTCCGAAGGCTGGTGAAGGTTTCTTGTAGGTCTACTGTGTGGGATCCCGCAAGCACACTTTTGACAATGATGTTGTTGACGTAACCAAACTAGTTGGCTAGGACCTTTGTGATGAGCCGAGTAAAGGTTGCTCTGCGTTCTTGAGACCGAAGGGCATCTTGGTGAAGCAGTACGTGCTGATCGGTGTGATGAACGCAGTCTTCGTCTTGTCCTCCTGGGCCATGAATATCTTATGGTAGCTGGAGTAGGTGTCGAGGAAGCTCATCAGCTCGCAACCCAAGGTGGCGTCCACCAGTTTGTCAATGCGAGTAGGGGAAGTTATCCTTCGGAGATGCTTTTGTTGAGATTTGTGAAGTCGATGCACATGCGCCACTTGCCGGTGATCTTTTGCACTAGAACGTGGTTGGCCAACCATTCGGGGTGTTTTATTTCCTGAATGACCCCTGCTTTTCGTAGCTTGGCTATTTTCGTCTTGGCCGCCACAAGTCGTTCGGTCGACATGCGGCGAAGTTTTTGTTTCTTGGGGGCGCCTTGCTTTTAATGGTCAGGTGGTGCTCGATGGTTTCTCGGGCCACTTTGGGGATATCCTTTGGTCCCCACGCATAGATGTTCATGTTGCTGCGGAGTACATCGAGGATGGCGTCTGCCTCCGGCTGGAGGTCTGCTCCGAGGGCCAATGTTTTCTCTGGTGACGCTTCCCTCAGGGGGACCCTTCGGAGCTGCCCCTTCGGTTTGGCCTTTGGTAACCATTTTGCTGAGGGGGGTCTCCTTGGGCCCCTTCACCTAGCTCGATTGTGTAGACATGGCGGGTCGGGGCGATTACTTTGAACTCGCTTGCTTTGCGAGTCCCGTCCCCACACCGTAATTATACCCTCAGGTATGGGGATTTTCATGCACAGGTAATTGTGGTGTGCGATTGCACTAAATGAGTTTAGAGTGGAGCGGTCGAGGATGGCATTGTATTGGTAAAGGCATCTGGTCAACATCGAAGGTGACGACTTTGGTTCGCGATGCAAAGTTGTCATCGAATGTGACCGCTAGGTCAATTTGACCAAGGGTCATGACGGGCCTTCCCCCGAAGCCCGCAAGAGGTATACCTGGCGGCGACAGGCGGTTTGGGGGATCATCATTTTGTCTAAGGCATCCGCGAAGAGCAGGTCTGCGGAGCTTCCTCCGTCCACGAGGACATGCCTGACCTCAAAATTCGTGATGTTGACGAAAATGATGAAGGGGTCCTGGTGGGGAAAGTACAGGCCTCTAGCACCCCCAGGGCTGAAGGTGATTGGTATCTTGACATAGCGAGGTGGGCTCATGGTGGGGTATCTCGTGACATGGTATATTTCTCGGGCATACGCACGGTGTTGCCTTTTGGACGCAATTCCTCTAGTGATCATGTTGACGGCCCTCTGGGGTGCTCTCCGCGGGCCCCTTCTATACAGGTTCTCTGTGGTGGGGCGATAGCTGGTTGTCTGACCTCCGCCCTTCCTCCCACTCAGCCTGTTGCTAGCTGTTGTTCATGTAGTCCTGCATGGCTGCAATGGTGTGGCAGTCCCTAGTCGTGTGTGACCCTTCGTCGTGGAGGTCGTAGAATAGCGGGAGGCCCCCAGCACCTATCCTGGTGTCTGGGTGGCGGCCCCCGTCGCACCCGTGGCTTCAGCCGTGACTGCGGCCTCCTTGCCCCCCTCGATCCCCCTTTGGGGGTTGTCCGTTTTCTATGTGGTAGACACCTCGTCCCTTCCGACGGTAGTTGTTGGTCCGTGCTTTGCTAGATGTCTCCACGGCGGTGTTCGTAGAATCCTCCTTCTTCCTGGACAGGGTGGCCGGTGCTGGTGTCGGGGCCGCTGGTGTCAAGGTTTCATCCCTTCGAGTGCTGCCTTCTTCCGCCCAGGCATATTCTTCCATCTTGTCGAAGACCTCTACCACCGTGCAAGCAGGTTTGAGAGCGACCTCTCGCATAAGGGACCCTTCAAGTCCACCGTTGCGCTGATGACGGTGGTCTCATTGATCCCCTTTACTTGGCACTTCACTTACGCGAACTTCTTGAAGAAGCTGCACAGGGGCTCGCCCGGGGCTTACTTTATTACGAACAGGTGCCCCACGTCTTTTGGTTGGGCGTAGTTTCCTTGGAAGTTATTGCGCATGAGGTCCCGCAACTACTCCCACGCGTATATGGATCGGGGGCGGAATGCTAAAGAACCAAGTCAATGCCACACCCCCGAGGGCGAGAGTAATGCTCTTTGCCTTGGTGGTGTCGTCTCCCCCAGCCGCCTCGATGGCGGTTTCGTACACTCGGAGGAATTCTGAGGGGTACGTGCTCCCCTCGTATGGCCTAACATCTGGCATTTTGAAGCTCGAAGGCCAACGGGCCGTCTCTAGTCCTGTGCTCAACGGGGAGTTCGGGTCCCCCCGGAGTAGTGGTCCTGGTGGTGTTGTGGGGGGTGCCGAAGGGGCGGCCTCCCCTTCTCCGATGGCCCAGATCATTGGTATTGGATGTATCGTTAGGTTGTACCGAGTCAAATCAGCTCCGCTGGTTTTTTTTCCGTTGCAGAAAAGAGATCCCTTACCCTTTCTTTAGAAAATGATGAATATGAAGTCCGGAGGTCGCGGTACTATGGATCCTCGACTCCCAATCGGGTTACCTTCCCGTCTCGCGGTGTTGCTGTAGGTCGTGATGTGCCTCGAGATGGCCGCTCTGTCCCACGCTCGTGGGAATCCGCCTCTGGCCGTCGCTCTGCTCCGCCCGCCCCTCAGGCACCTTTGGAGGGCAGGGCATTATTGCGCGATGATCTCAAGCCAGGGTGGGGCCGCAGGGGCCATCACTGCCGTTTGCCAAAGGCCTTGCATCTCCCAGCGGAGGTCGGCCAGCTCCTTTTGGAGGGCCTTGTATGCTTCCTGGTTGTGCGTGGCGTAAGCGGCGGCGGCCCGCTGATGGTCTTCGAGGAGATGCTTCGGTGGGCCGGGTGCCTCTCCTGACGATGTCCCCGTGTGTGGAGTTGTTAGCTTTCTCCTCTACGGCCTTAGCGGCGGCCAGTGTCGCTGCGGAAGTCCTGCTTCGTTTGGTCCTTGGGGTACTTGGAGTTGCAGTCACCACGGCCACTTAGGTCGCGAGACTTTGGCGTGTTCTTCTTCTCGAGGCCATGTCGGTGCCTCTAAACTATGCCGTGACTCTCTTGTCGCTCCCCACGAACAGCGCCAACTGTCATAGCAAAAGGACCAGACAGTATAAAAAAAGGGATCCCCAGTTACTACGAGGGAAACCAGGGGATCCTCGGAAAAGAGGACCGATGCCAAAAGAAGTAAATATGTATTAATTGTCTTGAAAAAGTCACCCTTATTACATGGAGGGAGGCGGCTATTTATAGCCTTACGACCAGGGTACCCGAAATTACAGTTCTACCCCTAAAAAGACCCTACGCCTGTAGGGGCTTTTCCTTCTTCCTCGCGTAGCTTTTGGTTCATGGTGGACCCTCTTGGTCCTAGTATATCTGGTTGGTACGCGCGGTCCATCGGCACCTCTTCCCCTTCGCGTCGTGTGGGGCACCCCCGGGCCGAAGTTCTCTGGCCACCCTTTGGTGCCTAGCAGGTGGCCCCTAGCCGGGGTCCTAGAGGCTTCCTGCACCCTTCGGCACGTTGCTCCAAAGGTACGTCTGGTATCCTCCGGGGCCCCCTAGCCGTATCTTGGCCTTGGTCCCCGTGGACCTTCAGTGGCCTTCCCGAAAGCATAGTTGGTGCCCTTCGGGAAGGCACCCAGCCACACTTTTGGCCTTTGCCCTCGGGGGTCTCCCTGTGGCCTTCGCTTGGTCGTTGGGGCCGGTGGGACCGCCCCTATGACACTGATGTCTGAATCTGTTCGATTAGTGTTTGTACTGCAAGCATTGTTCATCTCTTTCTTCATGCTGGTGGCCTGGCTACCTCTCCTTGCACAGCATATTTTGTTCTTACTATTTTTCTTTCTTCTCACCAAATACTATAATTTGTGGTAGCGTAGACTGGCATTTTTTTGGGGTGGGTGGGTGGGAGGAGGGACACGGTTAATGATCAGCAATAGTCATGGCTGAATATGTAACATCATGCTTTTCCTTTCCCTAGTAAAAATAGTGTTCAACTAGAATTCTGAAACTATGTGTTCATTTGATTAATACCAGTGGAGAAGACATATTCATTTCTGTGTGGAACCTGCACTGCCCCCAAAGCGCTGGGATGACGCTCATGTTTTCAACCCAGAACGATGGCCTCTGGATGGGCCGAATCCGAATGAGATAAACCAGAATTTCAGGTTTGATTTCCATGCCTGTGCGTTACCTACTTGGAATGGGTGCACAATTGTACAGTACCAATTATTGCATGGTTAATTAATGCCTGATGGGCTGCGTAAACTTACTGTTGAATGTGCTACTACTGTTCAGTTACTTACCATTTGGTGGTGGACCAAGGAAATGTGTTGGTGAAGTGTTTGCCACCTTCGAGGTAGAGTTTCCATTAATTTTCAGAGCTCAAGCCTTAAGAGTAATCTGTAAACCTGAGCATGCATGGATGCCATGGTAATGAAACTTGTTTGTTTGTTTATCTTGATGCTGCAGAATGTGATAGCGACGGCAATGCTTGTGAGGCGGTTTGACTTCGAGACGGCTCCTGAGCACCTCCTGTATGTATAAATAAATACTAACAGCAATGTGTGTGTGTGTGAGAGAGATTTTACCAAATAATTTCGATATGGATGGGCAGTATGCTAGAAATATAAGACGAGGAAATGGTAACTAAGAAATAGAATGGCGATATATATGCAGGTGGAGATGACAACCGGAGCAACAATTCATACAAGAGAGGGGTTGGTGATGCGTGTTACTCGAAGACGGAATTAAAAGAAAACAGTCTGGCTAGTGTGGACATATTGAAATTGTATGTATGGAGATTCTTTCAGACAGGCAGGCAGGAATCCTAGTGCCATCTTACAGCAAGCGGAATGAAATGAAATCTAGCAGTAGTGTGGCTGGAAATGGAAGGGTCATTATCCATCCATTCACGGCCATGGGAAACAAGGGTCACCCAGTTCAGCCATCAGGGATAAGGGGTTGGATAAGCAGAGTCAATGAGTCAGTCTGTCCATGTTGCTGAATGCTGATGGATAGCGAGAGCTCCTTGGCTTGCTTGCTGGGGCCAAAACAGTTTAGTGACAGACTGACAGAGGCAGAACAGAAAGACAGGAAGCACTACTCATCGATTTGCTGTGAATGTATCTGTAGTAGTAATTGTATGGCGCTAGCTTTGCTGACAGTTGAAATCAACCGGATCGATATGGAATTCAAACAAACAACACAAACAAACATTGCAGGCAATTTGATTTGGCCGGAAATGGAATGCCATGCGTGCATGCTAGATTGCTAGTAGTGTAGTAGAATTGTGTTGATTTCGGAGATTAACTTGTTGTTCGCTTAGGATCACACACCCTTTATTTATAGTGACAAGAATTACAATTTGACTCTAACACAACTCTTCATTGGACTCTTGACTCGCACATGATCCGAACTCTTATTAAACTCTAACTAGTAGGGTGTCCATGCGTTACAACAGAATCTTAAAAGAAAGTGATACATTTTAGCAAATAAGATCCTAAACCGTATAATAAATATCAATTTTCTTTCATATATATAAACAAAACATTAACTCCACCTATAACATCACCTGCTACTACTACTATCTAAAAATAAAATTTTAAGCTCATAGATTGTTTACCTTTGAAAGTTGAAAATGATTGTCTTGGACCTGAATAACAACAAGAAAATGGGAGATTGAAAATAAGCAAAATTGAAATTGCAGGAGTACTAGAGTATACATCAAAGGTATTAAAAGAGTAGTAATTGTTGGCCAATTAAATGACATTCAACGAGTGATATATATATATATATATATATATATATATATATATATATATATATATATATACTAATGAAAAGCTAAATATCAATACCACTGACTTGGTCCTCTTCTGTATTTCCTTGGGATTGAAGTTACTTCCACTCCAGATGGTTTCTTTATGTCCCAAGAGAAATATATTCAGATCTTCTTGATCGCGCTCTCTCATCGATCAGATCGCTGAGACTCCCATGGAGCTCAATGTTCACCTCCGACTGATGGCGAGCCTCTTTACGATCCGACTGCTATACTAATGAAAAGCTAAATATCAATACCACCTGAAATTTACACTACAAATTCTAATTCAACTTTCAATGAAAATGATGAAAATAAAAGCATGACCTTGCTTAATTAATCTTCTTTATCACACGCCATCGATGTGGACCGTGATTAAATTCTAGGTATGGCGGAGTCGCAAGCCACCAAGCGCGGACCATGTGCCCACGGCTTCACAAAAGAGTTTGAGAATACTTGAATAACAGAAAAACTAGTACATGCCGCTCGATTGATGTTCTTAGATTGAAGCAAAAAAATGTATGTTTGTTCGACCACCAATTCACCATACAATAAGTTCCACCGCCAAATACAAGGTTGGTCTAGTTAAACACAAGGCCCGCTTCTTTTTCTACCTTGGGTTATAAATTAGCACGTAAGCTCTGAACCAAGGAGGGCATCTAAACCAAAATGAAAACGAAGACAATTTTAGCAACCACAGGATTCAACACATGTTGACAATTTGCATGAGGATGGTATGATAGGAATTCATGAGCGTGAAGTTCATAAAGCGGCCGCACTATTGTTAATGTGTAAAACTTCACTTTGACAGAATTTAATTGAACAGAGACATGAATCTACACTAAGACATACAGTTCATAATATACACATACTAGTTCAAATTAATGACTTGTTTAGCTTTGCAAACCGCAAACCGAGGCGCCATCTCTTGATTCACCAAAGCAAGACCTTTGAATGGGATCGATACCTCACAACATCATAGACCACTATTAAACAAGGGCAAATTTGAAAGGATACTAATATGAGGAGTCTCAAGTTGAATCAAGCTGATTTCGCATGAAACTTGATCAAATAGGGAGGCACAAGCTATAGCGGATCAAAATTACGGAGATTAACCTTGTCGCCTAAATGCCCAAATTTTAGCGGCGGCGAAGAAGAAGAAAACTAAAACTCGCACGCCTCCCGCTAGTGGAGGACCCAGATGCCGGAGCATTGAGCATAGTAGCCCACGTCAAGCGCCGCCGGCGCGCGCACTGGCGCTGGCGCTGCCGCGACCTGCTAGGGAGCATAGCGGCCCGCCGGATGCCTCCCCCTGCGGCACCTCACCCAGTCGCCCCACCTACGCTTCGCGCCTCCGTCGACCGTCGCCGCCGCGACGCCGCCTATGGCAAGGGTCGGGACTTGGGAGAGAAGAGATTGAGAGCTTGAGACCAGAAATAAAATTGGGAATTAGGGATTCTGGGATTGAATCTGGCCTCTGGGCATCTCCCGAGTGGAGGCAGTGATTGAGTGATGCTTGGGCTGGGTCGGCCGCGTCCGAGCGAAGAAAAGATGATGCAGCCGCCACCGCCCATCCTAGCAAGGGAGCAAATGAGCGATGAAGGACCGCCAACGTTGGGGTTGGGAGAGGCGCGTGGCAAGGGGGGTTTACGTGGCACTACCTCGGCGATCGCCACCTGTAACATCCCAATATTGGGCTTGTGTTTCAAATGTAAGAAAATCAGTAGAAATTAAAACTTTTTCTTACATCATGTATTTCCTTTGTGTCAATCAATTTTTGTACAAGGAATTATGGGAATACATTGTCACAAGTCCTTTGGACCCAAATCTTGCTATTCCAAAAGCAATCTTGTCAAATCTTATGATCATCCTCTGGAAATATTTTTCCTAAGTCTCTGTGATGGTATGTGACCCCTCTGAAAAATTTCACGATTTTTAGAAATTGTTTGAATATTTTTAGAGGCAATCAAACCTGTTTGACTCTCACCAAACATTAAAACAGAGCCTTGCAGAATTTTTGGGGAATTATTCGCAGCATAAAAACCTCTGAAAATTTTACACAAGGTTGATATCCGAGATAGCAAGCTCCTGTAAAAATTTCATAATTTTTGGAGTTAATTTGCTACCCCAAATAAATCATTCAAAGTCTCGTTTTATTTCAAACTCGACTTGGTTTTATCGTTACTCGTTCGAGTCGGACTCGCTCGAGCAAATTGACTTGGTCCATCAACTCGCACCGAGCCACTCTTTAAAACGCGCGTTGGATCTCCACCGTTGGATCTATATCGCACGGCCCGCGCGCGTGTATCACTTCGGACCTTCCGCTGCAAGTTTGGTTGTCAACCGTTAGATCTCAATCCAACCGCCAGGTCCCCGAACCTTCTGACCCTCCGCTGCATTTTTGAATCGAGCCGTTGATTAAGATCCAACGCTCGCGCACTGCCGTTGTAAATAAGAGTTTGCAACGTGGAGCAACTGAGCCGCTCGTTTCTAATCCAAGGGTTCGCAATCTCCCGTGCTTTAACCCTGAGGCGTGGCGTAATCTCTGCCGCTCGCTTTGAATCCTGCGTTGTGAATCACCGAGCCTTTCGCGGGTCGCCTTCTACCTCCGTGTGCGCGAGCATCGTAGGGAGTAATGGCAGTGTCATTTCTTGCTCCTAAAGCCACCCTAGCCGACGTGTAAGGGTATGGGAGGTACTGTGCTAGGCCATGCCCTAATGCACGTCTTCACCTCTTTTTCCTTGTCTACGCGCCTTGTGCTTTGTGTTTTGTCACCGAGAGAGAGTGGTGCAAACCCTAATGCTTTCATGGCTTTATAAGCACTCTCAATACCTCCGGTATGTCTTTAGACCACCACCAAGCTTCACTCACGGTGTTGGGGCTTAATACCTCAAAAATGGCAAATCGCCATTGTTGACCCGTGGAGCTCCTTGGGTGTTCTTGGTGTTCCAAAGGTCCTCCTTCACGTTTCTTTGCTCTAATCTTATCTATTTGCTTCCTTGAACATTTCCCTCACTTAATTTTGGATTTGATTCTCGTGAATTGTCCAATTTGGGGTTTGTTCAAATTCGCCGAAATTGGTCATCTTCTTCCTCACCCAGGTGAGTGCTCCATTTTCAAATTACTTGCTCATGTAGCTTCGTGGGTCTTTATGAAGCTATTTTGATGCTTCTGTCACTCATTTGGCTCGGGTATCTATCTCGGGTTTTCTTCTCCAAGTCCTAAAGCTTTCACCGTGATCAAGCACCTCCGCCATCTTTGAAGCTTCTTGTCACTAAGGTAGCTTCTTATTAGTCCTTAGAAGCTTTGGCACCGCATCCTAGGCTTGCAGTGGAGCTCATCGCGATTTTCGTGATTTAGCAATGAGGGTTCCTTTTTCGCTTCCGCTAGCCGGCGTTCTAGTCCTCGCCACGGCGAGGATGCTTTCATTAGATTCGTTATGTTATTGCGAATCCATTTTGGGTCTTGTTCGCGCCCGCGCTTGCGCCGCCGCGATTCGCCGTTGAAGTCACTCGGTCTTGCCAAGACAGAGCTTCCGTTTCGTATTTGATTAGGACACATTAATTACCAATCATTAGTTATTAATTGTGTCTTAATCATCGCCGTTGAGCCACCGACCATGGGCCCAATAGCCTTAAATCACTCTCTCGTTCAATCTCGCATCGTTCGACATCATTAATGCTAATCATTGGTTAATTAATGTGTCGGCGCTTTTATCGTTGTCGGAAATCTCCTCTCGATCGTGACTTGTGGGCCCATGCGCACCGTGCACGTGGGTTAAATCGTTGCGCGTCATGACTGGAGTCACCGACATGCGGTCCCACGTGTCAAGATCCCTTTGAACTTCGATCTTTATCCACCGCTCATTTTTAGATCTGCGGCCTTGATCGTGAGTGCATTCGACCCTCCGATGCCTTGATCATTCTTGGTCGCCGATCTTGCGATCAATGGTCGAGATCGTGTGCAATCGGACAATCCGGTTGTTGGTGCGCTCTGACCGCTCCATCCGCCGATCTGCGGTGGGATTGGCCCAAGCAACCGCACCGTCCCGGTTGCATACACTCGTGTGAGCCGTTGGATCTTGATCCAACGGTGGGTTTCAAATGGGTTTGTGGCGTCTTGGCTGCTTTCGCGGCGTGAGCCGAGGATGTTAAATCAAGGGTTGGGAGTTGTCCACGCCGTTTCCTTTTATTTGGGTTGTTCTCAGTATTTCGTAAATATTTATTTAGCAATCAAAATGATGTAAAACTTTAGAAACTCATAACTAATTCATTTTAATCGCTTTTAGATAATTCCAATGTAATAAATTGTGTTATCACTTTAGTTTATTATAAAAATGGATTTAAGCAAATCTCGTGAGCGTAAAATTGCGTAATCGAAATAACTTGATTTGCCATTTTGAATATTCCGAAAATGAATAAAACTTTAGAAAATGCATATCTTGCTCTATGTATGTCCAAAATGAATGATTCCAACTTTGATAAATTTGTTATTAACCCAACTTTAATATAAAGATGATGGTAGGTCCAAGATTGTAACAGAAACCTTGATTAATGATTTAGTACCTATTTTCAGCATTTAGAAAATTCTGGAAGACTTATAAAATGCACAAGTAATTATCTGTAAATGCAAAATATATATAATAAATTCTAGAAAACCCCTCTGTTGGTATACTTCACTGTAAAATTAGTTTTGAACATATTTATGCTTCTGGAAATTGTAATATGCTTTGTGTGCACCTTAGAAAAATCATCAGTAAATGTGCATAACTCCAAATCTAGTAAATCCAACATTGCTGTTATTAGGATATCATAATCTACCTACTATAAAAATTTCAAACCTTAGATCCTTCTAGAAAATTTCACATGAACAAAGTAATTATTAATTAGGTTGTTAGCAGGCTGAGAAAGGATATTTTGCTTATATCTTTTGCATGCTTAGTCCAAATTGTGTAATTCTTGTTCCTGTCACTTTATAAAATCTTTCCCTAGCTGTTGTGTGAATTTCATTAGATTTGGTTGTCTTTTGCTATTGGAGTTTTATTTGGTGTTCTTCGTTTTATTTGCTTATCGCCTTTTAGCGTTAGGTTCCAAGACAATATTATTAATCTTGATATTGAGCCACAAAGACCATCGACTCTGACTTCACCAACAAGCGGATGTAGCATTCATTTGATCATATTGTTCCTACTATTTTCAAATTCTAATATATTGTTTGCAAATTCTATGTATGCATTGCTATGTTGTTTTAAACTATTGTCGGTAGTTGGCCTACTAGATGCATTATCGGTAGGAAATGTTTATCACTCTACTCATCAAGCCTAGGTTACTTGTCAGTGATTTTGGGTTCGATGGATGGACCTTTGTCACTTAGTAGTTTACGTGTCATTATGCTTAGCCATGCTTAGCTATCGGTAGAAATGGGCGGTTATCGACTGTCGATAACTTTGATCACACAAACTATTACTATGGTACATTTCACCTTGTGCTTTGTCTAAATTGCAAACTAAAACTGAAAATGAAAACAATTTAGACTTGGGCACAATGGTAAGATGGTGTGATCTTTTGGGTGTGATTGGAATGGTGCCCGGTCAATTAAGGACCGAACCACTTGTGAGTATCATCATATCCGAGCATTACAAAGTGCGTGCTAACCACACTAGAGGGATATGGGACCTCTCTAGCCGAGTACTTTGGGCTGTGTTAATTAATGAGTCGCGTGGTGGGTTGCATATTTGATTATATGCAACATGGACACGCTTGTAGGAGGAGAACGCCCACGAGGCGGTGTATCTTGCTCCACGATGGGTCCTTGTGATCCATATTTCGCTCGTGAGATCACTAAGGATTAACCCCATACGTGCGTCTCTTGATTAGCATATTCCATTGGAAAGGGTTCAGAGGACTTAGCCGTGCAGAAGCATACCAAAGGAAGTGTGCTTAATAGCTTGGCAAAAGGCGGTCCAAGTGTGGGTACATTGGTACACCCTGCAGGATTAAAACTATTCGAATAGCCTCGCCCTAGGTTATGGACACGCTTGGATAAGCTTTTCAAGAGTTAGACTACAACCATTTTAAAATTAAAACTTGATGGTGGTATGAATCAGGATTCATGCTATGTTGTGGTGGCTTTAGGAAAGTCACTTCTAGGTGGATACTTGTTACTTATGTTTACTCATTGTTATTTAAATGATTAAAAATGAGATTTTGCAAACTATTGCTCAATCTATTACAATATTGCAAATGAAACTTGCTTCATGCGTCCAAAGAACCATATAACCACATTCCTTTGAATACAACTTTCATGTAGCTATGTATAGGCTTGCTACTCGTAAGTCTTGCAGAGTACATTTTTGTACTCACCGCATTGCTTGTGTTGTGCAGAGGATGATAGTGAGTCCGATGGACCTCACTTTTTGTGAGTTGTCTTTGTGGCGCTATGGGCGATTAGCTTATGCGGCCGGCCGGTTGCCCTGTGGTGTTATGTGGCTAACCGGTCGTCTTTTGGTTTAAGCCATCTTATGGCAACTTTTGCTTCATTGTTATCTATTTGCTACTTATGTCATTTGGCCATCGGCCTGTGTTGTAATAACTTATATTATGTATGTCTTTGGTAGACTTGTTATACCTCGTTGTATGGAAATGATGCATGCTTGGTATTGATGTATGTGTCTTTGTTGTGCAGGAGGCACATGTTCATCGAGACGCGGATTATTCTATTTGTGATACTAGAACCAAGTGGAAGGTTAAGTATTACAAGTTTAATAAACCTGGTCTCACAGAGCTTGGTATCGAGCCATCTCGACCGTAGAAACCCCTAGCTTGGTCGCCCCTAGTATATTTTGAAAACTTACTTTCCAAATATCGATGCCTTCCTGAAATCTTAAGTAAGTTCTCGATTTTACTCTCATCTATCTTAGCTTGCTCATCTCACCTCATTCTAAATCGAGTTTGAAAGTGAGTTTTCCGCTCATCTTCTTTCCAAAGATAGTTGTTTGTCGAGTAAATTGGTTTGGGTAAACCATGAGAGTTATAAAATGAAAGTGTTGGCTGTTTTGAGAAGATTAGAGCTCTGGGAGCTACAAATTTCGCCAAGAGGTGTGAAGAAGAAAATCTGACAGCAAGCAATAAATTTCTGACAGCTAGCATTTAGGTAGTAAAGGTGCTGAAAATGGAAGGTTAAATCCACTAAAATCTGTGGGAATAAAAGGGTAAGAAGTGACATGAGATAGCTTAGTATCTAACCTTTCTCTAGTAAATATTCCACCCTATTTCCTAGCTGTTCGAACAAAGATGGAGTTTCAAATTTTCTTCCCGAAAATTGATTACTCGTTTTCCATACGAGTTAGTCATAATAGGAAGATGGTTGTTATCTTTATAATCTTACTGTAATTTTATGTGGTTACTTGGGCTTTTGAAGGTTGTTTTGTTTAGGGTTAGTTGTTCTCTTTGTCTCCTGTTCGGAGTTGTGTTTAACCTATTTTTGTGGAACAGATGACAAGAACCACCTGTGCACAATACCACTACTGGTTACGATGAGGAGCTTCCTCCTCCGACCATGGCCGAGGTTACGCTCGATCGAGCGGAATCGCATGGACCGACCCGCATCTTGGAGGTCATTGCGAGGAACACCTCCGCTCCCTGCCGCTTGTGATCTCGGGTGGTGGCCACCAGCCTCGTGGCGGGCTTGCGGAGCTTCGCACGCAGCCACCCACTTTCTCTCGACGGAGGATCCACTCGACGCGGATGATTGGTCGCGCCTTGTTGAGCGAAGCTCAATATCGCTCATGCCGTGGAGCAGAGCGGGCACTCTTGCATCCCATCGCCTTGAGGGTGCAGACTCTCTTGGTGGGAGAACTTTCTCGCCATGCACCCGCGCAGACACGTAGTCTCGTGGGATGAGTTTCGATCCGCTTTCCGTCGGGCCCACATTCCCGATGGCCCGATGAAGCTCAAGAAGAAGGAGTTTCTTGCGCTTAAGCGGGGCGCAAGATCAGACGGAGTACCTTTACGAGTTTAATCACTTGGCTCGTTATGCTCGGGAGAGGTGGCCTCGATGAGGCTAAACAGAGAAGTTCATGGATGGCTTGTCCGAGGAGCCGCAGGACAAGTCGTCTATTGTGGACTTTGCGACTTCGGCACCTTGGTTGACAAGGCCATCGCCGCGAGCACAAGGCGAAGGCGCTGGTGAGTCCCGCAGCGCAAGTGGGAGGCCCATCGGCCCGCACAGTCGCCTCACTCGCCCCGTGTTGGGCCCACACCAGGCTCGTGGCTTTGGCTTCACCACCGCCGAGGCCGTCGGCGCCACCGCCGTCCCAAAGCAGCCGTGTTTCACCACGCACTGCGACCAAAGAAGAAAGCTTGCGCCCGCAACCCACCGCGGACGTTACCGCTACGCGCAACAAGAAGGGCCATTATGCTAGCGCTGCCCTCGGAGGATTGGAGCAGCCCTCGCCCTAATGGAGGACGCGGAATGGTCACACGCCCACCGTAAGGTGATCCGAAGACCCAGAGTGTCGGGAGTGGTCGAGTCAACCACATCTCGCAGAGGAGGCTCGTGAGGCACGGACGTTGTGTTGGGTACGCTCTTGTTAGTTCTCGCCCCGCAGTAGTCTTGTTTGACTCGGGCATCGCATTCCTTTATTTCGAGATCATTTGTTGCTGAATGTGACCTTCACTTTGTTCCTTTGGGGATCCTTTGCTTATTCGCTCTCCGGAGCGGAAATGAGAGCTGCTCAAGAATGTCTGCGTGCCTTATTAATATTGAAGGAGTGGAATTCTTGGCGGATCTCATCTTACTCGACTCACGCGCTGGATGTGATTCTTGGTATGGATTGGTTGTCCCAACACTTGGGGCAAATCGATTGTGCCAGAAGATGGTTTTCCTCACTAGTCCTCAAAGCGAGCAAGTTGAGTTTCACCGCACTGCAGGGCCACATCTTTGTGCCCTTGAAGCTAAGCCACCATGGAAATTGTGGATGTGCCCACAAACTGCGGACTTTGTGGATGTCTTCCCAAGATTTGCTCGGTATGCCTCCGGCTCGAGACTTGGAGTTTGTGATTGAGTTGTTGCCCTGCATCGCCCAATTTCTAAGGCGCTGCATCGAATGCCTCCTAATGAGTTAGAAGAGTCAAGAAGCGGTTGGGTGAGCTTCAAGCAAAAGGCTTCATCCGTCCTAGCTCATCTCCGTGGGGTTGTCCTGTTATTTTGTGAAGAAGAAGGACAAGACCTCGCATGTGTGTGATTACCGTCCGCTTAATGAAGTGACGGTGAAAAACAAATATCCTTTGCCTCGTATTGATGATCTCTTTGACCGCTTAATCGAGCTTGTGTATTCTCCAAGATTGACTTGAGATTGGGCTATCATCAAGTCCTGATCGTATGAAGATATTCCAAAGACGGCTTTCACTACTCGTTATGGCCTTTACGAGTACAATCGCCATGTCTTTCGTTTGACCAATGCTCCACTTTGTTCATGAATCTTATGAACTCGGTGTTCATGGAGTATTTGGATAAGTTTGTTGTGGTTTTCATTGATGACATTCTTATCTACTCCAAGAGTGAAGAAGAGCATGCCGAGCATCCGCGCTTGTATTGGGAAAATCGTGAGCATCACCGTATGCTAAGTTCAAAGTGCGAGTTCGGTTGAAGGAAGTGGCATTCTTGGGCCATGTTCTTTCAGCAGTGGTGTCGCAGAGATCCTAGCAAGGTCGATGTTTTATCTTGGGGCAGCCAAGTCACACACGACGTGAGAAGTTTCCTTGGTTTAGCGGGCTACTACCGCCGCTTTATCGAGAACTTCTCCAAGATTGCAAAACCCATGACCGAATTGCTCAAGAAAGAAAAGAAATTCGTGTGGTCTCATCGCAGATTTGAGCTTTCAAGAACTCAAAAGGCGGTTGACTTCACTCCTGTGCTTGTCCTCCCGATATTCACAAGAGCTTTGATATCTATTGTGATGCCTCTCGCGAGGACTCGGTTGTGTTCTTATGCAAGAAGGCAAGGTAGTGGCCTATGCATCAAGGCGCTTGAGGCCTCATGAACTCAACTACCCTACCCATGATTTGGAGTTAGTGCAGTGGTTCATGCACTCAAGATTTGGCGGCATTATCTTATTGGTAACCGTTGTGAGGTGTATTCGATCACAAGAGTCCTGAATATTTGTTCACCCACCAGATCTGAACCTCGAGCAGAGGAGATGGTTGGAGTTGATCAAGGATTATGATATGGGTATTCGTGATCACCCGGCAAGGCCAATGTTGTTATGGATGCACTCGATGCAAAGGTGTATTGCAATACCTTGTCACTTCAAGGGCAACAACCTACCCTTCTCAAGAATTTCAGCGGCTTAATTTGGGATTGATTGAACATGGTTCTCTTGCTACCTTGGTTGTGCAACCGACTTTGGTGGAGCAAATCAAGGTGCCCGTGACATGATGTTGGTGTGATCCAAATCAAGCGTAACATCAAGAATGGGACAGCCAAGTGCTTTTCTCGAGGATGAGCACGGTGTTGTGTGGTTTGGACAATGTCTTGTGGTTCGAAGGTCATGGAATTGCGGGATTTGATTCTCCGCCGAAGCCCATGACTCCCTTTGTCTATCCATCCCGGGCTACCAAGATGTATCAAGACCTTCGACGAGAGATTCTGGTGGACTCGCATGAAGCGCGAGATTGCCAGGTTCGTTGCTGAGTGCGACGTGTGTTGTCGTGTCAAGGCGGAACATCAACGTCCAGCAGGCCTTCTTCACCTTTGCCGCATGCTTAATGGAAGTGGGATTCGCTGGTATGGATTTCATCACGGCCCCGCCTGCACTTCGCAGGAAGGATGCTATCTGGGTTGTCATTGATCGATTGACGAAGGTGGCACATTTTCTGCCAGTGCGTACCAATCTCAGTGTTAGTCAGCTGGCGGATCTCTACGTGTCTCGCATTGTATGTTTGCATGGTGTGCCGCGAACGATTGTGTCAGATCGTGGTTCTCTTTTCACCTCTCGCTTTTGGCATAATCTGCAAAAGGCGATGGGTACACGTCTTTCTTTCAGTTCAGCTTATCATCCTCAAACTGATGGTCAGACGGAGAGAGTCAACCAAGTGTTGGAAGATATGCTCCGTGCCTGTGTTCTTTCCTATGGGAAGAAGTGGGAGAAGTGCTTGCCGTTTGCAGAGTTCTCCTACAACAACGCTTTCAAGCTAGTCTTGGCATGGCACCGCTTGAGGCTTTGTATGGGAGGAGGTGTAGAACCCCATTGAACTGGTGGAACCGTGAGCGCGCCTTGGGCGATTCCATTAATGAGGCCGAAAGCCAAGTTCAGTTGATTCGTGAGCATTTGCGCGTGGCCCAGTCCAGGCAAAAGAGCTATGCGGATCGTCGTCGTCGAGAGTTGAGCTTTGAGCCCAATGACTTTGTTTATCTCAAGGTCTCACCCTTGAAGGGCCATCAGCGTTTTGGCATCAAGGGCGTTAGCTCCTCGATATGTTGGGCCTTATCGCATCATCGAGAAGATTGGGCCGCTGCATACTGATTGGAGTTGCGGCTTCACTTGAGGGTGTACGACGTGTTCCATGTGTCACATTTGAAGAAGTGCCTCCGTGTTCCAGCTTGAGGAAACTCGTTGGAAAATCTCGATGTGCGAGGAAATTTGACCTATCATGAACATCCTGCTCGTATTCTTGAAGAATCGAGCGAAGGACAAGGAACCGTGTCATCAAGTTCCTTAAGGTTCGGTGGTCGAATCATTACAAGATGAGGCCACTTGGGAGCGCGAAGATCGCTCTTCGTGCGATTACCCATCCTTCTTCTCCGAGTAAATGTAATCTCGGTGAGATTCTTGTAAGGGGAGGTTTTGTAACATCCCAATATTGGGCTTGTGTTTCAAATGTAAGAAAATCAGTAGAAATTAAAACTTTTTCTTACATCATGTATTTCCTTTGTGTCAATCAATTTTTGTACAAGGAATTATGGGAATACATTGTCACAAGTCCTTTGGACCCAAATCTTGCTATTCCAAAAGCAATCTTGTCAAATCTTATGATCATCCTCTGAAATATTTTTCCTAAGTCTCGTGATGGTATGTGACCCTCTGAAAAATTTCACGATTTTTAGAAATTGTTTGAATATTTTTAGAGGCGATCAAACCTGCTTGACTCTCACAAACATTAAAACAGAGCCTTGCAGAATTTTTGGGGAATTATTCGCAGCATAAAACCTCTGAAAATTTTACACAAGGTTGATATCCGAGATAGCAAGCTCCTGTAAAATTTCATAATTTTGGAGTTAATTTGCTACCCCAAATAAATCATTCAAAGTCTCTGTTTTATTTCAAACTCAAACTTGGTTTTATCGTTACTCGGGTTCGAGTCGGACTCTGCTCGAGCAAATTGACTTGGTCCACCAACCATCGCACCGAGCCACTCTTTAAAACGCGCTGGATCTCCACCGTTGATCTATATCGCACGGCCAGCGCGCAGTATCACTTCGGACCTTCCGCTGCAAGTTTGGTTGTCAACCGTTAGATCTCAATCCAACCGCGTGTGGTCCCCGAAACCTTCGACCCTCCGGTTGTATTTTTGAATCTGAGCCGCTGGATTAAGATCCAACGCCGCGCACTTCGTTGTAAATAAGAGTTTGCAACGTGGAGCAACTGAGCCGCTCGCTTTCTAATCCAAGGGTTCGCAATCTCCCGTGTGCTTTAACCCTGAGGCGTGGCGTAATCTCTGCCGCTCGCTTTGAATCCTCGCGGTGTGAATCACCGAGCCTTTGGCTGGTCGCCTTCACCTCCTCCGTGCGGCGAGCAATCGAGGGGAGTAATGGCGATGTCATTTCTTGCTCCCAAAGCCACCCTAGCCGACGTGTAAGGGTATGGGAGGTACTGTGCTAGGCCATGCCCTAATGCACGCCTTCACCTCTTTTTCCTTGCTCACGCGCCTTGTGCTTTGTGTTTTGCCGCCCGAGAGAGGAGTGGTGCAAACCCTAATGCTTTCATGGCTTTATAAGCACTCTCAATACCTCCTGGTATGTCTTTAGACCACCACCAAGCTTCACTCACAGTGTTGGGGCTTAATACCTCAAAAATGGCAAATCGCCATTGTTGACCCGTGGAGCTCCTTGGGTGTTCTTGGTGTTCCAGTGGTCCTCCTTCACGTTTCTTTGCTCTAATCTTATCTATTTGCTTCCTTGAACATTTCCCCTCACTTAATTTTGGATTTGATTCTCAGGAATTGTCCAATTTGGGGTTTGTTCAAATTCGGCCGAAATTGGTCATCTTCTTCCTCAGCTCCGGTGAGTGCTCCATTTTCAAATTACTTGCTCATGTAGCTTCGTGGGTCTTTATGAAGCTATTTTGATGCTTCTGTCACTCATTTGGCTCGGTATCTATCTCGGTTTTCTTCCAAGTCCTAAGCTTTCACCGTGATCAAGCACCTCCGGCCATCTTTGAAGCTTCTTGTCACTAAGGTAGCTTCTTATTAGTCCTTAGAAGCTTTGGCACCTGCATCCTAGGCTTGCAGTGGAGCTCATCGCGATTTTCGCATTTAGCAATGAGGGTTCCTTTTTCGCTTCCGCTAGCCGGCGTTCTAGTCCTTCGCCGCGGCGGATGCTTTCATTAGATTCGTTATGTTATTGCGAATCCATTTTGGTCTTGTTGCGCGCCGCGCCAAATCGCCGCGATTCGCCGTTGAAGTCACTCGGGTCTTGCGGCACGAGCTTCCGTTTCGTATTTGATTAGGACACATTAATTACCAATCATTAGTTATTAATTGTGTCTTAATCATCGCCGCTGAGCCAGCGACCGATGGGCCCAATAGCCTTAAATCACTCTGTTCAATCTCGCATCGTTCGGCATCATTAATGCTAATCATTGGTTAATTAATGTGTCGGCGGTTTAATCGTTGTCGAAATCTCCTCGATCGGCCGACTTGTGGGCCCGGTGCAGCGTGCACGTGGGTTAAATCGCTGCGCGGTCATGACTCGAGTCACCGACACGCGGTCCCACGTGTCAAGATCCCTTTGAACTTCGATCTTTATCCACCGCTCATTTTTAGATCTGCGCCTTGATCGTGAGTGCATTCGGACCCTCCGGATGCCTTGATCATTCTTGGTCGCCGATCTTGCGATCAATGGTCGAGATCGTGTGTGCAATCGGACAATCCGGTTGTTGGTGCGCTCTGGACCGCCCATCCGCCGACCGCGGTGGGATTGGCCAAGCAACCGCACCGTCCCGGTTGCATACACTCGTGTGCCGTTGGATCTTGATCCAGCGGTGGGTTTCAAATGGGTTTCGCGCGTCTTGGCTGCTTTCGTAGCGCGTGAGCCGAGGATGTTAAATCAAGGGTTGGGAGTTGTCCACGTCGTTTCCTTTTATTTGGGTTGTTCGTATTTTTCGTAAATATTTATTTAGCAATCAAAATGATGTAAAAACTTTAGAAACTCATAACTAATTCATTTTAATCGCTTTTAGATAATTCCAATCAGAATAAATTGTGTTATCACTTTAGTTTATTATAAAAATGGATTTAAGCAAATCTCGAGAGCGAAAATTGCGTGAATCGAAATAACTTGATTGGCATTTTGAATATTCACGAAAATGAATAAAACTTTAGAAAATGCATATCTTGCTCTATGTATGTCCAAAATGAATGATTCCAACTTTGATAAATTTGTTATTAACCCAACTTTAATATAAAGATGATGGTAGGTCCAAGATTGTAATGAAACCTTGATTAATGATTTAGTACCTATTTTCAAAGATTTAGAAAATTCTGGAAGACTTATAAAATGCACAAGTAATTATCTGTAAATGCAAAATATATATAATAAATTCTAGAAAACCCCTCTGTTGGTATACTTCACTGTAAAATTAGTTTTGAACATATTTATGCTTCTGGAAATTGTAATATGCTTTGTGTGCACCTTAGAAAATCATCGATAAATGTGCATAACTCCAAATCTAGTAAATCCAACATTCTTTGTTATTAGGATATCATAATCTACCTACTATAAAAATTTCAAACCTTAGATCCTTCTAGAAAATTTCGCCATGAACAAAGGTAATTATTAATTAGGTTGTTAGCAGGCTGAGAAAGGATATTTTGCTTATATCTTTTGCATGCTTAGTCCAAATTGTGTAATTCTTGTTCCTGTCACTTTATAAAATCTTTCCCTAGCTGTTGTGTGAATTTCATTAGATTTGGTTGTCTTTTGCTATTGGAGTTTTATTTGGTGTTCTTCGTTCTTATTTGCTTATCGCCTTTTCGCGTTAGGTTCCGAAGACAATATTATTAATCTTGATATTGAGCCACAAAGACCATCGGACTGCACTTCACCAGCAAGCGGATGTAGCATTCATTTGATCATATTGTTCCTACTATTTTCAAATTCTAATATATTGTTTGCAAATTCTATGTATGCATTGCTATGTTGTTTTAAACTATTGTCTGTTAGTTGGCCTACTAGATGCATTATCGTGAGGAAATGTTTATCACTCTACTCACAAGCCTAGGTTACTTCTGTGATTTTGGGTTCGATGGATGGACCTTTGTCACTTAGTAGTTTACGTGTCATTATGCTTAGCCATGCTTAGCTATCGGTAGAAATGGGCGGTTATCGACTGTCGATAACTTTGATCACACAAACTATTACTATGGTACATTTCACCTTGTGCTTTGTCTAAATTGCAAAACTAAAACTGAAAATGAAAACAATTTAGACTTGGGCACAATGGTAAGATGGTGTGATCTTTTGGGTGTGATTGGAATGGTGCCGGGTCAATTAAGGACCGAACCACTTGTGAGTATCTCATATCCGAGCATTACACAGCGTGCTAACCACACTAGAGGGATATGGGACCTCTCTAGCCGAGTACTTTGGGTCAGTGTTAATTAATGAGTCGCGTGGTGGGTTGCATATTTGATTATATGCAACATGGACACGCTTGTAGGGAGGAGAACACCACGAGGCGGTGTATCTTGCTCCACGTATGGGTCCTTGTGATCCATATTTCGTCGGCAGATCACTAAGGATTAACCCCATACGTATGCGTCTCTTGATTAGCATATTCCATTGGAAAGGGTTCAGTAGGACTTAGCCGTGCAAGCATACCAAAGGAAGTGTGCTTAATAGCTTGGCAAAAAGGCGATGCAAGTGTGGTACATTGGTACACCCCGCAGGATTAAAACTATTCGAATAGCCTCGTCCTAGGTTATGGACACGCTTGGATAAGCTTTTCAAGAGTTAGACTACAACCATTTTAAAATTAAAACTTGATGGTGGTATGAATCGATTCATGCTATGTTGTGGTGGCTTTAGGAAAGTCACTTCTAGGTGGATACTTGTTACTTATGTTTACTCATTGTTATTTAAATGATTAAAACAGATTTTGCAAACTAATTGCTCAATCTATTACAATATTGCAAATGAAACTTGCTTCATGCGCCCAAAGAACCATATAACCACATTCCTTTGAATACGACTTTCATGTAGCTATGTATAGGCTTGCTACTCGTAAGTCTTATGAGTACATTTTTGTACTCACCGCATTGCTTGTGTTGTGCAGAGGATGATAGTGAGTCCGATGGACCTCACTTTTGTGAGTTGTCTTTGTGGCGCTATGGGCGATTAGCTTGGCGGCCGTCGGTTGCCCTGTGGTGTTATGTGGCTAACCGGTCGTCTTTTGGTTTAAGCCATCTTATGGCAACTTTTGCTTCCATTGTTATCTATTTGCTACTTATGTCATTTGGCGGTCTGGTGTGTTGTAATAACTTATATTATGTATGTCTTTTGGTAGACTTGTTATACCTGTTGTATGGAAATGATGCATGCTTGGTATTGATGTATGTGTGCTTTGCTTGTTCCGGGAGGCACATGTTCATCGAGACGCGATTATTCTATTTGTGATACTAGAACCAAGTGGAAGGTTAAGTATTACAAGTTTAATAAACCGGGTCTCCACGAGCTTGTATCGAGCCATACCGACCGTAGAAACCCCTAGCTTGGTCGCCCCTAGTATATTTTGAAAACTTACTTTCCAAATATCAGTGCCTTCCTGGAAATCTTAAGTAAGTTCTCAGATTTTACTCCTCATCTATCTTAGCTTGCTCATCTCACCTCAGTGCCTTCCTGCAGCCCTGCGCTAGGGAGCATAGCGGCCCGCCGGATGCCTCCCCCTGCGGCACCTCACCCAGTCGCCCAACCTACGCTTCGCGCCTCCGTCGACCGTCGCCGCCGCGACGCCGCCTATGGCAAGGGTCGGGACTTGGGAGAGAAGAGATTGAGAGCTTGAGACCAGAAATAAAATTGGGAATTAGGGATTCTGGGATTGAATCTGGCCTCTGGGCATCTCCCGAGTGGAGGCAGTGATTGAGTGATGCTTGGGCTGGGTCGGCCGCGTCCGAGCGAAGAAAAGATGATGCGCCGCCGTGCCGCCTGGCCCGCTAGCAAGGAGCAACTGAGCGATGAAGGACCGCCAACGTTGGGGGTTGGGGGAGGACCGCCGGCCCAGGGTGGGGTTCGCGTGCTGCTACTACTCGCGATCGCCCACCCTCGCCCTATAGCTGGGACCGCCCCTGCACGTCATGTATCAAGTTCTTGGCTAGTCACAGTGAGCATACCTGGCCCTAAATTGTAGATGTGGTGTGATCACATTCCGTAGATTTGCCTTGGTTTGACAATAAGCTCGGTGAACCCGGCTGCGTCGAAGAAGCCTCCAGGTACAAGCACCAGTGGCTTTGATGGCTTGCCTCGGTATATGATGTCAACTACTATTTTCAAGGTGATCACGTCTGTAGCGTATTGGTCAGCCCTGATTCGAGTTCCAACGCCACTGCCATTGAGCTCATTTCCTGCAAGGAGAGCACACAAGTTCCCAAATTCATCATTTGATTGAATTGCATGGAGAGAAGTTCTTGCTCTATAAGCAATACATTATTTTCAGAGAGTGAAGGCCAAGGCCAAGAATGTTCAGCATGTTCCTTTGTTTGGTGTGCTTGGTAATCTAAACATTAACTAAACTGATGTTGACATTGCTCATCAGCATCTCTATCTTTCCGACCAATTAGTGCTCGAACAAAGCATATTGAAACAATTACTAACACACCAAGCTCCCATCCATGAATTTTATAGCCCTTGCTTGCAGTGTAACGAATCAGTGATTCTGCATTTGTTCCATGACCCTCCCAAGGACCCATCCGGCAGAGAAACCCGGCCGTTCAGAGCATTCAGCCCCAACACAATTATCGCACTTCAATTGGATAGCATCATCTGATTCTCACAACCCAAATAATTCAAAGGAAATAAAAAAAATTCTGCTTTAGAGACTTAAAATTACCCAGTGTTTTGGAAGAACGCGTTGAGCTCGCCCCACCTCTGCGCGGGGCGACTGCATGAAGCCATGCATTTCGACGTGTTCTTGACAAACGGCGTGCCGCGGCGCTGGCGTCACCGATGCCGTACACCACCTTGTCTGCAATGAGCCGCCTAATCGAGCTTCAGGTGAGAACGCTGGAAAAATTTTCACCACATTGGCAACGATGAGCTCTCGCTACATGAGCGCGCCATGGCACTAAACTTTGTATGGAACGGTGGCTCGTTGCCTACCTCTCACTGCATCGAGCAAGGTTTTGTTGGAAAGATCATGTGCGAAAGCAAGAAAGCGCCAATTCGCCGTGTTCTTGGATCATCAAAAATGCGAGATGGCCCAAGAATTGTTCACTGTGTTGAGCAGGAGGCGCGGCCCACCGCGCAGTGCCGAGTCGCACTTGTCCGACGACCACCAGTCCAGCGTCGTGCACATGAAGTCCTTGTCCGACGCTGCAATGGCATACCACCCCTCCACGGCGGTGACAGCTGCTTGCCCTACGCTAGCCACCGCGTCCAGACACAACGACACCAACCAGAGACTCCCAAGAAGCCACCCCAGCTGTAACCTGGCCACAGCCGTGCCGAGCAGAGCAAGAAACAACAGGGGAGATGGGCGGCGCGGGTGGGGATCGTGTGAGGAAGGGAGGAAGGGAGGGCGGCGTGGGTTGGGAGAGGGGAGGGCGGTTGCTAGTCTCACGACGCGATCTGGGCTATTGGTGTCCCGCTCACTGATCTAACAAACACCAAAGAGGGTGGAGAGGACGGACGACAACCAACTCCAATTTTTAAGTAGTAGAGATACTAACTCACTAACACTTTGCCTCAAGATGGGCCAAAGATATCAATCATACTCATCTTGTTAAATATTATAGTACCCTCGCTAGGACCTAATCTTTTAGCGAAATAGTCAGCCAATTGTTCGTTAGACTTGACATACTCTAGCTTCAGCATACCGCCATCGAGCGTCGCCTTGATAAAGAACCTATCAATCTCAATATGTTTGGTACGATCATATTGTACCAGATTGTTAGCAATATTGATTGCATATTTATTGTCACAATGCAACACTAAAAGGTTATTCCTCCATACCCGAAGCTTAAACAATAAACCCTTCATCCATATCATTTCACTCATGTTCAATGCCATTGCTTTGTACTCTGCATCTGTAGTAGACTGAGCCACAACCTCCTACTTCTTGCTCCTCTATGACACAAGGTTACCTCCCACAAAGATACAATATCCAGATGTTGATATCATATCATCCACATTGCTCACCCAATCAGCATCGCAATACCCTTCCACATTTAGGTACTGATTCTTCTTGAACGAAAGGTCTTTCCTAGGGCTACTTTTCAAATACCGAAGGATTCGACAGACATCATCCATATGTCCTGTTCTAGGATCATGTATATATCGACTCACCACACTCACTGTATATGAAATATAAGGTCTTGTGTGGCACAAACAGATGAGACCCCCAACAAGCCTTTGGTAAGCCTCTCTGTTAACTAGATCTCCTGACTCAGCATATTGCTTGTAGTTGCTATCAATAGGCGAAGCAATAGGGTGACACCCAAGTATACTTGTTTCTACCAACAGATTAAGAATATACTTCCTATGGGAGATAACTATACCCTTCGAAGAACAAGCAATTTTAATCCCAAGAAAGTATTGAAGACTTCCAAGATCTTTCACCTCAAATGCATATCCAAGTCTTTTCTTCAAGGACTTGATTTCCTCGGTATCATCTCCAGTTAGCACAATATTATCAACATAGACTGCCGATATGGTGGTATGTGATCCTCTATACCTATAAAACACAGTATGATATCAATTGCACTGAGAATAGTCCATACTACAAATTGCACGCCTGAATATATCAAACCACACTCTTGGAGATTGCTTCAAACCATATAAAGACTTCTTGAGTTTACATGATTTCCTATCAGTCTGTCTGTTTTCAAAGCCTGGAGGAATCTCCATGTATACCTCCTCTTGTAAATCATCATGTAGAAAAGCGTTCTTTACATACAACTGATGTAGGGACCATCCGATGTTTGTTGCACAAGATATCAACGTTTTTACTATGCTCATCTTCACCACTGGTGCAAAGGTCTCATCATAGCCTATCTCATATGATTGGCTATAACCTTTTGCAACCAATTGTGCCTTGTATCTCTCTATCTTACCTAGGACTTTGCTTAATCGTAAACACACATTTGCATCTCACTACCCTCTTTCCTCCTAGAAGTGGAATAAGATCACATGTTTTGTTCTTCTGAAGTGCACTAAACTCCTCTTTCATAGCATCCTTCTACTTAGGATCCTACTTAGCAACTCGTCAATATTTTGGAATAGGTATTGTTTGAAGTGATATAATGAATTTTTTTATGTAGCTGAAATATGGGAATATAAGATGAAATTTGCGATATCATGCTTAAAGCCATACCGAACTATAGGCTTTTCGGCATTAGCTCTAGTCTTCCTACATTATGGAAGTAATAACTCTAAATTACAAGGGTCAGAGGGAACATTACCACTCGCCCAAGGAGGAGGCAAGGAACTTAATGGAGAGAGACCCGATGAGAGATTTGGGACTGGATCAACTGGAAAGACCGGCTGTTCAGGCTATGGTTGTTCCTGTTGTTGCTCCTCTACCGATACTTGATGCTCATCCGATGGCTCAGGTAGTGTCAATTGCTTTTGCCTTTGTCTTCCAAAGCGCATTCGCTGATAAACCTTTAATTTTTTCGAGGTTGTCACATCTCTTGCACATTCTGTTAGGCTCGAGCTTGGGTTCATAATTGTCCCCACAAGCACTTCCTCTCTCCCCATCTCAACCTCTACTCGGCTATCACTCTATTTGTTCTCCCCCTCTCAACTATCACTCTTAGTGATGAGAGAGAACTCCAAGAATGTAGACCAAGATCACCACCACTTGTGTAGTACACTCAAACTATCGAAAAGTCACATTCATACTTACAAATAGTCTTCTAAACTGGGTTACATCACCTATAGCACTTCTAACTTGATGAATACCCTACAAAGATACACTTCACTACTTGAGGATCCACCTTGCTAACCATTGGCATGTGATCCATATAAAGCACACATAGCCAAACACCTTGGGAGACACCTTAAACTCAAGCATCACACCAAGTTTTCTTTTGTCTACTTTATTGAACAAATTAGGGTATAACCAAATGAAACCCTTAAACAGCAGATGTCCCAAGCGATAATGATGTAACAAAACTTCTTGCTCAACTCCTCCTACACCACAACCAATGCCACATCAATCGATCAATGTACCATAGCGCATTACGCCTTATTTCACCCCAATCCTCTTCTCGGTCCTCTTCTCCTGGAACAAACATGAATCTTTATCAAATGATACAATGCATTTTAATTGCTCAATGATATAACTAACTGAAATAAGGCTGACTAGAAAGGAGAGAACATGCAAAATAGAGGATAAAACAATGGATGGTGTACACTCTAGATATCCTACACCCCGAATAAGCTGGGAGGTCTCATCAACTGTTTGGACAGTTTCAAAATGGGTATATGGAGTGAAAGATGCAAATGCACTAAGTGAACCCGTGACGTGCTTGAATGCCCCCCGAATCTATGATCCAATCAATATGAGTGTTTATATGTGGATGCAAGTGCCTGTGCCTAAGTACCTTCATCTACGTGGGTGTAGTTGGAAAAGTTACCCAAGGAGGTGGTAGTTGTTGTAGTGGAATCTTGAGGAGTCTTCAATGCCTTTCCCTGCTGTCACTTCTCCCACTGCATAGCTTGCTCATCTGCCAAAGTAACAGACATGCTCTCCTCTATCAAGGACATGTTGGCTCTGGGGCCAGCTCAGCCCCTTCCTTGACCTCCATAATCTCCACCTCCTCCTCCATGATCACCACGATCTCCACCTCGGCCTCCACAACCTCTATCTCGGCCTCCATCGTGGAGAAGGACAAGCACGACTTAGATGTCCTCTCACCCCATAGTTATAGCATTTCCTATCATCGAGTATAGTGTATGCAGACCTGACAGGGTTGTTGTTCCCCATTACTCATAGTCGAATCTCATCCTTCACCATAACCGAAATAGTCTCCTCCATAGTAAGCAAGTTTGCCATGTGAAACATGACACCATCTTACTCTTAAACTTTGGGTTCAATCCTTTCGTAAAGTGTGTAACCCATCCGTGTTGTAGCCACACCTTGCCACCTCAACATCACCAAAGACATGTTAATCGCACTAGAACATAGTGATCTAAATCGCCTCACAGTATTGCGAGTCGCTAGCATACTCTTGAACAGGTCTTCTCCTCCTTTTTAGGGCCTCTACCTTGCCCTGGACCTCCACCACTATCATCACATTTCTTGCTCTGAGTACATGTTGCTCAACGCCTTCCACATCGCTAGTGCACTCTGCATCATCTCCACCATTCGAGCGATGGATGGACATAATAAAATTAGCAACCAAACCACCGGACATAATAAAATTAGCAACCAAACCACCATCACATAGTTGGTGGTTGACGAGGATCTAAATAATCCTCATTTATTAATCAGGAAATATGACGTCACAAAGCATACCCCTTGAATATTATCAAGGAAGGACGAGTTAGGAAGTCGTAGGTTATCATACGACTACCCCCTAGTCGTAAGCTCTTCTACGACTATGGTATGATCGTTACGACTACCCCCTAGTCGTAAGTTCTCCTACGACTATGGTATAATCGTTACGACTACGTCTGATCGTAAGTCTTTCTACGACTAGCTCATATGCAGATCCATCACGATTTCATCGACCCACCCGCCGAAGATTCAATAAATAGTGAGGATCCAAACGGTCAAAATACACATAACTGCTGATAAATCCCCACTATCTCTGACCGGAAACCGTTTGACAGCATGGGGAGGTTACTACTCCGGCAATTACTCTCATTATTACGCAATAATGAGCGACTAATTAGCCTGGAACGACAACGTCCAGCACTGTTTAGTATAAATAGGTGTCTCTTAGAGATAGTGAGGGGAAGGGGCTTCCTTTTGGAGGACAGAGAGAGCTTTTCCTGGAAGATAGTTAGGAAAACCTCCAATCGATTGTAATCCAGAGAGCAAATACAAGATACACAGGAGTAGGGTTATTATTCTCACCCGAGAAGGCCCGAACCTGTATAAAAATCCCCGTGTCTCCTTCGTCTGCGTGATCAGCAACATTAGCTAGTACTTTGAACAATATTTCAACTTGCATTAACTGATTTGATTATTACTGATCCTTGCTACCATATTGAAGTCTTACAAGCTCCACTTCCTACTAACTCAATAGGTGTCGTTCCTCGCAATCGTTGGACTATTCATAGGTGAGAGTATCACGAACCAGCCACCGATTGTACCACTTCTTTACTGCATTGGTAAGAGCTTGTAAGAACTTGGTAAAAGCTTGAGTGTGAGTAACTTGATTTGAGCCTCCAGATCCTAGTAGTTGATAGAAACATATACTTCTGATTTGGTCATTATTTTCTACTAACAATGATAGGTTGGTTGAAGTTGGTAGATTACGATGTTGTCGTAGGCATATTTGAACTCAAAAAGAAACAACTACTTGCTCCAACTCTTGTTGACTGTGTACACTAGTTGTGGACCTCCTGGGACTAGTGTGTGTTGCACAGTTGTGCACCCAGGTGTTCTTCTCGGACCACTCCTGGGTAAGGTGCCGACAAGCACCTCATGGGCATGCGCAGAGGGCGTCGCGGCGCCATCTCGATGCGTTTGGGGCGTTGCCAGCTGCTCCTGTTGGTTGCCGTGAAGAACAGAGAAGGGGAGAGGAAGAGAAGAAGCTTGTTGCTATTGTTTGTTGTGAGTGTGAGGAAGACTGGAAGAGGAGAGAAGGTACGAAGGCTCGCTATTGTTGTTTGCTGCAAGGAGGAGGAGAGAAGTTTTTTGCTGCTATTATTTGTGCGGGATGTTGTTTGCTTTGCTGCTGGGAGACTAAAAGCAAAGCAAAGGAGGCACACACATATTGGGTGATGCTACTTGTGTGGCTGGTGTGATGACCGAGGTTCCTTAGATCATTTATGCTTGAAGAGCTGCCATGATCGCGTATTAGCGCGCGACATATCTCGGTGGTGATGGGTATTGCTTCAATTATTTGAGAAGATGACTCTTGAGGAGATTGAGTGTAACGTCTCAAAATTTGGCTTTTCAAAAATCTTTTGAGTAGTTTAAGTCCCTAGAAAATTTCTCTAATTTATATGATTTAATAAAGCTTAATTGGGAATTACCTAAATTCAAAATAATTAGTTTGACTAATCTAAATATTAATTAAATAAAAACCATTGTTATTTAGCTTCCTTGTGTTCCAAGGATTTTTTTTTGAGATTTTTTCGAGTTTGTTTGCTATTTATTTGGCTTCCTTGATTTTTGGTTTTTTTATTTAATTTGAAAATTCTATTCCTTTTCTCTCTCGGTCACGTGGCGCGCAATCGTACATCTTCCCAAGCCGACTCTGACCGAGTTGTGTTCCGTCATGGTGAAACTTCCCATTTTCTGATCTCCCTATCCGGTGCATATAAAAGCAAACCAACCGCGTCATATTAAGCCTCTTGATCTCCTCTTCCAATCCCCTGGTTTGGTTTCCTCCAAATCGCTCTCGTTTGTTCGCAATCTGCTATGAACCGAGCTCCACCCGAAGATCTTGTCTGTCAAGTTCCGCCGCCATCCAACATCCCTCGGCCAAACCGTCTGCGCCGTTGAGTTCGCCCCGACGCGTTCTACGTCTACGTTCCGTCCCCATCACCCAAAGACCACCGAATCATCGTCGGCCATGTCGAGCCATGACACTGAAACACATACGTCGTGCTCCCTGCTTCTTTGGTGAGTTTTTCCAAAATCCGATCACGTCATCTTGTGTCCCTAGTCTCAACCTATTTTTCATATTTTAGTTTCAAGTTTCATCCACCGTGCACCGAGAATCGAGCGTTCTCTCTCTTTGGGGCCAATCTTCCTTCTCCAGCCAAATAATACCACAACCATACAATGTCACTTAACAAAGTAGTTTCAGTTGTTACAAAATGGCATTTAAGCCAAGAGCAAAATACACACTGGAAGCAAAAGAGCTTGTGGTCACCCGATCTGCCACAGGCACTCGGCTGGGATGCAATCCTAGTCGTCCAGGACCTCTTGGTCCTCAGTGTAGACCTCCTCACCTGCTTTACAACAAAGCAGAAGTGAGCACAACAACCGTGCTCGCAGGTCACACCCATCAAATAACAGATTCATGCATGCAAGGATTAACAACAGGAGGCTTATAGAGTTGATTTGCATAAGGCCAAGTTTCTTAAAATTACTTGTACTAAGTTCCAAAGCAGATAAACTATAACTAAAATTCATTTTCTGAACACAAGTTTTATAGTTAGATAACATTCACAAGAGTTATGAAGGATACCCTCCTATCACTAGGCTGCCCGCCGAAAACACAATTGGATAGAGATCCAAAACATTTAAGCAAGTCTTTTGAAAGCAAAAACAAAATCTAACTTGGAGTGGCTTTGCCAGCATGTCCATGACCGCGGACACGGCTATTCGAATAGTTTTTAACACTCTGCAGAGGTTGTAGAGCTTTACCCACACGACACGACCTCTCTAGTTTGTCTAGCACCCGTCGGTACCACCACTCACTACGTTAGGTGAGGGTCTAGAGCTCGTGACAAGGCCTTTACAAAGCTCTACCCATCATAGCCATCCCTCGCTGAGGTTTTTCCCCCTTTGGATAGAAATCCGCAGAGTTCCTAGCCCCCTCTTGCGCCAGGTGGGAATGTAAATAAGTAGGTCATGAAAGACCACCCACAAAACTGGATGGAATAACCACGATGAGACATTGCAAATTAATTAGTCAGGTCCTACCCATACAGGACATGTGGTAGTACGATGTGGTGTAGCAAAGGAACGCTCGAAGACCGGTCCTTAATCGACTGGCGACCACCAAAGAATCTCGGGCCTCGATCATAGAAATGGATCGATCCGTGCATGAACATGCACCCACCAAGCATCCATTTCACCCAAGTCCAAACTAGTTTTCATTTTATTTACCACATTAAAACATTTCAGCAAACTCCATGGTACTGACCATACCATAGCAATAGTTTGAAACAAAGTTGAGCTTTTGGCTAACAACCCCAAATCAAATATTTTTGAGCTAAGCTTCGGCTAAGCGGATAGTTTTGCAACCATTCTAGTTCATACTAATGTACCAACTAGCTTTTACTAAGGCATCAAGGGTGGTCCAGAGGCGCTCAAATTTGGGTGTACAAAGGCAATAGGAATAACTAACAAGTTAAAGCAGGGATTTAAAGTACTTGAATTGAAATACGCATACAGTAATACTTTAAAATAGAACGTACGTAATTTGAAATACGGGATTCAATATGATCAAGGGTATGACTTGCCTTGGTCGAAAACTTGAGGATCTACGTCCTCAGCGTACTCGGGCTCCTCGGAATTGTCGAAGTCTACACATTAGAATAAAGCAAGATCAAACAAAGACCAAATAAAATCCAAATGAAAACCGAATCAAATAACTCAAAAGAAGACAGTGCAAACTAGACTCAAAAGGGATATCCAAAAGAGTTGGAGGAAGGAGGTCCAATGAGCTGGTCGAATCAAGTTCGACGGGTCAGTGGGAGGTCCAAAGGGTTTGAGGGAGGTCCTAAGCGACTTGGTCGAAATAGGTTCGACGATCACAAGGAGGTCCTACGAGTCGGAAGAAGGTCCTAAGCGACTTGATCGAAGCAAGCTTGACGAGTCACAAGGAGATCCTACGAGTCGAAAGGAGGTCCTAAGCGACTTGGTCGAAATTGATTCGACGAGTCACAAGAAGATCCTACGAGTCAAAAGGAGGTCCTGAATGGTCAAGATGACCCGAGGGAGATCCTAAACGGACAAGATGACCCGAGGGAGATCCTGAACGGTCAAGATGACCCGAGGGCAATCCTGAACGGACAAGATGACCCAAGGGAGATCACAAGAACAAGGAAGAATATGACTACTCAATATGGTCGTAAGGACAAAGAAGAAAAACGGGGTATGGGAAACTCACCAGATCAAAAGAAAGAGAGAGCGGAGAAGAGGGCTGTCGGGACCCAAAATTACAATTCTGGACCCTTTGTGTATACTGCACTAGTCCAGGATCACGCTAGTGCACACAGTGGCAACATCGATGAAATATCATTTCCATATACAAAGACGACTAATAAAAAGACAAATAACAAAAAGATCAGAGTAAAGACTTTAAGGTCAAAACTTACAATTAATGCCTCAAAAGGCGAAAAGCTCAATTAAGCTGCAGCGGAACGTGACGGAGTAACTTCAATGAAACCCATCCATATGCCCACAAGCAATCGGCTGGTGTGTGCCACCTAGTTCTCCTCGATCCATGAAGTAGACCTTGTTGACCGACGATTCCTCCACTTCTGTAGATTTGGGCGTAAGTTTTACAACAAGCGTGAGTACACAACCGTACTTGCAAGTCATACCACAGAATGCAATTTATAGATGATGGCTTATTCCAAAGGAAATGGCTTCTGTGGTTATTTTGCAGAAATACAACATTTGCAATTGAATACAAATAATAGATTGAAAGCATAATTCAAAACAAATAGATAATATTAATTTAACAATTATTTTCACAAAGACACATAGCCTAATCAAATTCTTTCACACAGCCATATGACTTAAATCACACAGCTGTCCCTTCCCAATAGTTTTATGAAAATCTACCCTTCGTGTGAAATCCCCGAGCATGTCCATGACCATGACGCGCTATTCGAATAGATTGATTTAACACTCTGCAGAGGTTGTACACTTTACCCACACGATATAACCATGTGGCCGCACCGATCATAACAAAACGTTTCAAAACTTCATCTCAAGATTGACACTCCGATGTGCTAACAAGCGCGCATTTCCCACAGAAAACCATCGACACACATCGTTGGACAGGGGACACGCGAACCGCCCCGTGATGTGAGCCACCACTAAGGTCAAACACACCTCCACCTTAGCACGAGCCTAACCTACTACCTAAGTAATCAATGTCAAGATTCCATAAATTACTAAGTTAGGCTCGTCCCATCGTGCATGTGGTCGCATATGAAGAAGGCTCGCCAATGGCGCACAAAGTTAAATCCTTAATTGACCAAGGCAAGACTTCCATTTTCTAACTATGCCACGAAGATTATCCTTCCCATTCACAAAGTCCACCATATCACGCAAAGATCCACCACTTGCCTCGCCTAAATCTTTTACCACCCTATTGGTTTAGTGCAACACATGCCATCACAAAGTAATAACATATAGCGCACACAGTTTTATCACAAAGTTTCGGTAATCACTTAGTCAAATTTATAATTGCAACTCGGTGATGATGATGACTCGTTGCATGGCTAAGCAATCTACTCGTACTAACCAACCCACGTTGGTAATACCATAGCACCAACTAAATATGAACCAGACTAGGGTGACCAAAGATTATGACATATCAATTAGCCAAGGTGGGTGTAACAAATTGGACAATAGCTATACCTAAAAGCATTTAAATAACTACTTCAAGTAAATGCAATAATTTGAATCAAAGTAATTTTGAAAATTGAGTTCAATATGATCAAAGGTATAACTTGCCTTGCTATAGCAATGATGATCTTAATTTATCTTTGATCTTCTACTTCCTTGATCTTCAGCTCCGTCGGACGATTCCGGGACTTCAACGTCTAACGAGGAAGAAAGCACAAAAATAAACTAAATTCAAAAATACAAATCAAATAAACTCCAAACTGAAATTGAATGGTACTTGAAGATAGATTATGAATTTAGATGAATTTAGAAACTTGAATGGGTTCAATCGAAGTTCGGATGAAGAAGATATAGCTCTCGGAAGATTGAAATTCACATGAAATGATGAAAAGCCTCTACGGAATATTCTCACGTATTCTATTCCGAAAATATTAGAAAAGAATGAGTGTATGATAGGTGGGACCGACTGGTATTTATGGATTTCTAGAATTAAAATAATTCCAAAAATAAAGTAGAGAGAGTGACAAGTGGGACCAATAAGATAAAAGACTTTTCAAGAATTAAATTAATTGTCAAAAATAGGATTAGGGGTTGACATGTGGGGGCCACTGGTCTATGGGCTAGGTCTACGGAGATATGTTACTCCACGGTGGACCAAGCTTATGAACAGGGTTGACCAAGGTTTGACCGACATGCAGCCCGTATGTGGTGAGATGAAATAATTAGTATTTTTAATTGGAAGGATGACATGTGGGGACCACATGTAAGAGAGATATTTATTCTCTTGTATGACATAAAGGGCCACACAATAGGAGAGAGAGCATATGTTGGGAATTATGCTTGCATTGGTCTAGAGAAGAAATACAAGCTTTGGACAAAAGAAAATAGAAGCAGCAACAAAGGGGACAGAGCTCCACCTGCTCCTAGTGCATGCAGGCAGCGGCAAGGCAACAGAAGATGTATCTGCTTGTCAAACAGAACAAAAGATAAGCAAATCATCCAACAGAGAAGAAGGAAGGAACTGAAACCAGATAACAGCAACGAAGGAAGCCACGTACTGGACACAACAGACATGAACAATAACCAGAGGATTAGCCTGTCTTTGCTCATGGAGATGCCGATGAACGGAGGTGAACCAGCGGTGGCGAAGGGGCAAAACGAAAAGGAAACGACGAGCCAGAGATGATGACGCGGTCTGTACGTCAAGATTTGGCTCCATGCGACGCCAGCGATGCGAAGAACGGTGACGGCGGTGGCCTCACAGGTGCGTACCACTTCGGGCGACAATCTACGAAAAGGAAGGTGAGCACGCATAGAACGCGCGACGCGAATTCAACGGTGGTGGAGTTGAAGGCGTAAGATCAACGGTTGCGAGTAATTGGCCGAAAAGAACGATGTACAAGAGGTGAGAGAACGTCCGATTCTCGACGCACGGTAGATGAAACTTGAATCTACAAGATGCGAAAAATAGGTATCGACGAGGGCACAAGATGACGCGATCGATTTTAAAAACTCACCGAGAAAGCGAGGAACGCGATGAATACGCTTCGCTTTATGGCTTGACATGGTCGACGGTGCTCGTGATCTTCGGGTGAAGGATGGAACCATGACGTAGAACGTGACGACGCCGGCCAACGCCACAAACGGTTCTACGGGGACGCTTGATGAAGGCGCAGTTCACGGAGAAACCTTCGGTTGAGCTCGATTTTACGGAGATTGTGACAAAAATAGATCGGTTTGGAGGAAACCAATTTAGGAGATTGGAAGAGGAGATCAAGACGGACGCGCGGGCACAAACGCTTTCGCTTTATATGCACCATAGAAAAATATGGAATTTGGAAGGTTTGAGCTTATTGCGTATAATGCTCGACTCTTTCTTTGGCTGTTGGTTCGGGACGAAGGAAAATGGTGAACAGAATTCACGAGAAGCACGTGGTAGGAGAGAGAAAAGGGCAGATTTTCGGAATTAAAATAAAAGGTGAAAATTAAGGAGATCAAATAAATAGCAAACAAATCCAAAAATCTCAGAAAATACCCAAAAATTCCTTGAAAGACAAGGAAGCCAAATAACACAAGTTTTTATTTAATTAATGTTTATATTAGTCAAATTAAATATTTTTAGTTTAGGAAAATTTCGATTAAGCTTTATTAATTCAAATAAAATTGGTAAAATTTTCCAGTGACCTAAACTACTCAAAAGATTTTTGAAAAGCTAAATTTTGGGATGTTACAAGGGCTAGGAAGGACAACGAGCGATGGATCGGCGTGACGCAGAACTGGCGAACTCTTTGGCGACAGCGAGCTTCAGTGGATCCCGTGAACTTGTCGATGACGATAGAGGCGGCGACGCGAGCTCCAACTGCTCCTTCATGACAAATAACTCCCGCAACTTCCTTGGCGACGGTGAGCTTGAGTGGCGCCGGATAGAGGGAAGAACGGAGCTTGAAGGTGACGAGGTTTAACAGCGGGAATCTGAAGAACGAAGGTGAGGAAGAAAGGAATGGAGAGTTGAGAGAAAAGCCCAGAGAGTGCAAAAAAGGAACGAGGGCTCCCTCAGGTGCTATTTATAGTGGAGGTAGGAGAACTAGGTGATAAGGATAGAGTGACAGGAGCAGGTGAGCAAGGGGATGGGAGCAGGGTAAGGGAGAAGACAATAGGGGGAGATGGGTACAACAGAGGTGACAGCATTTAATGCGATGCAACAACATTTAATGCTCGAAGACTTCTGCTGCAAACGTGTAGGAAGGATAAAATGAGCAGGACTAGCTCAAACAAAGAGGTTGGTCAAAGGAAAAGGTTGTGACCAAGAAAGAGGTCCAACCGAAGGGGTGGTCTCCGGAGGAGGTCCTAAGGGGGGGTCCTAAGGAGGAGGTCCTGAGAAGGAGGTCCTGCGGGAGGAGGTCCTGAGGAGGAGGTGGTCTTTGCAAAAAAGGGCGGTGACGACCACAGAGGGTGGTCTTTGTAAAAGAGGATGTCGTGACCCAAGGGTGGTTAAGATTGAGAGGGTGGTCTTTGCAAAAAAGGATGCTCTTGGTCACAGAGTCAAGGGAGGTCCTGAGGAGATTACAAAGAAGGAGCTGTCCAATTTGCATCGAATGGTGCAAAACGATTTGGACGCTCGGACCGTCTGAAGGTTAGAACGCGATCTGACCGTTCAACACAATCGGACGATCTACAACATTTGGAAACGTTCGGACCGTCCGAAAGTGACAATGAGATCTGACTGCTCAACACAATTGGGCGATCCGTAAGAGGAAGGCACAAGACATTGGATTGGCGCGCTGGAGCGGCAAGAAAGAGGTCCAAACTGAAGGGAGGTCTTGACCTAAGGGGAGGTTGTGACCAAGAACCGGTATGAACAGAGGAAAGGAAAACAAAACACAGAGAACTCCAGTGACTTGAAAACCAACTTGAATTAGTTAAAGTTCGAATTAGTCATTTAAATTATTTCCAAAATCTTAGGTTAAGCTTTAACAAACCATAAACTAAATAGTTATTTTTATTTTAAAATTTTCAAAAATGCTCAGAAAAACCAGGGCGTTACAGTGCTGCAGTGGTGGCCCGCACGCCCGCATGCGAGGTGCAGTGGCGACGACCCACATGCGCATAAGACAGTGTTGCGGTGGTTCGGGGCCTAGGCGGCGACAACGGCTACGGGTGTGAACGGTTGATGGTGTTTGAATAGCAGTGGCGAATTGGATCTTGATCAGTGGTGGATGGGTGTGGGCGGTTGATTAGGGTTAAGCTCTGATACTATATTGATTTCTTAACTAATAAAAGAAGGGGTTTACCCCCGCGCAGCAGGATGATCGTCCCACCCCCTCATACAAAAAAAAATCCAATGAACCCGAACTGCTCACGAGTCCTTTGCCCATCCCAACTGCTCCTATCCCCTTCCAACCACCCACCACTTCCTCCTCGACCACTTCTCGACCTCGCTTCCGCTCCACATCTTCGGCGGGCATCACCGTTGCCATCAACGCACGGAGGCGCCAGTGGGGAAGGGAGATGGAGGCGACGGCGGGTCTAAAGAGTGGGGAGGGAGGCGAGGGGGACGGGAGTGGAGAGGGTGATGATGGAGGGAGTGGGAGGGGGCCGGGAGACGGAGGCTTGTCGCGTGCGGCCCGCATCGAGCAGTGACTTGAGCCTTGACCTCTCTTCCGCTCTATATCTCCGATCGATCACCACCGCCGCCATCGACGCTCTCGCCAGAAATTGTTATTTACTTCACGGTCTAGGATCCTATCTACCGGTACATCTCACCCTCTTTTAGGACTCTATTGCAACGCACAGGTACCCGATTAATTGTGTGCGCGTTCCAGACCTCCACATCCTTTATTTACAGTGTCAAATATTACAATCCGACCCTAACACAACTCTTCATTAGACTCGACTCGCACATGACCGGACGTTTATTAAACTATAATACTAACTCACCAACAAATTAGATGATGATGATGATTCAGATTCATGATTTCAGTTTCAGTTTCAGTTCAACCAACACGGATGGATGATTCAGGTTGAGCAATAACAGACATCCATACAGGCAAAAAATCAATGGCCGTGATCGACTCTAACAACTAGACTAGGTGCATCCATGACCATCCAATACAGATACCGACTTCTTCCTCCTCATCCATTCCCCACTCCTCATCCACCGCATCCAATTCCAATTCCATCCACCGCATGGCCATGGTCATGGCCGCCGCCGCCCGACTTCCTCCGGCCGCCGCTCGCCGGACTAGGTTAGCCGCTCCGCACCTTCCCTTTCTCACCATGCCTCCCATCCAGTCGCGCTCGCACTCGCGTTCGCGCCTCGTCGTCGCCTCGGCGCAGTCCAACTTCTCCAGAGGTCCTCCCCTTACTTATTACGCCTCTCCTCTCCTCTCCTCTCCTCTCCTCTCAGTCTCACTGTTTTTACCTAGTACTGTGTATGTATACTTAACTTGGACGAGTGGCATGCTATACTCTCGCTCCTTCCATTTCCATGCTTAGGGTAGGCTTTAATTAATTCTTTAATTTGGGGCTACAGAGCGCTGCTGCTTCTCTTCTGTATGTATATGCAAGCAAAGTTATGTCCTCTCGTTAAAAACATATGCTGCTCTCATATCATATTAGATTGTTGTTACCTGATGGATCGGCTGCAAGCTTCTTATTCTTGCACTTTTTGCACCAAGTCTTCCTCGCTTTGCCGTGTCATCGGAATCAAATCTAGTACTTTTACCTTTTTAAATGTAGTATTCCCCAATGGAGTTTGAGTTGTGCCAACAAGTATAGCATTGCAGTGGAGTGGAGTTACAAGGGATCCATGCACTAAGATATATGATAGATACTCCCTCCGTTCTGGGACGCCAATACAAGGGTATTGTATTGACTAACTAGATAGTGAATTGCTGATGTTTGTGTCAGTTCCATCTCTCTGAAGTGAAACATTTCCTTTTTCTGCTGGCTCTACTTTAGCTAGCACACCAAATGACGCACATATTTGCGTTTGTACTTTCTAACTCTGGTATCGGATAGGATATACGTGATGTGTGATCCTGCCAGGGTTCTTGCTGCTCTTAAACTCAGATGTCATTATCAGATCTGGCGCAGTGAGCTACGCACCATGCTGTTGCAACACTTGCGTGTTTAATCTGAAAGTGTCGCCTTTGCCTTCCCTGAATTTTGTTCCCTGATGAAATTGTCTGACTATGCGTATGTATACCATGATATGGACATCCTCATGTTGGGTCACATATATTTCCAAGGATGCCTCTGTTCTGTACTGTACCGCACCCTGTTAAGAATAGCATGTGGCCTTGTTTTGATCACGATGAAACTGTAATAAATGGGTTGTGGTACTCTTTAACACACTGTATATCACAACAGTTGTTCAAACAGCATGGAGGGTTGGTAAGGATGCTGTGGAGGCAGGAACTACTATTGTCCCAGTATGTGTTCCTTAGCCATTTATATCACTCAATTCCATGTATTCTTAGCTCTCGAAAACTATACTGACCACAAGCAACCGTAGTTCATTTGTTTTTTTTAAAGAACAATACAACTGTAGTTTGTTAAGCTATGAAACTGGACTAACTTAGTAATTTTGCCCTCTTGATACGTGACAGGGTTCAGTTCCACGGCCGATTGCCAGGATAGGTGTTACCTTTGTTGCTGTGTCAGTTGCCCTTTTCTTTCAAGTCTGTTGTCTCCACTGCATTCTTTGTACTGGTACGTAAACACTCCATTTGCTCTATGACTGTGCGTACTGCCGTTGGTCAGCAATGTGTTGTGCACAATGTTCATTAACATTTAGTCACATATATATATAGTTGTGGAGTTAACAGTTGCAAACATGCCCAGTACTTTATATAAGTAAAATGAGTAATATTTACTGCAGCTCAAAGACATAATGTTTATCGTCAGAATTCACTTGCACTGTATCGTTGTGTTGCAATTTTTGTGCATGATACATGATGCCTGATGATGGCCGGGTTCCATTGTCACAGGCAATGATGGGGCTTATATATTTCGGTTTCCTGGTGATGAACCCAAAAGAGGGCTCCAGGGTGGATGACGGAGCCAATTCATCGGAAGACCCTGTCGAAGAAGCGCAGCGTATAATGGATAAATACAAGTAAAGAACCTCAGCTCGGTAAGTTTGTGTACTCTGAACAGGTAGGTATGCAGGCATCAGTTGTGGCCAGCCATTTGTTGGCACAGGTTCCTCCTTGTGTGACGAATGGATGGATCTGATCTTAGAATTGAACCGAATGGAATTCGTATTGCTATGGGGTTGTTTAGTAAGAAGAGCTGAGCTGAGCTGGTGTACAATAGTATCGTAGTAATTTGGTACTAGTACTGGATTTGTAGTATATTATTAGTTGTACTCTATGATGCACCGATATGCGATACTGGTATAACGGTACGATACGGTGATACAGCGTTACCCTATTTCCCCGAAAAACCCGATACGGCGATACGGATGTGTATATATATATTTAAAATAGTAAAAAAAAAAAAAATACGATACTTCATAAGTTTTGGCCATCGCAAATCATGCTGCAAGATCAGTTACAATTTAGTTTCTTAAAATGGAGAGTAATTTAGTGGCTGCTCACATAATATATTGTGGATCATGGAACATTCAAAACAATAGGAATGTTTTTTTACCCATGTGCATTGCCAAATTGTTTTGTGCAATTGAAGTGTAAGATATGCATTATGAAAGCTTACCAAGGGGGATACCAAACGTGTGTATAAGCCTAAATAATATTTACAACATTAGTTTTCTTGACATTGAATATATATCCGTGCAATAAAATTATGTACCTCAAAGCACTGAATGTGGTTTAAAACTAGGCAACTGGACATATCAAGCGGGCTGGGCTTGAATTATGGGTCGTACCGAGATATCGGGAAGTATCGGGTTTTTTTTTTTAAAAAAAAAAACATAAATGTTTCTGATACTTTCTGATACGTATCTGAGCCGTATCCAATGCGTATCGGGGTACTGGTACGCTGTTGGTCAGGTTTATGGGTGCATCAGAGGTTGTATTGTTCGATTCAGTCGGCAACACTAGTATTTTTTGTGCATGGACCGATCGAGAAGACTAATGGGTAGGGGTGCTGCAAGCTTGAGCTTATTGAAACTCGTGTAGGAGTTTGGGTTAAATTTGTTTGTCCTAGCGTGGATTGGGACGCAAAACGTGGGTTAAATTTACTTGGCGTGTTGTTGATTTGCGGGCCTGATGTGGATATTGTGATTTGATCTGATCGGATCCTTCAAATTTCATTTCGATTTGGGTTGGGTGCCTGTTAATTTCGTGCATGGAGTATACATGACTCCAGCATAGACAGTAGCTGGGATGGGATGAGTCATGAGTGTATGTATAGTCTCAATTTGTGTGTAGGGTCACCGACTGTGACTGGATCGATCGTGGCTTGTCAGACGTGTATCATGCATATGCATATATATGACCCCTGCCATTGTAAAGTTTTTCTCTTCATTTTAATTTACTTTTCTTTGGTGGATTAGTATACTAGTGCAATTAATTTACAGCTAGCCTAGGATACGATGCAGCAGCAGTCGCAGCTAGCCCAGCCCAAGAAGATGACCCGGTCACTCGCTCGCCAGGATTCTAATGAAATCCTGGGGGTAAAAAATAAGAGACACTTGTACTGTCCATCATGTTGTCCCCCCGGCTAGGCCTTTTCTCTGTTTTATTCATTTTTCAGGAACGCAATGAAAAAAGTTGCTCAAACTCCTAGCTAGTAGTACTCATGTGACATTAACTAACACATAAAGGAAACAAATATCATATTTGAAGTTATGAACTTTGAGGCCCATCAAAATAGAAAGAGAACAAAAAAGCAGTGTGCTATAGCCAAGGATCAATCCCTGATCACCTAGTTAGTAGAAGGAAGGAGCCCTTGGCTTCTTGCTTTGCTTTATAAACAAGGATACTCGATATACAACCAAAATTAAATTGAAATTCAGCGGAACCCCATGCACCTCTGTTAGGTCCACCCGGTTGTCGGACGGCGGGCGCCTGGTGATGGTGCCGTGTTTCTCGATTGTGATGAAGCCGGCGGACTCATCGTCGGAGTTGTGGCCCTGCTGCTGCTGCTCTTGTTTCTGGGAGTGTTTGTTGTTCATCCGCAGCCGCGTCCGCATCCGCAGGCAGCAGCCTGGGCCTGGCAGTGGCAGTGGCAGTGGCAGTGGCCGTGGCAGGCAGGAGGAGTAGCTGCAGCACCGCGCCTTAGTAGTACGTGCTGTGACGATGCGTCGTCTGTGGTGCAGCGCGAGAGTGAGCACCGCGCCGGCTGCCTCGCCGCTGAGCACGAAGCTGAGGACCTTTGGGGAGTGCATCATCATGTATTCGAGCTCGCCTGCGAGGTCCACCTGGAACACGCCGACCGTACTGGTGTCGCCGTGGCCATGCGCCGTATGGTACGGTGAGCGGCCGCACACGGAGACGGAGACGGAGACGGAGACGCTAATGGTGATGGTGATGGAGCTTAGGGCCGCCCCGCGCGCACAGTGCAAGAGGAGCACCTCCTTGTGGAAGGCGGCCACGCCCCCGGAGGCGGAGGCGCGCGCGCACACAGGCGGCTCCTGCTCCTGGCCAAGTCCAAGATGACGATGCCGACGACGATGATGGCATTGGCATCCCAGCTCCTCGACGGCGGCGGGCAGCCCGGTGACGCGCTGCGCCTGCAGGCACACCACCGCGACCTCCTCGACTAGCATCAGCATGAATACACGTACGATCGAGAAGGAGGAGGAGCTTGAGCTAGCTCCTTTACACCTACTAGCTTAGCTAGCTAGTCTAGTAGGCCGGAGAGGAGTACATAGCTCGGCGTGCATGCATCCTATGAAATGAAGAACATCGATCATCGCATCGCTATGCTACTATATAATGATCGATGATAGAGATCGCGTGCGTGGGTGCATGCATCCGGCCGCCCGCCTTAGGAAATAAATCCCATGAGATCTTATCTCTAGACTTTTGTTTGGACCCATTCAAACCATGACATGTGAGCATAAAAAAGTTGATTAATTTATTTTATCATGTATCTAGGATTGAAATGCTATATTATATAGACAAGAAGGAGACACAGAAGAGTCAAGGTCCCGTCTGGATTCTGAACGGCGAAATGGTATATATTCTTTCTTAAAGCGGAAGAGATCGGCGGCCTCCAGGAGCCCACATGTCGAAGGTTTTGCGAAAAGAAACCCACGCTTTGCGATTTTGCGTTGAGGTCCTGTCTCGGCTGTCGTCGGATCTCCATCGTACGGTCGTAATTGGATGGGTGCAAAGCCGTAGGATCGCAGGTTCGGCGTAGACGGCTCAGATCCCCCCTCCCCGCACACCGCCCTCGCCTAGGTCGCTCTGCCCGCTCGCCCTCTCCTATCTTCTGACACCGCCTCCCTGCCCCCTTGCCCTCTCCACTTCCCTCGTGTCCCTGGCCTGCTCCCTCCCTCTCCTCCACCGCTTCTTGCTCAAGGCGGCGACGCGGCCATCGCTCTACCCGCTCGCTCTCTACCATCTTCCGTCCCGTCTCCTTGCTCCCTCGCCCTCTCCACTTCCCTCGCGTCCCCGGCCACAGGTCGTCGTCGTCCAAATCTGGCCGCGTCGTCGCTTCTTCTACAGACGGCCACAGGCGGCGAGGCGAGCGAGGTCATCCACATTGGCGACATCGAGGTCTACGTCACCTACCCCCGCCGCGCCACCCACGCCATCATCCTCGCCTCCGATGTCTACGGTTAGTTCTCACCCCACGACGCCTTTGCGTCTTACCTCGCCACCGTCCACAGAGAACGCCGGATCTAGGTGGCCATGCAACTTCCACTGAGGATGCCAGATCCATGGAACTGGGAGGCAGCCCATCCCCAACCTTTTTCATTGGCTTTATCTCTTCTCATTCTGCGTCGTCCTCTTCTCTTTTTGCTCTTTTCTCCTCACCTCACGAGAACCTCTCCTGTGCATACCGTTTGCTGCCTACTGGAGATCCACCGCACGCTTAGCCATTGAGGTCGTCTTCTCGGCCCGTTGTCGATTGGTATCGACACCACCTGTCCCTAGATCCACGTCACCTTGTTTGTCCGACCGATCACCATGTTAGCCTGGATTAGTTGGTGAAGTTTTCCCTAATCTTTCTCACATGCTTTTCAGAAAGTCCACCTCAAGATTACAGGTCTAAGTTTTGTGATTTAACCGTTAATTTTATCTTGCCTAAGGTGTTAATTAGTGGAATGGGTGGTCTTTCCGACGATAGCGAGCTTTGGTCTTGATCAATCATTTAGGTAAGACAATGTGAAGCAATCTCGCATATTTTTGCCACAAGAGGCATTGCAATTTACTTTTATCTAAGTCCGAATTCTCATTTGTAGTTAGTTCTTCAAACATTTGTACTATGATATTTTTCATCTTAGAACTCTAGATTTGTAGATTACTTTATTTACTTCTATTTGTATCTATTTAACATGAATAGCAATGTTCAGTTATTGATCCATTCCCTCAAATTCAACATGTCATTTCACATGATTACTAGAAAATCAATGTACATATCGATGATTGTTGCTCTCTTGATGCTATAACTTTTGGTGAAAGACTTTGGATGACCTTTAAGCAGTCTTCTTGCTCCCTTCCATCTTTTCCTCTTCAAATGTGTAACTAGAGGGGCAGATGAGCTTTATTGGTTACTAATCCTGGAACATTGCGGTCTTCCATTTTCTAAGTCACATTGTAGTTTTTTATCAGTAGAACGGTGTCGTAGGGGCGGCCCCACGGGCCCCAACGACCCGACGAAGATCACGAGGCCCCCGGGTTAGGAGTTTGAGCCATGGCCCGTGGCCCCTGAGGTACCAAGCACTCGAAGGCCCCGGCTGTGCGAGGAAACCGGAAGGCCCACGTGGGCCAGCAGGTCGGAGGCTTCGGAGGCGGTCCGAAGGCTCCTGAAGGGCCGTCAAAGCACCACGGACCAGGAGTCGTGAGTCCCTCGGGGCCACCTCAGGGGATCCGAAGGGTTTCCGGGGCCCCTCGCCCCAGGGACACCCCACACGTTGCGAAGGGAGGAGAGCGTCGGTGGACTAGGCATACCAACCGGTTGGACCGAGACCAGGGAAGCCCACCATAAGCCAAAGGCTACACCTAGGGGGAGGAAAAATCCCTGCAACCCCTATAGGCGTAGGACCTTTTTAGGGGTAGATCCGTAATCTCATGCACCCTGTCGAAAAGCTATAAATAAACGCTTTCCCTCATGTAATAAGGAAGACCTTTTTCGAGACAATTAATACACATTTACTTCTTGACATCCGGTCCCCCTCCTTCGAGGATCCCCTGGTCCCTCTCGTAGTAACCGGGGATTCCCTTTTCTACTGTCTAGTCCTCTTTGCTACGACAGTTGGCGCCGTCCGTGAGGAGCGGCAAGAAAGTCACGAAGCGCATCTCTAAAGCATCAGCATGGTCCCTTAGAAGAAGGTCACACCCAAGGTCTCGGCGGCTGAAGCGGTCACGACTCTGAGCACCCCGAGGGCCAAACGAAGCATGACTTCACAATCCTGAATTGAGCAAATGCATGTTAGTGTTGTTCTTTTCTAAAACTAGGAGTGAATGCATTGATTCACAGTAACAGTCCACCAAATCTTTATTTCACTGATGCTTTTTTATTCTTGCTTGACTGCACATTTCTCCAAAGTTGTTTATGAACATGCATGAAAATCTCCCGTAGCAATGCATTTTACACATAATATGTAGTAGTTCTTGATATACATGTTTTGTTAGTATATTGCATTGTTAAATTAATATCCAAGCTTAGTTTATTTTATTTGCTAATTATCCTCTCTATGTTTGTGGGCTTTTCATGTCCATTAAGGTTAACCAAATGATGTTCATGTCAGTTTAGTGATGTAGCAGCATGAAGCACAATCTTTTGATTTTGCTTGCATCGCTCTTCACATAATTGCAACCATATTAATTTTGTTTGTGTTGCGCTGATCATATCCTGTGAGCTTTTTCCCCTTATTTGGCTCCCCTGTATGCAGGTCCTCTGTTGTGCCCTTTTCTACTTGGTGTTCTGCAGCCCCACCCTTTGCCGGTTCCTCCTCGGTTAGGTCATTGAAGAGAGGAGCCCGCCCATCCCTTGCCCTTTTCGGTCACTTGCTCTACTCCCGGCTCAGCCTTTCACACTATTTGTCTCCCCTCGCTCCACAGAGACGCTCCAGATTTGGTCGTCAATCCTGTTTTGTGAAGAACCTGATCCTGGCAGGAGCTAAAGAAATGAGCATGTATGTTGCCAAGCAGGGGCGGATCTGGGCCTCGGGCAGGGTAAGCTGTAGCCCGAGGCCCAGCAAAAATAGCAATGCAATTTTTTTTTGATACAGGCCCCCAACAAAAAAAAAACAGCAGTGCAACCCGAGGCTCAGGCGACCATTCAGTCGGGCTCTCCGTCCTCCCAAACTCCTAGCGCATTTAGTCGGGCTCTCCGTCCTCCCAGTGCAGAGAGAGCACAGTAGCGAGTAGCAGACCTAATCCCCTCCAAATCCTCCAACCGCCCACGCCCACTCTCGCCGCGCCGCCGCCGGCTACCCTCCCGGCTCCTCGCGCCGCGCCGCTCTCACGTGTTCACGCCGCGCCGCGCCGCCCACCTCCACGGCTCCATTCCTCCACGCCCGGCACCGCGCTGCCCTCCGGCTCCTCCGCGCCGCGCTCTCTCACGTGTTCACGCCCGGCGCTGCGGCCGCGCCCACCCTCCACGGCTCCATTCCTCCACGCCCGGCGCCGCGGCTGCCCTCCCGGCTCCCTTCCGCGTCCACGCCCTCCCTCACGCCCGGCTCGCGTCCGCGCCCTACCGGCTCCCTCCGCGTCCGCGTCCTCCTCCACGGCTCCACTCCTCCATGCCCAGTGTCGCGGCCGCCCTCCCGGCTCCCTTCCGCGTCCGCACCCTCCCTCACGCCCGGCGCTGCGGCCGCCCCTCCCGGCTCCCTCCGCGTCCGGGCCCTCCCTCACGCCCGGTGTCGCGGCCACCCCTCCCGGCTCCCTCCGCGTCCGCGCCCTCCCTCCACTGTTGTCTGCTCACACGCTCAAGCTCAGGTAGTTGAGTTTAGTAGTGCGGGCAGGCTTGAGTCGGTTGCTTTAGTTGATTGTAGACTTATATTCTTATACTGCTTTGGTAAGTTTGGTTGATTGTAGACTTGTAGTTAAGAGATTGGTGACTTGTAGACTTGTTAATAAGTGTGCATTGGTTATTTAGGAACTAGAGATACAAAATGAAGAGGAGCAAGACATTGTCATCTTATTTTTTTTTAATACAAACACAACAGTTGGAACCAGAGCTAGTCACAACGAGCAAAACAATTCTCACGTTGAACTTAGTCCAGATGATGTAGTTGTCGATCCTGATACGGAACTAGCTGTACAGTCTTCGATAATCATAGCATATTTGGCATGTGCTAACTGCTAAGTTGTCTGATAGGACACGTACTCGTGTGCTGTAATTTGTATATGTAGGGAATGGATACCTGTGCAGATAGCTCTTGATGATTCGTATATCTATGTTGATCTATAAAAGCTGAATGGCTAAATCTATTTATAGACAGTAACACAACCTTTCTATCTTATCTACTGGTAATGATGTTAGAATTCAAGCTCCATGATAAAGAATAGAGCAACAAAGGAATAGCTTTTTTTTAGGTCTGTTTAAGATAAACATCCATGGCACAACAAGAATGCTATATCATACCTCTGTTTGATTTACTTCTTTTTTTGTCTTTGTAGGTTTTGGTTCTTATATGACTATTGCTGAAGAAATGGTGGGCTAAGATGAAGTCTTCGTTATTTAGGTACTCAAATTGTATCTCTACGATGATATATTATTTATGTTTTACCATATTTTTCTTATTATGTTTCATGTTGAAGTATTTTTCTAAAGTTTCATGTCAATGATGCATTAATGACTTATTTTTGTTATGACGTGGTATGGGTATAAATTGACGTTAGTTTTAGGATGTTTATCTATTAGAATTTAGCCTGAGGTTTAGTCAAATCCTAGATCCGCCACTGCTGCCAAGAGCTAAATTTTGGTACTAGCTGAAGAAATAATCGTGTGTCGTCCTTAATTCTTATAAGTTCCCCATCAGAACTTGGCAAACGCCATGGCTTCTCTCCCGACGCATCAAACTTATCTCATGATAGGCTCATCTAGTGCTTAATCTACGTACACCGAGAGTCCGAGACACTAATGTATGCCTAAGTGGTTCGACTGTACCGTTCCTCTCCTCTATGTGTACTCAAAGGCGAGCACGCTTAACTATCTAGACACGAAGGGGAGACAGAAGAGGATTCTGACCGCGCCGGCCATAGATTTGATATTGGGCGCACGCCACAGGTATCTTATCTTAATTACTGGCTAGCTAGTTGATCGATCCCAAGTTGGGAGTGAGTTGCTACATGCTCAGCTGCTAACACGTGTGTGAGGCTGCTATTAAAAGATCTAGGCTGCTAACAAGTTGATCGAGAAAACACTACATCTAAAAGAAATAATGTCATTGGACCGTACATACCCCTATTAAAAGAGCACAGTATGACTAATCAACCACTTTATCCGCATTAAAGCAGGGGGAAATTAGCTCAGTAGCACTGTGATCGTCGGTATTTAGAGAAATAACATCCAAATCGAGGTCGACTGCGAAATGACACCGCGAACAACCGAAATTCTTGAAAATGATACCGCCGTCACATTTTGCATCTGTCTTTAATGGCAAGGGATACATGACGTGAGAGAATACAACTTCTATACCCGTTTTACCCCTTTCTCTCCTCCTGCGTTCATGGGGAAAACAGAGAAGGTGCCAGGCGGCCTCACGCGACCTCAGCACCGGTCATGGGGGATGACGGCGGCGGCTATGGATGGCAAAAATGGAGCGCGGGGGTCGAGGAGAACTCGCGGGTGGTGGCAGCGTAGCTCAAGGAGCTTGATGGCATGCGGGCGATGGCACAGGGCGGCCAGGGTGGGGGAAGAAAAGGGCGGCAGCGTTGGGAGGCAGGTGAGGGGAGAAAAGGGGGCACATGAGCACGAGATGAGTGAGGGGAGCTCACCGTTGCATGCAGTGGTGATGGAGTCAGGCCGTGGCGGGGTAGCTGTAACATCCTAATTTTCAGAGCTTAAAAATCTTTTAATAGTTAGTAGGAAAAAATTTCACCATTTGGATTTTATTTGAATTTAATTTCAAAAGCTTAATATTGGACTTTACAATCAAAAACATTTAATGTGAATAATCCCAACATGAATAATAGCCAAAACTATTTTATTTGGGTTCTATGTGCTCAGATATATTTTCTAGATTTTTCTAGAATTTTTCTGAGTTCATTTGCTATATTCTATTGCTTATTTGAATTTCTGGTATTTTCCAAATTAGAAAAACTATTAATAATCTCAGAAATAGTCTCGGGCCGAATTTCCCGCCTCCGGCCCATTTCCCCGCCGCTTCCGGCCCAAAATCCCGCAGCCCACCTCCACCTCTCGCTCCCCGTCACCGCAGCCGTGCCGCCCGCCACACGAGTTCGCCCGAGCCGCCATCGACTTGTGGGCCCTCGAGCCGCATCGTCATCGCCTTCCTCACGGACTCTGAGTCCGTGTCCGAGCCGGTTGTGCCGCGTGCCGCTCGCACTGCCGCTCGCCGGGCACTATTTAACGCCGCACCGCGTCCACGAGGATCGCCTACACCCCGCCGCTTTTCCCCAAGACCAGAACCCTAGAGCGCCGCTTTCTTCGGAATCGAGCTTTTGCCCTAGCGCGCCGCTTGGATTTTCGACGATTTGGTCGCCGACGTTGAGCTCCGGCCTCGCCGAGCACCCTCCGAAGTTCGCCACGCCAAGCTCCGCCTGCGCGCACCTCGCCATCGAGGGCTCGTAGCGTCGCCGCACCGTAGAAGCTCCATCCGCCGCGCCGCCTTGCCGCTGCGCCCGCCCGCCGCCGATGACCATTGGGTCCCGCGTTTAGCCCTTAAGCCGCCAGTCCTTGCAATCCCGTTGGGTGCGCTCAAAACCCACCGAGGTCCCCATCGCCGCTTAGCCGCCGACCCGAGTCGCCGCTGCCGCCTCGTCGCCGACGGCCCTTGCCGCCACCCTTCACCGCATCGAGCCGCTGGATGTGATCGCCGGGCACCAAGATGCGACCGGTGACCTTGTTGCGCCACCGGTCACCGCTGTTCGCCGCCGGAGTTGAAGTCGCCTCGCCAGATCCTCGCCGCCGTGGCATGCCACCACCGCCACCTCATCCTCGTGTCTCAGCGTTCGCCACGTGGTCGACAAGTCGCGCCACGTGGTGTCCAACCCACCAGCAGCGAACCTCCGTGAACCCGGTCCACCGTGAGTTTAGCCTCCGACATGTGGGTCCCACATGTCGCTGAATTCTTTTATTTATCTTTTCCGAAATTCCTTCACGACGTCACCATGATTAAATCTGATTTTCCTTTAGGAAAATAATTCAGTAAATTCATAAAATCTGATTTTCAGCATTTTATGTAATTTCAATCTTCCAAAGCTCATAACTTTTGCATCCTAACTCCGATTGAGCCCATTCAAATTTCTAAATTTGTCTAAATTCAAGATCTATTTATCTGAGATTTTTATTTAATTTTTGGAGCTTGTTTTGCCTCTGTTATTTATTTGTTTTATTTGTTTGTGTCTCGTTTGCGAGTAGACGTCGATTCGTCGGGGAATTTTGTGGAAGAAGGAGCACCCCAAGATCAAGACCAGTACATAGACCTTTTCCAAGGCAAGTCATACCTTTGATCATCTTGATCCCAGTTTTCAAATTACTTTGTGTTAAATTATTGTATTCTACTTTAATTATTTATTTAAATGCTTTGGGCATAGTTATTATCCAAATTGCTATCACACTTTGGCCTTGTATGTCATAATTCCTTGTCACCCTAGATTGGTTACTAGTTGGTATTATTATAGCACCAACGTGGGTTGGTTAGATGCGAGTACAATTGCTTAGCCATGCCACGAGTCATCATCACATGTAGGTTGCAAATATTAATTATGACTAAGTGACTATGAAACTTTGTGTAAAACTGTGTGCTATGTGTTGTTACTTCGTGATGGTATGTGTTGCACTAAAACCAACTGGGTGGTAAAGGATTTAGACTGAGGCAAGTGGTGGAGACTGTGTGACATGGTGGTCTATGTGATGGGAATGATGGTCTTTGTGACTTAGTTAGAACATGGAAGTCTCGCCTTGATCAATTAAGGACTTAACTTTGTGCGCCATTGAACTGAGCCTTATTGTACGACCACATGCCTGGTATGGGACGGGCCTAACTTAGTAAGTTATGGATTCTCGGCATTGATGTTCAGGTGGATAGGTTAGGCTGTGTGACAGGGTGGAGGTGTGACTACTTGGTGGTTGCATCGCGGGACGATTCGTCTTCCCTGTCCAGTGGTGTGTGTTATACCAATTCTATGTGAGCTGGTATAGCGGTTTGTAAGCACACTGGGAATGTCAATGTTTGAGATGAAGTTTCCGAACTGTTTTGTTATGATTGGTGCTTGCTACACTAGTTGTATCTTGTGGGTAAAGTGTACAACCTCTGCAGAGTGTTAATTAATCTATTCGAATAGCCGTGTCCGCGGTCATGGACATGCTTGGGGATTTCACACGAGGGGTAGTTTTCATAAAATGCTGGGATGGGAGCTGTGTGACCTCAATCATATGGCTATGTGAAATAATTTGTTTAGCTGTGTGTGTCTTTGTGAAAACAACTGTTAAATTAGTATTATTTATTTGTTTTGAATTATGTTTTCAATCTATTATTTGTATTCAATTGCAAATGTTGCTTTTATGCAAAAGAACCACAGAAGCATTTTTCTTTGGAATAAGCCTGCATCTATACATTGCATTCTGTGGTATGATTTGCGAGTACGGTTGTGTACTCACGCTTGTTGTAAAACTTGCGCCCAAACCTACAGAAGAGGAGGAGTCTACGCCTGCTTTCGAGGAGGAGTTCGTTGAAGGCTGATCGTTCGTTAAGTCCGATCCCGCCGGTTGCTGTGGTGAATTGGTGATCTACGCCGAGTTATTTCCGTTCCGCTGCTGCTTTATTTCCTGTTAGCCCTGCGTGGCTTAATAAGTGTAAACTCGACCATAAGGTCAAAACCCTTATTTGTTATTCAAACTAATCGTTTACTTTATTTATCGCTTGTGTGGATCGATGTTTACCGTGTTAAACTCGTGTGTACTAGCGTGATCCTCGACTAGTGCAAGATACACAGAGGGTTCCGCAACTGTACCCGGGTCCCGACAGAGGTGGTATCGAGCCATACCGATCGTAGGTCTTGGCCTTAGTTAGATTGGCCGCCTTTAGAGTGTCCAAACTATTTTCTAAAAGAAAATTAACTTGCAAGGTTAATTAATTGCTTAACTCTCCTCATATCTCTCGCCTCAACTTTTGCTATGATCTTTTCTCTCCCCACTGCTTTAAAGTTGCTCTTACCTGTTTCGTCTGCTTGACAGATGCCTCGTCTTCAGAGCTATGGTGAGCGCACTAGAGGGTACGCTGCCGAGCTTTGGAAGTTGCTCGAGTTCTTGAGGATTTGATCGTCCGTGACGCCGGCAACAACCGGACGGTGAATGGACAAAACCGTGGAGTGATCTCGTCGCTCGACGATCTACGCTAGGAGGAACGACAAGGCAAGCCAACCTTCGCACGCCTCTCGTGAGGAAGATCACTTGGCCGGAAGGTATCCGTGAGTCGTCGCGCTTGGCCATGCCGCGTGATTCGCAACATCTACGCACGGGAGCTCCAAGACACCGCTTCTTCGTTACCACCCCGTAGTCGCACTGTGGATTTGCCAAAGACGCTACCCGTCCATAGAAGGAGAGAGCAACGCTAGAGTGGTGCACCTCGCCCAGTTCGTGGCCGCCAAGGAGGAAGTCTTGGAGAGAACCATCACGGAGTTGGATCATGTCTATGAAGCCTTGCAGAGAGCTGAAGAGAAGATCGCCACTCTGCAAGAGATCCTCTACGATCAAGTTCCCGAAGAAGAGGAAGACCCCGAAGAGGATCCCGAAGAAGATCCAGAGGAAGGCCCAGTGGAGCCAGAGGATGATGCAGAGCGAGGAGCTCGCCGCACTGTTCCTGTGGCATCGAGATCGGTTGCCAAGATACCCGCCACTTCCAAGTCTACACCGCCAGAGTGTCGCGCATTGTGGAGGCTTTCTCGGCTAGTTGGTCTTAGTTCCAGTTTTTCAGGCTTAGCCAGTTTCAGTTTAGTGAGTCGCCCTTTAGGCGGTAGTTTTGTGTGCTTAGGTCGTTGTTTCTTTTGTGTGCAAGTATGAGCTGCAAAGGCCCTTAGGCATTTGTTGCAGCCATGCTAAGACCCTAAGTAATAAAGGTATTTCACTTGAGTTTCTTGATCTCTGTTTTGTTGGGTTTAACCTACCCCCTGCTTAGTTCTTAACTTATCTCGTGCTTGCTACCTTACCTAACCTACGGAGCTTCGCCAGATGGTTCAAACTCGTCAGACTGCTGCTAGTGGTTCCGGCACCCCAGCGCCAAGAAGCAATGAGCAACCAGCCGCAGGAGCAGTTCCGCCACAAGCACCTCCAATTGACTTGCAAAACTTTGGAGCTTTCATGGCAGCACAGACTCAGCTGATGAACGCCAGGATGACTCAGATGCAAGCTATGAACAACCATGCCAACAACAACAACAATCAACAGTATGAAGCCCCAGTTGCTCATGGTCACCATGGACCATCCAAACTTGCAGAATTTATGAGGACTCGTCCACCAACTTTTTCTGGACACGTCTCTCCAGTGGAAGCAAACGATTGGCTCAGAGTTATCGAAAGGAAGTCGCGATCACCCAAGGCACGATCGTGAAAAGGTTCTGTATGCCACTCACCAGATGGAAGGCACCGCTGCTGAATGGTGGGAGAACTTCGCGTCGCCCATGAGACGCCACGGGATATCACCGGGAGGAATTTTCTCGCACTTTTCGCCAAGATCACGTACGCAAGGCATTATCGATCCAAGAAGGATGAGTTCCACGCTCAAGCAAGGAGCTATGTCGGTGTCGACTACCTCAACAAGTTTTCAACAGCTCGCTATGCGTGCAGAAGATGTAGCCACGGACAAGGCTCGCTAGAGTCGCTTTTGAAGGACTAAACACCGGTCGCAAGTCGGTTTGATCGCCATACTTTCCCGATTTTCAAGAGTCGGTCAACAAAGCCTTTGTTTGGAGGACAAACGCAAGGAACGGAGGATAATCAGAAATGCCGGATGGCTCAAGCAAGGGAACCATCAATCACAAGAGAGGGCAAGAACAAAGTGCAGCAAGCTTCAATGTGTTTCACCCTGCACTTCGCTCGAGCACCGCACCAACTTCAACACCCCGCCCAATCGCTCGTAATTTCCGCAACCCCGCACTGCCAACCCCAATTCAGGAAGCAACCAGCAGAGCGCACCAAAGGTCTGTTACGCCTGTCGTCAGCCAGGACATTTTGCCAACCAGTGTCCGCAAAGGGGAACAATCACTCCAGTACGCTTCAACCTTGGAGCTACGCCATCCAAGACACCAGCACCAGGCATCAATCAAGGAGCGCCAAGTTGCCGGCAAGCGGAGGAGTACCACGATCGTGATCGGAGGCCGTGTCAACCACGCCACTCGAAGGAGCCCAGAGTCACCGGACGCCGATCGGGTAAGTTTACCGTTAACTCGCACCGCATCGCTTTGTTTGATTCTGGAGCTTCGCATTCGTTTGTTTCTGGAATGTTTGCAACCAAGAATAAATTGGATGTTATGCAACTTAAGCATACTCTGTTAGTCCAGTCGCCTGGAGCAGAGCTAAGTACTAGAGTGGGATGTTTAGGAGCTAAGTTACTCATAGCTGGAGTTGAGTTTCTAGCCAACCTAATTGTCCTAGACACCCAAACCCTAGATGTCATTCTTGGCATGGATTGGTTATCCAAGCACAAAGTCGTGCTAGATTGTGGCGAAGAGTCGTAATAATGAGGATGCCAAAGGAAACATGGTAGAGTTTCTAGCCACCTCGGGCTTCGTGATGGACATTTGCTAGTAAACGCTTTGAAGACCCTTTCCTTGGAAGAAGTACCTGGTCGTGAATATCCGATGTGTTTCCTAAGATTTACTGTGGATGCCACCGGATCGTGACATTGAGTTTGTCATCGATCTAGTGCCGTGACAGCACCAATTTCAAAGAGACCTTATCTGATGCCACCATGAATTGGTAGAGATGAAGAAGCGATAGAAGAACTTTTGAGAAAGGTTTCGTGAGACCTAGTTCGCCGCCATGGGGAGCGCCAGTGTTGTTTGTCAAGAAGAAAGATGGAAGTATGAGGATGTGTATTGATTACCGTTCTCTCAACGGTTACCATCAAGAACAAGTACCACTACCCTATAGATGATCTGTTTGATCGGATGAAAGGAGCCGGATTATTCTCAAAGATCGACTGCGATCAGTTACCACCACCAAAGATTTGTCCTAAGGATATACCAAAACCGCTTTCTCAACACGGTATGGACATTATGAGTTCTTAGTCATGTCCTTTGGTCCGACTAATGCCCCCGCATACTTCATGAACATGATGAATAAAGTATTCATGGGATATTTGGACAAGTTCGTAGTTGTGTTCATTGATGATATTCTAGTGTACTCCAAGTCGGAGGAAGAACACACCGAGCATTTAAGGATAATATTGGAAAACTCGAGAGCATCGCTTGTATGCCAAGTTCAAGTAAGTGTGATTTTGGAAAAAGGAAGTGGATTTCCTTGGTCACGTGATGACACCGAGGAGTAGCAATTGACCCCAGAAAGTTAAAGCATTGTTACATTGGGAGCAGCCCAAGACTGTGACTCGATTCATAGCTTGGGAATGGCAGTTATTACCGCCGTTTCATCGAAGGATTCTCATCGATTGCTAAGCCTCTTACGCAATTGTTGAAGAAGGAGAAAAAGTTTACTTGGACTCCAGCCTGTGAGGAAAGTTTTCAAGAGTTGAAGAAGCGTTTGACTTCAGCCCCAGTGTTGATTCTGCCAGATATTCGAAAGGATTTCGATATCTATTGTGATGCTTCGCGTCAAGGATTAGGATGCGTCCTGATGCAAGAAGGAAGAGCTATTGCTTATGCATCAAGGCAATTGAGACCTCACGAAGAGAATTACCCTACTCATGATCTGGAATTAGCTGCCGTAGTGCATGCTTTAAAGATTTACGCCATTACCTCATCAGAATCGCGTGAAGTCTACATGCATCATAAGAGCCTAAAGTACATCTTCACCCAATGATTTGAATATGAGACAGAGAAGATGGTTGGAATTGATCAAGGATTATAATCTTGGAATCCACTACCATCCCTAAAAGCCAACGTGAGTCGCAGACGCCTAAGTCGTAAGAGTTACTTTGCAATGCCTTGGAAGTAAAGGAAAGTTGCCTAATCGTATGAAGAATTTCGAAGCTAAAGCTAGAAGTTGTGTCCAAGAATTTGTAGCCAATTTGGAAGTACACAGTCTACCCGGAGAAGCAAATTCGAAGCACAACCAAAGGATCCTGTGTTGTCGGACATCAAGGTCAAAATGGCGTAGGAAATTCAAAGATTTCACCAAGGATGATCAGATATACTGATTAATGGTCGTATTCGTACCGATATCGATGGTCTAAGACGCTTAATCTTAAAGGAGGCCCATGACTCAAAGTATTCGATTCACCCGGAAGTACCAAGATGTAACAGATGTTAAGACTAAATTTTGGTGGCAAAATCGAAACGATAAGTCGCAGAGTTCGTTGCCTTGTGCGACACCGCGAGAAAGTAAAGGCAAACACCGAGAGACCAGCAGGTTTGCTTGCAATCCGAAGATTCCGTAATGGAAGGGAAGAGATCGGAATGGATTTTATCACCGGTTTACCCAAGACCCAATCGGGTTACGATTCGATCCGGGTAATAGTCGATCGTCTAACCAAGGTCGCCCATTTCTTGCCACCAAAACCACATACTCCGAGATCGCCATGGAGTTGTACATGGCCGTAATTGTCGCTTGCACGGTGTGCCCAAGAAGATAGTATCGATCGAGGGTCGCAGCTTCACCTCGCTTTTGGCGAGTTTGCATGAAGCCTTAGGTACTCATCTAAATTTCAAGATCGCGTATCACCCACGCATGATGGGCGATCGAAGAGTCAATCGATATTGGAGGATATGCCGAGAGCTTGTGCTCTAGCAAATGCTACCGCTGGGATAAAAGTTTACCCTACGCAGAATTTTCGTGACAACAACGCTTATCAAGCTAGTCCGCAGATGTCACCATTTGAAGCTTTGTACGCCGCGTTCGTAGAACCCCGTTGAATTGGTCGAAACAAATTTGAACGATCGATTCGGTCGGACATCATTCAGAAGTAGAAGAGCAAGTGGCCATGATCGAGAAAGATTGAAGATAGCTCACCCGTGCGTAAGAGCTATCGCCGATAATCGCCGCCGTGACCTCGCCTTTGAACCCGAGGATTTCGTTTATCTTCGAGTGACCCCGCCAGAGGTGTCAAAGGTTTCATGCCAAAGGGAAGCTTGCCTAGGTATGTTGGTCCGCTCAAGATTTTGGAACGCCGTGGAGAAGTTGCTTACCACCGAGTCGCGCAGCAGTTAACAGAGTGCATGATGTCTTTCATGTCTCGCAGCTTGAAGAAATGTCTTCGCGCGCGAAGAGCAAGCCCGTTGGAATCAATTGACTTGAATGAGGATCTTACCTACAAGGAGCAAACAATAAGATTTTGGATGTCGCAGAATGCCTCACAAGAAGCAAGACGATTCGCTTTTGCAAGGTTCAAGGAGCAACCACTGGAAGGAGAAGCAACGGGGAACGTGAAGAAGAGCCGCAAGCCGAGTTTCCTAGCCTTTTCTCTAGCTAGCCCAATCTCGTGGTCGAGATTCCTTTAAGGGGGAGGTTTGTAACATCCCAATTTTCAGAGCTTAAAATCTTTTAATAGTTAGTAGGAAGAAAATTCACCATTTGGATTTTATTTGAATTTAATTTCAAAAGCTTAATATTGGACTTTACAATCAAAACATTTAATGTGAATAATCCCAACATGAACAATAGCCAAAACTATTTTATTTGGGTTCTATGTGCTCAGATATATTTTCTACATTTTTCTAGAATTTTTCTGAGTTCATTTGCTATATTCTATTGCTTATTTGAATTTCTGGTATTTTCCAAATTAGAAAAGCTATTAATAATCTCGAAATAGTCTCGGCCGAATTTCCGCCCGCCCATTTCCGCCGCCCGGGTCAAAATCCCGCAGCCCACCTCCACCTCCCGCTCCCGCGCGAGCGTGCCGGTCCCACCCGTCAGCAGCCGTGCCGTCCGCCACACGAGTTCGCCCGAGCCGCCGCCACTGACTTGTGGGCCCCTCGAGCCGCACTGTTCATCGTCTTCCTCACGGACTCTAGAGTCTGTGTCCGAGCCGGGTTGTGCCGCCGTGCCGCCCGCGGACTCGTCGCTCCCGGGCACTATTTAACGCCGCGACCGCGCCACGAGGATCGCCTACACCCCGCCGCTTTTTCCCCAAGACCAGGAACCCTAGAGCGCCGCTTTTCTCGAATCGAGCTTTTGCCCTAGCGCCGCCGCTCGATTTTCGACGATTTGGTCGCCGACGTTGAGCTCCGGCCTCGCCGAGCACCCTCCGAAGTTCGCCACGCCAAGCTCCGCCTGCGCGCACTCTCGCCATCGGAGGGCTCCGCAGCGCCGCCGCACCGTAGAAGCTCCATCTCGCCGCGCCGCCTTGCCGCCGCCGTGTTCGTCCGCCGCCGATGACCATTGGGTCCCGCTTTAGCCCTTAAGCCGCCTAGTCCTGCGATCCGTTGGCGCGCTCAAAACCCCACCGAGGTCCCATCGCCGCTTAGCCGCCGACCGAGTCGCCGCCGCTCGCCGCCGCGAAGCCCCTTGCCGCCACCCTTCACCGCATCGGAGCCGTTGGATGTGATCGCCGGGCACCAAGATGCGGCCGGTGACCTTGTTGCGCCGCCGGCCACCGCCGCTCGCCTCGCGGAGTTGAAGTCGTCTCGCCAGATCCTCGCCGTGGCATGCCACCGGCCGCCACCTCATCCTCGTGTCTCCGTGTCGCCCACGTGGTCACGACAAGTCGCCACGTGGTCAGCCCAACCCACCCGCAGCCGAACCTCCGTGAACCCACCCACCGTGAGTTTAGCCTCCGACATGTGGGTCCCACATGTCGTGAATTCTTTTATTTATCTTTTCCGAAATTCCTTCACGACGCTACCATGATTAAATCTGATTTTCCTTTAGAAAATAATTCAAGAAATTCATAAAATCTGATTTTCAGCATTTTATGTAATTTCAATCTTCCAAAGCTCATAACTTTTGCATCCTAACTCCGATTGAGCCCATTCAAATTTCTAAATTTGTCTAAATTCAAGATCTATTTATCTGAGATTTTTATTTAATTTTTGGAGCTTGTTTTGCCTCTGTTATTTATTTGTTTTATTTGTTTGTGTCTCGCTTATGTAGCAGACGCGATTCGTCGGGAATTTTGTGGAAGAAGGAGCACCCCAAGATCAAGACCAGTACATAGACCTTTTCCAAGGCAAGTCATACCTTTGATCATCTTGATCCCAGTTTTCAAATTACTTTGTGTTAAATTATTGTATTCTACTTTAATTATTTATTTAAATGCTTTGGGCATGATGTAACATCCCAATTTTGGGCTTGTGTTTCAAATGTAAGAAAATGAGTAGAAATTAAAACTTTTCTTACATCATGTGTTTCCTTTGCTTGTATTGGACAAGTATTGTACAAGACTTATGGAAATGCAAAGTCACAAGTCTTTTGATACAAATCTTTGTAAGCTCCTTCAAAAACATTCTTGTCAAATGTTTTGATCATCCTCTGAAAAATCTATTTTTCCTAAGTTCTTGGATGGTATGTGACCCTCTGAAAAATTTCACAATTTTTAGAAATTGTTTGAATATTTTTGAGGGTAGTCAAACCTGTTTGACTCTCACCAAACATTAAAACAGAGCCTTGCAGAATTTTGGGAGATTTATTCACAGATAAAACCTCTGAAAATTTTACACAAGGTTAATATCTGAGTTAGCAAGCTCCTGTAAAATTTTCATAATTTTTGGAGTTAATTTGCTATCTCAAATAAATCTTTCAAAGTCTCTGCTTTATTTCAAAGTCAAACTTGGTTTTATCATTACTCGTTCGAGTCGACTGGCTCGAAAGCCAATTGATTCGGTCCAACCAACTAATCGCACCGAGCCACCCTTTCAAAACGCGCGCGCGATATCACCGTTGATTCAGATCGCGGGCCCACGCTCGATATCGCATTCGAACCTCCGCCCATTAACAAATTGGGACCGTTGATCTCGATCCAACCGCCCGATTCCTCGAGGGCAACCGGACCGTCCGCGAACTCGCTTAATCGTGACCGTCCATTTTTAATCCAACGGTCGTGGTTTGCCTTCTCTGTTCTTCTTCCTCCTCGGCTTCTCCGTGCGCGCGGGCGGCAATGGCATAGAGCGAGCGCGAGCGCAGGGTGGCGTGATGTGTCACCTCCACGTTGCTTTTGTCAACGTCTCTCTGCAATGCATTTAATGCGCACCAGGCTTTCTCCTCCATTGTCACCATGCTCACTTGCTCCCATCATTTCGTGGTCCATGGCCGCACCATGAACCGAGCTCACCATGGGCTCATGTTCTTGCTCGAAACCCTAATTCCTTCCCTATAAATAGCCCCTCTAGGTCCTCCTGGTGTTCTTTTGCACCACACCTAGCTACTCTCTGTGTTTGAGCTCAAAACCATCTCAAACCTTCAATCCACCATTGTTGACCCGAGTGCTCCCATGGCGCCTTGGTGTCCAAAGTGGTTCATCTTCAACATTTCTTGCACCCTTTGAACTCCTCAACCTCCTTTATATTTCCCCTAACTTGATTTTGGGTTGCATTCACAGAATCGCTCAATTTTAAGTTTGGAGATTTTCGTTGGTTTCACCCCTTTCTTCTCCAAACCCGTAAGTGGTTCTTTTGCAATTATTTGCTTTGGAACCTCTTTGAGCTATAATGAAGCTGTGGTAATGATTTGGTTCCACTCATTTTGCTCGTAACCTCATCTTCCACTTCATCTTCTTCGCCCGTGGACTTCATCGTGTTCAAGTCTTCCCGCCATCTTTGGAGCTCCTCTCTGCTAAGGTAGCTTCTATGTAGTCCCTAGAAGTCATGGCACTCGCTTCCTTGGACCGCAATGAGCATCTTGCTATTTTCGTGTTTTGCCGTGTCGGCCTCCTTCTTTGTTTTCCGGCCGCGGCTGCCTGCACTTCCACCGCGGCGAGGTCACACCATTGGGTCCGCAACACTATTGCGAACCCATTTTGATAGTTTGTGGCGCCGCCACGACCGAGTCGCCGGCGACACCGCAAAGCCACTCGGTTTTGTCGCTGAGAAGCTCCGCTGCGATAATTAGGACACATTTAATGTTTAATGATTGCCAATCGCTGGAGCATTAATGGTGTCTTAATCGCCTAATGTCTCACCGACATGTGGGTCCAAATTTCTTAAATCACCCGCCGCTTTTATCCGCGCGCTTAGGCATCATTAATGCTAATCATGGGTTAATTAAAGTGTCGCACTATTGGGTCGCTTCGAATAACCCCGTACACGCCAGTGGGCCCGTAAGCTCAAAGCCGAAAACCGTAAGTCATTAGGGCTGATTTTGGGTTATTTATTGCTAATCATCGCTAGCAATAAATGTGTCCGAAATTACCTTTTGAGTCATCGACAGTGGGTCCTCGTGCACTGCGCACGTGTGTTAAGACTCGCATGTGTGACTCTCGCCACCGACATGCGCCCCACGTGTCGGGCACTTTGTTTGCACTTCAATCTTGGACCGCCCCATTTTGCGATCGCGCGCTCGATCTTGTATGCATTCGACCATCCGCCTCTCATCATCCCGGACCGCCCATCTCGTGATCTCGCGCCGAGATCATGTGTGCAATCGGACCTTCCGCTAGATCTGGGTTCGAGCCGCTCATCTTTAGATCTCGCGGCCGTGGTTCGCCGAGGTAACCGCACTCTCCGCTGCATGCTTCGCGTGAGCCGCTGGATCTTGATCCAACGGTGAGCTCTGCTTTGACTCGCGCAGCGCGCTGCTTTCCGCGCGCGTGGGCTCGCTGGATTTTGCATCAACGCCCACGAGCGCCCACGCCGCTTATTTTCGGTTGGGTTGGTTTTTATTTCGTAAGTGTTTATTTATCAACCAAAATTGTATCAAAACTTTAGAAATTCATAACTAATTCTAGATAAATCCTTTTTACATGAAACCAATGCAATAAATTTGTATTCCACTATAGTTTAATATAAAAATGCTTTTAGCTATGCTTCAGAGTAGAAAATTCTGTAATCTTTAATAGCTTGTTTTCTCGCTATTTTTATATATTCCGTAATTGTATTAAAACTTGGAAAATGCATATCTTTTTCTCATATATCTCTAATTGAATGATTTTAACTTTGATAAATTTGTTATTAACTAAACTTTAATCTAAAAATGGTGATAGGTCTAAATCAAGACTAAAAATATGTTAATAGATTTAACCTTATTAGTAGCAATTAAAAATTCATTTAATGTTGTAATAGACACCAAGAATTCCTCAGAATCCTAAAAATAGAAATTTGATGTTAGAAATCCTCTGTTATCATACTATAATGTGAAATGGGTTTTGCACATGTTATATTTCTCGATAGTGCATTATGCTAATTTTGCATCTTAGAAAATCATAACTAAATCATTTTAACTCCAAATGACCTGAAATTTTATATGGGTTACCACTATACCAGTAGGTAGCTACCATAAAAATTTCAGCTTCAGAACCTTTCTAGAAAATGTTTTTGCTACAGTGCTAATTATGGCCGAAAATGGGTTTTTAGGTAATATCTTTTGCACCTCAAATCCAAATTAGGTTTTTCCAGTTTCTATGTCTAGGTATATTCGTATTCTACCTTATGTATAAATTTCACGATTTGGGTGATTGTTGCTTGCTCATTTGTTTATTTGTGGCTCGCCTTATTGGTTGTTCTTGGTTCTTTTGCCTCTCGCTTAGGATTCGACATTTGCGGTAATCCCGAGAACCACCCTCCACAACAGCTTGAGCAACAAAAAGAAGGCAAGCAGCTTGATCATGTTAATCCCAGATTTTAAGTATTTATGTTGATTACAAATTCTATGTATGCATTGCTACTTTGTGTTAATAGTTGGCCTAGTAGATGCATTTCCTTAGCAAATGATTATCCTCTACTACCATGAGCCTAGGTTACTTGCTGTGATTTAGAGTTCGTGGATGGGCTCTTATCACTTAGTAGTTGCGAATAAATTGCTTAGCCATGCTTAGCTTCTAGAAATGGGCGGTTATCGACTTGTCGATAACCTTGATCACACAAAACTTATTATGATTTATGATTTCCACCTTGTGCCATGTCTACTTATGAAAACTAAAACTGAAAACAAAATGATTTAGACTTGGGCACAATGGTATGATGGTGTGATTTTTGGGTGTGACTGGAATGGTGCCCGAGTCAACAAGGACCGAACATCTTGTTACACTAAACCAAGCATTTTAGCGCATAACCACATTAGAGGGTATGGGACCTCTCTTGACTTAGTACTTTGGCGTGTATTGCCTCTGTCGCAGGAGGTCGCAGAGGGATGGTGTTGGGAGACAGTGTCCGAAAGACTTCACCCGTGATGGGATTTGTTGTCTTTCGGCTTGCAATGTAAGCGTATGGTGTTTCTACCCATACGAGCGGCTCGTAGTTAATACACAAGATTGGAAATGTCTCAGAGGACTTAGCCGTGTTTGATACCTTCTAAGTGTGCTTTGTGGCTTAAAGGCCTCAAGTGTGGGTACATTGGTACACCCCGCAGGTTAAAACTATTCGAATAGCCTCGCCCTAGGTTATGGACACGCTTGGCAAGGTCTTTCAAGAGTTAGACTACAACCTTTAAATTAAAACTTGATGGGTGGTACGAATCGGGGATTCGTATATGTTGTGGTGACTATTGGGATAGTCACTTCTGTGTGGTTACTTGTATGTACCTTTACTTATCGCTACTTTGATAACAAAACAGATTTGCAAACTTGCTTTTAAATGTATTACATTATTGCAAATAAAGTTGGCTTTATGCAAAATGAGACATACAACCTCCACCTAAATAAGCTTGCATGTAGTTTATGAATAGGTCCGCTATTCCACACGTCAGCCTTGCGGGTACAAAGACAATCTTTGTACTCGGCTGCTACGCTTAATTGTTTTGTTGCAGAGGAAGAAGGTGAGCTCGAGGGCCTCACTTTTGTGAGTCATGTTGTGGTAGCTATGGGCGACTAGCTTGATGCCCTGGCCGGTTGCCTTGTGGGTGTGTGGCTAACCTGGCCGACTTTTGTTCTAGCCATCTTATGGCGCTTTTGCTTCACTGTCATTCTTGTATTTTGTTCTATTTGGCCGGGCCGGCTCTCTTTGTAATAACTTTACTTTATGTATGTCATTGTTGAACTTAGTGATAATTGTTGTATGGAAATGATGTATGATTTTGTGTTGATGTGCATATGCTGCAATTCTGGGAAGCATATGTCCATCGAGGCTTAGAATGTTTAATTAGTAATGCTAGAACCATTTGGAGGTTAAGTGTTACTAGTTAAATATTCCGAGTCCTCACAAAGTTGGTATCAGAGCCATGCTGACCGTAGAAACCCCTAGCTTGGTCGCCTCTAGGATATTTTGAAAACTTACTTTCAAATAGTTTATGAAAACTTAAGTAAGTGCTCTAATTTTGCTCCTTACCTATCTTAGCTTGCTCAGCTCACCTTACTCTCACTTAAGTTTGAAAACTGTTGTTCCTCTCTTCCTTTCAAAAATTAGCCTCTATCGATTAACTTGGTTTTGGGGTAGGAAACATGAGAGCTTGGAGAAAGAAATTTGGACAGCTAGCTAGTGGTGAGTAAATAAGGTAGGAAATGAGAGGTAAATACAACTAAAATTTGTGGGAATAAAAGGGTAAGAAGTGATATGAAATTAGCTAATGCCTATACTCTATCGTGGTTATACCTTGATTTTTGGACTGTTTTGAGCTAGATTTTAGTTCTGAAATTTTGGGTCTTCTCAAACGATTACTCGCTCTTCCATACGGGTTAGTCGCTTTAAAGTTGATTCGTGACTTATGATCTCATGTTCTTTTGTGGTTATCTTTGGTCATTTTAACTAAGTTTGGATTTCGTTTCTGGTCTTGAATCAGATCTAACTTGTCTTAGTAAATCAGATGGTCGGTGGGACACGAGCGGTCGGAATCACCGTAGTCCCGATGAGGATCTTCCCTCCTCCGACCATGGCGAAGTCCTCATGCAAATCGAACGCAATCGCTCGAGGACCGTAGGGTGTTGGAGGTCATCGCCAGAACACCTCCACTCACTCGTGCCTCGATCCGGAGGTGGTTCCACCGCCTCGTGGGGACTTGCGGAGTTCCTCCGCATCACCCTCCCACCTTCTCCCGGCCCGAGGATCCTTGACGCAGACGATCGGCGCGCCTCGTTGAGCGGAAGCTCAACGCTGCTCGCCGTGAGCAGAGCGCACTTTTCGCATCCCATCGCTGGAGGGTGCGGCACTCTCATGGTGGGAGAACTTCTCGCCATGCACCGCGGGACACGTGGTCTCGTGGGAGGAGTTCCGACGCTTTTCGTCGGGCCCATGTCCCCGCCGCCGATGAAGTCAAGAAGAAGGAGTTCCTTGCGCCAAACAGGGCGCAAATTGCGGATCGAGTACCTCCATGAGTTCAACCATTTGGCGAGGTACGCCTCGCCGAGGTGGCCACCGATGAGGCCAAGCAGAGAAGTTCATGGAGGGTTTGTCCGAGGAGCTTCGTGACAAGCTCTCTATTGTGGACTTCCCGACTTCCGCACCTTGGTGGACAAGGCCATTATCGCCGAGCACAAGGCGAGCGCTGGCGAGTCCCGCAAGCGCAAGTGGAGGCCCAATGTCCGCACAGCCGCCTCGCTCGCCCCCGAAGTTGGGCCTCGCACCGTGGCCCGCTCTTGGCTTCACCACCGCCGAGGCCTTCAAGACCGGCCCCACGCCCTCCGCAGTCGTGACTCGGCCGCGGCGCCGCGACCCGCCAGCAGGTGTTCTCGCAACCCCGCGCCGACGCCACTTGCTTCTATCGCACAACAAGGGCCACTACGCGAGTAGTTGTCCTAAGAAGATCGAGCGCCCGCCCCAATGGAGGACGCGGCAAGGGAGTGGTCACCCACCGACTGTAAGACCCCGGCTTGGGGAGCGCCGAGTCAACCATATCTCGGCCGAGGAGGCACAGAGGCGCCCGACGTGGTGTTGGGTACGCCTTGTTAATTTGCGCCCCGCTACGCTTTATTTGACTCGAGCTTCGATTCTTTTATTTCGAGGTCTTTTGTCGTTGATTGTGGACTTCACTGTGTTCCTTTGGGATTCCATCGCCATTCGCTCTCCGGTTCGAAATGAGAGCCACTCAAGTATGCCGGATGTTCCTATCCACATCGAAGGAGTGGGATTCTTGGCGAATCTTATCCTACTCGACTCGCGCGCTTGGATGTGATTCTTGGCATGGATTGGTTGTCCCAACACTTGGGGCAAATCGACAGTGCCAGAAGATTGTCTACCTCACCACCCTTCAGTGAACAGTTGGGTTTTCGCCAGCTATGCAGAGCCCCATCTTTATGTCCTTGAAGCAAAGCCAAGATTGGAGATCCACGACGCCCCCACTGTGTGTGACTTCGCGATGTCTTTCCCGAAGACTTGCCCGGATGCCTCTGCTCGAGATCCGAGTTTGTGATCGAGTTGCGCCTGCATCGCCCTATTTCTAAGAGGTCGACGCATGCCTCCTAATGAGTTGGAGGAGTCAAGAAGCACCGGGTGAGCTGCAAGAGAAGGGTTTTATCCGCCCTAGCTCATCTCCTTGGGGTTGTCCAGCTATCTTTGTGAAGAAGAAGGACAAGACCTCATGCGCATGTGTGTTGATTACCGTCCGCTTAATGAGGTGACGGTAAAGAACAAGTATCCTTTGCCCCGTATTGATGATCTTTTCGATCGCTTGACCGAGCACGAGTCTTCTCCAAGATTGACTTGAGACTGGCTATCATCAAGTCGATCGTGGCCGAGGATATTCCTAAGACGGCTTTTGCTACTCGTTATGGCCTTTACGAGTACACCGCCATGTCCTTTGGTTTGACTAATGCTCCCGCTTATTCATGAATCTTATGAACTCTGTATTCATGGAGTATTTGGATAGGTTTGTGGTGGTATTCATCGACGATATCCTTATCTACTCCAAGAGTGAAGAAGAGCATGCCGAGCATCTTAAGCTTGTGTTGGGCAGTCACGTGAGCACCAAATGTATGCCAAATTCAGCAAGTGCGAGTTCGTTGAAGGAAGTGGCATTCTTGGGCCATGTTCTTTCAAACAGAGGTGTGGTCGTGGACCCTAGCAAGGTCGGTGATGTGCTATCTTGGGGTCACCAAGTCGGCCACCGATGTGCGGAGTTTTCTTGGTTTGGTCGGCTACTATCGCCGCTTTATCGAGAATTTCTCCAAGATTGCGGCCTATGACCGAATTGCTTAAGAAAGACAAGAAATTTGAGTGGTCCGCCGCTTGTGATGTGAGTTTTCAGAACTCAAGAAGCGGTTGACCTCACTTCCCTGCTTGTTCTCCCCGATATTCACAAGAGTTTTGATATCTTTGTGATGCTTCTCGCCGTGGTCTTGGTTGTGTTCTTATGCAGAGGGCAAGGTTGTGGCCTATGCATCGCGGCAGCTGAGGCCTCATGAACTCAACTATCCTACTCATGACTTGGAGTTAGTCGTGGTCCATGCACTCAAGATTTGGCGGCATTATCTCATTGGTAACCGCTGAGGTGTATTCCACCACAAGAGCTTGAAGTACTTGTTCACCCAAACAGATCCAACCTCGTGCAAAGAAGATGGTTGGAATTGATCAAGGACTATGACATGGGTATTCGCACCATCCGGCAAGGCCAATGTCGCGCGATGCACTCACTAAGGTGTATTGCAACATGTTGATGCTCCAAGAGCAGCAGCCTACCCTCATTTCGTAATTCCAACGCCTAAATTTGGGTTTGATCGAGCACGGTTCTCTTGCTACATTGGTTGTGCAACCAACCTTGGTGGACCAAATCAAGGCGCACAGCAGCATGATGCCGCGTGAGCCGCCATCGCGTAACATCAAGGATGGATAGCCAAGTGCTTTTCGAGGATGAGCATGGCGTTGTGTGGTTTGGGCAACGCCTTGTGGTTCCTAAGGTCATGGAATTGCGGAATTTGATTCTCCGCGGCCCATGATTCTCCTTTGGCTATTCACCCCGGCTACCAAGATGTATCGTGATCTTCGCCGAGATTCTCGGACCCGAATGAAGCGCGAGATTGCCAAGTTCGCTGTCGAGCGCGACGTGTCGTCGCGTGAAGGCCGAGCATCGCCCAGCAGTCTTCTTCACCTTTGCCGCTGCGAGTGGAAGTGGATTCGCTGGCATGGACTTCATCACCGGTTTGCCCCGCCATCAAAAGGGAATGATGCTATTTGGGTCGTGATCGACAAAGTTGACTAAAGTGGCACATTTCCTTCCCGCCAAGACTCAAGATGTGGGGCCTTTGGCCGAACTTTATGTCTCGAGGATTGTGAGTCTTCACTGTGTACCAAGACGATTATTTCGATCGTGGTGCGCTTTTCACCTCGCGTTTTGGCATAGTCCGCAAGAGGCTATGGGGACCCGCCTTCACTTCAAGATGCCTTTCATCCTCGATCGATGGTCGACGGAGCGAGTCAACCAAGTGTTGGAAGATATGCTTCAGGCTTGTGTTCTCTCCTATGGGAAGAAGTGGAGAAGTGCCTACCATTTGCCGAAGTTCTCCTACAACAACAAATTTTTCAGTCGCTTGGCATGGCACCATTTGAGGCTTTGTATGGGAGGAGATGCAACCCCATTGAACCGGTCGAGATCGTGAGCGGCGCTTTTCCCGCATTCGATCAATGAGGCCGAAAGTCAAGTTCGCTTGATTCGCGAGCATCCGCGCACGCCCACCTGCATAAAAGAGCTATGCGATCGTCGCCGCCGTGAGTTGAGCTTTGAGCCCAATGACTTTGTGTATCTCAAAGTCTCACCTTTGAAGGGCCATCGCTTTGGCATCAAGGGCAAGTTGGCTCCTCGATATGTTGGGCCTTATCGTATCGCCGAGAGAGTTGGAGCAGCTTGCATACGATTGAGCCGCCACCGCACTTGAGGGTGTGCATGATGTGTTCCATGTTTCACACCAAGAAGTGCCTCCGTGTCCCAACCGAGGAAACTCCGTTGGAAACTCTCGATGTGCAGAGAATTTGACCTATCGCGAGCATCCTGCTCGCATTCTTGAAGAAGTCAACGGAGAACAAGGAACCGTGTCATCAAGTTCCTTAAGGTTCAGTGGTCAAACCATTCTCAAGATGAGGCAACTTGGGAGCGAGAAGATCGCCTTCGTGCAGATTTTCCTTCTTTCTTCTCCGAGTAAACTAATCTCTGGTCGAGATTCTTGTAAGGGGAGAGTTGTAACATCCCAATTTTGGGCTTGTGTTTCAAATGTAAGAAAATGAGTAGAAATTAAAACTTTTTCTTACATCATGTGTTTCCGCTTGTATTGGACAAGTATTGTACAAGACTTATGGAAATGCAAAGTCACAAGTCTTTTGATACAAATCTGCTCCTTCAAAAACATTCTTGTCAAATGTTTTGATCATCCTCTGAAATATTTTTCCTAAGTTCTTGGGATGGTATGTGACCCTCTGAAAAATTTCACAATTTTTAGAAATTGTTTGAATATTTTTGGAGGGTAGTCAAACCTGCTTGACTCTCACCAAACATTAAAACAGAGCCTTGCAGAATTTTGGGAGATTTATTCACAGTATAAAACCTCTGAAAATTTTACACAAGGTTAATATCTGAGTTAGCAAGCTCCTGTAAAATTTTCATAATTTTTGGAGTTAATTTGCTATCTCAAATAAATCTTTCAAAGTCTCTGCTTTTATTTCAAAGTCAAACTTGGTTTTATCGTTACTCGGTTCGAGTCTGACTCGCTCGAGCCAATTGATTCGGTCCAACCAACTAACCGCACCGAGCCACCCTTTCAAAACGCGCGCGCGATATCACCGTTGATTCAGATCGCGTGGCCCACGCTCGTGTGAGCATTCTGACCCTCCTGCTACATTAACAAATTGGGACCGTTGATCTCGATCCAACCGCCCGCATTCCCGAGGGCAACCGGACCGTCCGCGAACTCGCTTAATCGTGACCGCCCATTTTTAATCCAACGGTCGTGGTTTGCCTTCTCGTTCTTCTTCCTCCTCCGCTTCTCCGCGCGCGCGCAATGGCGAGCGAGCGCGAGCGCAGGGTGGCGTGATGTGTCACCTCCACGCTGCTTTTGTCAACGCCTCTCGCAATGCATTTAATGCGCACTGTGCTTTCTCCTCCATTGTCACCATGCTCACTTGCTCCCATCATTTCGTGGTCCATGGTCGCACCATGAACCGAGCTCACCATGGGCTCATGTTCTTGCTCAAACCCTAATTCCTTCCCTATAAATAGCCCCTCTAGGTCCTCCCGGTGTTCTTTTGCACCACACCTAGCTACTCTGTTTGAGCTCAAAACCATCTCAAACCTTCAATCCACCATTGTTGACCCGAGTGCTCCCATGGCGCCTTGGTGTCCAAAGTGGTTCATCTTCAACATTTCTTGCACCCTTTGAACTCCTCAACCTCCTTTATATTTCCCTAACTTGATTTTGGGTTGCATTCACAGAATCGCTCAATTTTAAGTTTGGAGATTTTCGGTTGGTTTCACCCCCTTTCTTCTCCAAATTCGTAGTGGTTCTTTTGCAATTATTTGCTTTTGGAACCTCTTTGAGCTATAATGAAGTCGTGGTAATGATTTGGTTCCACTCATTTTGCTCGTAACCTCATCTTCCACTTCATCTTCTTCGCCCGTGGACTTCATCGTGTTCAAGTCTTCCCGCCATCTTTGGAGCTCCTCTGCTAAGGTAGCTCCTATGTAGTCCCTAGAAGTCATGGCACTCGCTTCCTTGGACCGCAATGAGCATCTTGCTATTTTCGTGTTTTGCCGTGTCGGCCTCCTTTTTGTTTTCCGGCCGCGGCTGCCTGCACTTCCACCACGGCGAGGTCACACCATTGGGTCCGCAACACTATTGCGAACCCATTTTGATAGTTTGTGGCGCCGCCACACGAGTCGCCACGACCAACCGCAAAGCCACCGGTTTTGTCGGTTGAGAAGCTCCGCTGCCGATAATTAGGACACATTTAATGTTTAATGATTGCCAATCGCTGGAGCATTAATGGTGTCTTAATCGCCTAATGTCTCACCGACATGTGGGTCCAAATTTCTTAAATCACCCGCCGCTTTTATCCGCACGCTTAGGCATCATTAATGCTAATCATGGGTTAATTAAAGTGTCGCACTATTGGGTCGCCGGAAATAACCCCGTACACCGCCAGTGGGCCCGTAAGCTCAAAGCCGAAAACCGTAAGTCATTAGGGCTGATTTTGGGTTATTTATTGCTAATCATCGCTAGCAATAAATGTGTCCGAAATTACCTTTTTGAGTCATCGACAGTGGGTCCTCGCACCGTGCACGGTGTTAAGACTCGCATGTGTGACTCTCGCCACCGACATGCGCCCCACGTGTCGCACTTTGTTTGCACTTCAATCTTGGACCGCCGCCCATTTTGCGATCCGCGCTCGATCTTGTATGCATTCGACCATCCGCTCTCTCATCATCCTCGACCGCCCATCTCGTGATCTCGCGCCGAGATCATGTGTGCAATCGGACCTTCCGCTAGATCCGGGTTCTCGAGCCGCTCATCTTTAGATCTGCGGCCGTGGTTCGCCGAGGTAACCGCACTCTCCGCTGCATGCTTCGCGGAGCCGCTGATCTTGATCCAACGGTGAGCCTCGCTTTGACTCGCGCGCGCGCTGCTTTCCGTGCGTGTGGCTCGTTGATTTTGCATCAACGCCCACGAGCGCCCACGCTGCTTATTTTCGGTTGGGTTGGTTTTTATTTCGTAAGTGTTTATTTATCAACCAAAATTGTATCAAAACTTTAGAAATTCATAACTAATTCTAGATAAATCCTTTTACATGAAACCAAATGCAATAAATTTGTATTCCACTATAGTTTAATATAAAAATGCTTTTAGCTATGCTTCAGAGTAGAAAATTCTGTAATCTTTAATAGCTTGTTTTCTGCTATTTTTATATATTCCGTAATTGTATTAAAACTTGGAAAATGCATATCTTTTTCTCAGATATCTCTAATTGAATGATTTTAACTTTGATAAATTTGTTATTAACTAAACTTTAATCTAAAAATGGTGATAGGTCTAAATCAAGACTTAAAAATATGTTAATAGATTTAACCTTATTAGTAGCAATTAAAAATTCATTTAATGTTGTAATAGACACCAAGAATTCTCAGAAATCCTAAAAATAGAAATTTGATGTTAGGAAATCCTCTCATTATCATACTATAATGTGAAATGGGTTTTGCACATGTTATATTTCTCGATAGTGCATTATGCTAATTTTGCATCTTAGGAAAATCATAACTAAATCATTTTAACTCCAAATGACCTGAAATTTTATATGGGTTACCACTATACCAGTAGGTAGCTACCACAAAAATTTCAGCTTCAGAACCTTTCTAGAAAATGTTTTTGCTACAGTGCTAATTATGGCCGAAAATGGGTTTTTAGGTAATATCTTTTGCACCACAAATCCAAATTAGGTTTTTCCAGCTTTCTATGTCTAGGTATATTCGTATTCTACCTTATGTATAAATTTCACGTCGCATTGGTGTGATTGTTGCTTGCTCATTTGTTTATTTGTGGCTCGTCTTATTGGTTGTTCTTGGTTCTTTTGCCTCTCGCTTAGGATTCGACATTTGCGGTAATCCCGAGAACGACCCTCCACAACAGCTTTGAGCAACAAAGCAAGAAGGCAAGCAGCTTGATCATGTTAATCCCAAGATTTTAAGTATTTATGTTGATTACAAATTCTATGTATGCATTGCTACTTTGTGTTAATAGTTGGCCTAGTAGATGCATTTCCTTAGCAAATGATTATCCTCTACTACCATGAGCCTAGGTTACTTGTCGTGATTTAGAGTTCGTGGATGGGCTCTTGTCACTTAGTAGTTGCGAATAAATTGCTTAGCCATGCTTAGATTCCGTAGAAATGGGCGGTTATCGACTTGTCGATAACCTTGATCACACAAAACTTATTATGATTTATGATTTCCACCTTGTGCCATGTCTACTTATGAAAACTAAAACTGAAAACAAAATGATTTAGACTTGGGCACAATGGTATGATGGTGTGATTTTTGGGTGTGATCGAATGGTGCCCGGTCAACAAGGACCTAACATCTTGTTACACTAAACCAAGCATTTTAGCGCATAACCACATTAGAGGGTATGGGACCTCTCTTGACTTAGTACTTTGGCGTGTATTGGCTCTGGTCGCAGGAGGTCGCAGGAGGGATGGTTTGGGAGACAGTGTCCAAAGACTTCACCCGTGATGGGATTTGTTGTCTTTCGCTTGCAATGTAAGCGCATGGTGTTTCTACCCATACGAGCGGCTCGTGGTTAATACACAAGATTGGAAATGTCTCAGAGGACTTAGCCGTGCAAAGATACCTTCTAAGTGTGCTTTGTGGCTTAAAGGCGGTCTCAAGTGTGGGTACATTGGTACACCCTCGCAGGTTAAAACTATTCGAATAGCCTCGCCCTAGGTTATGGACACGCTTGGCAAGGTCTTTCAAGAGTTAGACTACAACCTTTAAATTAAAACTTGATGGGTGGTACGAATCGGGATTCGTGTTATGTTGTGGTGACTATTGGGATAGTCACTTCTGTGTGTTACTTGTATGTACCTTTACTTATCGCTACTTTGATAACAAAACAGATTTGCAAACTTGCTTTTAAATGTATTACATTATTGCAAATAAAGTTGGCTTTATGCAAATGAGACATACAACCTCCACCTAAATAAGCTTGCATGTAGTTTATGAATAGGTCCGCTATTCCACACGCTACCTTAAGTGTACAAAGACAATCTTTGTACTCGGCTGCTACGCTTAATTGTTTTGTTGCAGAGGAAGAAGGTGAGCTCAAGGGCCTCACTTTGTGAGCTGTGTTGTGGTAGCTATGGGCGACTAGCTTATGCCCTGGCCGGTTGCCTTGTGGGTGTGTGGCTAACCGGTCGACTTTTGTTCTAGCCATCTTATGGCGCTTTTGCTTCCGCTGTCATTCTCGTATTTTGTCTATTTGGCCGGTCGGCTCTCTTTTGTAATAACTTTACTTTATGTATGTCATTGTTGAACTTAGTGATAATTGTTGTATGGAAATGATGTATGATTTTGTGTTGATGTGCATATGCTGCAATTCTGGGAAGCATATGTCCATCGAGGCTTAGAATGTTTAATTAGTAATGCTAGAACCATTTGGAGGTTAAGTGTTACTAGTTAAATATTCCGAGTCCTCACATGGTGCTTGCTACACTAGTTGTATCTTGTAGGTAAAGTGTACAACCTCTGCAGAGTGTTAATTAATCTATTCGAATAGACGTGTCTGCGGTCATGGACATGCTCGGGGATTTCACACGAGGGGTAGTTTTCATAAAATGCCGGGATGGGAGTGTGTGACCTCAATCATATGGCTATGTGAAATAATGCTTAGCTGTGTGTCTTTGTGAAAACAATCATTAAATTAGTATTATTTATTTGTTTTGAATTATGTTTTCAATCTATTATTTGTATTCAATTGCAAATGTTGCTTTTATGCAAAAGAACCACGTAGCCTTTTTCTTTGGAATAAGCTCGCATCTATACATTGCATTCTGTGGTATGATTTATGAAATGCACGTTGTGTACTCACGCTTGTTGTAAAACTTGCGCCCAAACCTACGTAAGAGGAGGAGTCTACGCCGCTTTCGAGGAGGAGTTCGTTGAAGGTCGATCGCTCGTTAAGGTCCGATCCCACGGTTGTTCGTGGTGAATTGGTGGATCTACGCTGGAGTTATTTCCGCTCCACCGCCGCTTTATTTCGTTAGCCTCGTGGCTTAATAAGTGTAAACTCGACCATAAGGTCAAAACCCTTATTTGTTATTCAAACTAATCGCTTACTTTATTTATCGCCAGTGTGGATCGATGTTTACTCGTGTTAACCCCAGGTGCACTAGCGTGATCCTGGACTAGTGCAGTATACACAGACGGTTCCAGAATCGTAATTCTGGGTCCCGACACTAGCGGTGAGAGCCGAGGGGGGCGTGGGCGGCTCAACGTGGGGGGCGACGACCTGGGGGAAGACGGCCTGAATTAGTTGTAGGGGAACATTAGGGGAGGTAAGGGGATGCTTCGGGTGAGAGGAATCGAGCCGGGACGTACCATGTGAAGAATGGTGGTGGCAGCGGTTTTGTGACGCTGGAAGACGGCCGGCCGTCAGTAATCGAAAACCTAAAATTAGTTGGGGGGAATGTAGAGAGTCCTTAGGAACACGTATTGACGTGAGAGGATGGAGAAGGAGCTCACCGGAGAGGCGATTGCGCACGGGCAGAGCTCGCAACCGGCGCGCATGTGAGAGCCCCGGGAGATTTAACTTGTAATACTTAACCATCAATTGGTCCTAGCATTACAAATCAAATATCCCGCCCTCGATGTATCATATACCTCCCAGGAGCGGTACACATACATCTCACAAAACAATATCAATATCAAAGTCAAACACAACGATTACATTACCAAAGTCTCAAAAGTTACAACATAAAGGCATACATAATTCATATTACACAAATAGGGCCGACCGGCCAAATGACAAGTTGAATAACTAAAGTTGCAGCTGAAGCAAAAACCATAAGATAGCGATAAACAAAAGCCAACCGCTTACCCTTACTCACAAGGCAACCGACCGAACCGCCAAGCTAGTCGTCCTGCACGAAATCTGTCGCACAATAGTTGATCCCTTGGGGATCAACCTCCTCTGAAAATGCAGCAACCGGGTTGAGTACAAATGTACTCGCAAGTATTACAAACAACATAAATATATATAGATGCATTCATGTATCAAAGAGAGGCTACTACACTAAGCAATTTTCAGCATAAAGTAGTTTTCTTTGCGATAGAGTAATAGATTGTAAAGCAATTTGTCAAATATGTTTTTATTTGTTTATATAACCGTGAGACACATTTATGATTATAATTATCATCATAGAGGTGACTTCCCAACAGCCACCACAACATAGCACGAATTACCCATTCGTACCACCTAATTTCAAATTTTATCACAAATGTTGTAGTCTAATCTTTACAGGGCGTATCCAAGCGTGTTCATAACCTAGGACGAGGTTATTCGAATAGTTTAAAACCCTGCAGGGGTGTACAACTTTACCCATATGTCATATCACCCTTTCGCCAAGCTATTAACCACACTTCCTTAGGTACGCCGGGAAGGTTAGGTCCTACGAGACGTTTTCCAATGAGATGTATAAGCTAAGAGCCGCCTGTGTGGATGGAAACCCAAACGTTGTATCGGAGTCACCAGTAAAGCTTCGGTCAACTACCCCTCGGGGTAAAACATTAGACAACTACCGACGCCCCTCGGGCGAGGAAACCTAACCGGAACCCACCCCGCACTTGCCAACAACAACAGAACATTTTTCATCCTAACACTACCACTTGCGACTCCGAGCTAACACACGCCAAAGTGCTAAGTCAAGAGAGGTCCCATATCCTCCTCATATGGCTACACGTAAAAATGCTCGGTACGATGGCGCAAGTAATTCGGTCCTTGTTGACTCGGGCACCAACCACACACCCAACAACATACCATCCGACCAATATGCCCAAGTCTAAATCTTTTTATTTTCAGTTTTAGTTTTCCAAATACAATACATACATGAGTACCCTGACTCAAGTATTTTAAAGTAATGATATAATGACCATCGTCGAAGCGGTGATCCCCATACTACCGTTCTAAGCATTTCTAAGCGATATCACTCGCATACTATGTATATACATGACCAGAGTCCATCCATCGGACTCTAAATCATTAGCAAATATCTAACTTAGGCTCAGTAGAAATGAGAACATTTACCTACAGCTCATGCAACTATTTGGATTAACTACTCCTAACAAGAATTAATCATTAAAATAGCACATGCATACATACATTTGCAACCAAGATAATTGTATCAAAAGTAATAGGAGCAATATGTTCAAGGGGGGTTTGCTTGCCTTGCTGGAGATAACTCGCTTGCTACAGAGGATCACTCTCGTACTCGACAATTTCATCGAAACGTATTGAATAAATTGAGAAGAAGCAATAAGAACGGATAACTTTGAATAAACTAAAAAAATTCAGAATCATCCAAAAATCATGAAATTTACAAAGAAGGTAGAGCATGATTTTAAATGAATTTAGCAATAAAAAATCAATTGATTTGGATGTTGCATGTAAAAGTTATAGCCTAAAGAAAAACTGCCGAGAGAGAAAACCAGGAAAATTCAAGTTTTGGTTACTGTTCACCGAACTCAAACTTTTCGCACTATTTTCTAGGAAGGTGGTGAATATGAAATTTTTATGGTAGACATAGCATAACACGAGATGAACAACAAAAATTGGTTCACTTCACTTGGAGTTAAAATGAATTTTCTATGCATTTTCAAAGTCATGACAATAGTGCACAAATAATTTGAATACCAAGATTTTCTGAGATAGTAACACAAATCAAACCTATTCCAAACTGAATTACACTAAAAAAAAATGTAAACTAACAAAATTGATTTCACCCAGAAAGGAGTTGAACTGAAATACTTATGCATTTTTTTAAGTTAAATGAATTTTCAATGCAAAAATAATGCTTTACCGAAAATAATTCTACTAACAAAATTTTATGGGATAGTAACAAGTTTCAAAACTATACCAAAATAAAGTACAGTAAAAATGTAACCCAACATAATTTATTACACTCAATTTGGAGTTAAAACGAATTACTTATGAATTTTTGAAGTTTAAACAATTTGCAGTGCCCAAAATAATTCATTACAGAATTTCTAAAAGTATTTAATACTTTTCCTACTCAGCTGGGGCTAGCCTCAGCTACTAATCAGAGGGTCCTACCATTTTTATTTTCTTTTCCATTTAATTCCCCGCTATTTCTCTACTGATAGGTGGGTCCGCCTATCATAGGCACAGTCCACCAAATAGCGCGTAGACCGTGCACTAAGACGCCGGCCCGCTTCTGATGGAGCATTAGAGTAATAAGACTCGAAACTAATCAATGCTTAGCATTAATGAGGTCCTAAACGACAGAGATTACACTAATAACTACGTTATGCTGGTTGCTCTGCCCCGACAACGAGCGCTCTCTCGGCCGCTACTTTGCCGGCGCTCTCGCGGCGAAGGAGGTCATGGCGCACCGACCAAGGGCCAAAATGGAAACCCTACACTATTGCACGCCCGACGGTGCAAGCGCGATATAGCCGAACGGCGTGAAGCGGTGCGCGCGAGGCGAAGCGAGCGGCACACGGGAATACGGCAATGTCGACACGGTAACGCTTCTCACGATCTAACACGCACACGAGCACCAGTGGAGGCCAAGGAGCATACCGGAGCCGAGAAGGAGGACGGAGCTCGACGGTGATGGTCCGCGACGACGAGCGAGAGCGGCGGTGCTTCAACAGGAGGAACCGACTGAGGAAAGAGGAAGGACATGAGGGTAGAGGAGGCTAAAAAGGGTTAAGGACATGGTGTCAGAGTGAGTGATTGGGAAATGGAACACTCTACCGGAGATGGGGACGAAAGGCGAGCTTTCAGCCGAAGTGAAGAGAATTCAAATCCTGATGAACCCTACGATCAAAAACTGAAATTAACATGGGGGAATGAATCCTTGTGCTCGGAACATAATCTGACGCAGATAGAAGGGAGAGGGTGGCACTGGAACGCCGGCGACGTGGTAGCGGTGTCGCGGCCATGCTTTAGAGCTCGAGCTCCAAATGCGCTTAGGCTCGATGGAGAAAATGAGAGGGTGGGAGGTGGTCTGGGGTGGCGAAAAGGAGAAGAGGAGAAGCTCTAGGGCTTTTATAGAGGCTAGGGTGGAGAATAGTGCGGAGGCGCGCTTGGCGATGAGCTTGATTCATGGCTCACTGCCATGGATGAGCTGAGTGTCAGGGGGGATGGGGGCATGGGCGAGCACGAAGGACGCGGGGAAACCGTGGGCGCACAGTCCCAAACAGTGGGCGGGGCAGTTGGAGCTAGCGCGGGCGGAGCTGACCGAGGACACCATGGCGCGGGCGAGTTGACGCAGGCGGAGCCGCGTGGAGAAGATGATCTGCGACCGGGGCCCACCAGTTAGTGGCAGGAGGTAAGGTGCGATCGGGGTTGTGTTAGATGGCTAGATCGGACCTGGTTCGGCGGGCTGGGTTAGACTCGGTTCACCGGCTGGGTCGAACCTGGTCGGGCGGTTGGGTCGGACCGTCGCGGGTTGGCTCGCCGAGTCGATCCGAGTCAACTCGGTCGGTTTGATGAATTGAAAACAAAAAGGTTGAGAGTGTTTGGAATTTTTAGATAGAGTTTACCCACTCCAAAAATTATGAAAATTTTATGGTAGGTGCCTGACCCTGGGTATAATATTGCCTAATTTTTCCGTAGTTTTTCATGCAATCAAATTTTCTAAAATTGTTTTAAGCCTCTGGTTTTGTAGTTTGACTTTTGTTTCTCGAGTTTGACTGGTTTCTTAAAATAGCAAATAAAATCTAAAAACTATTAAATTTCTAGGGTGAGTTTCTAAGGTACTCCAGAACCCAGGAAAATATCTCCAAGCATTGTTCACAAAATTTGTTTTAAAAACCTTAAAGGACTATGTTTCTAGAGAATTGAAGCATTTGGTTTTCAAAATGCTCAAAACTAAAGAATGAAAATCCATAGAAGTCAAATGACAACATGATGCATCAAATTTTTTTAATTCTTCTCATTTTTATACATTTGAAATACAAACCCAAGTTTGGAATGTTACAATGCAATGGCGGTTCTCCGAGCTCGGGGAGGAGGAAGATGGAGTGGGGATGATGAGGAGGCAAGAGGAAGGAGAGGAGGCGAGGCGTGCAACACGATATGTACTCAAAGCTAAGCTCATGGCTTCGCTTCTTCATCAAGGGTGGCGTCGAAGGTTGCGACTATCACTCAATCAAAGGAAAAAAGAAATAAAAAGGAAATAGAATGAGGGCAGATGAGTCTTTTTACCAACTAACGGATGTCAGAGTGACGGCAGTATTATTTTCAAGAATTTTGGTTGTTCGCGGTGTCAATTCGTAGACGACCTCGATTTGTATGCTATTTATCTAAATACTGACGATTACGGTGTTACAGAGCTAATTTCTGGTTACAACGGAGAGATATACGATGAAAATATTGCAACAGATTCTCTCGTATAGACTTGTACTGCCGGAGGGAGAGGGTGAGCCAGGCTGCCTGCCAGTGCCAGGTTGGATTGCTGTTGCGTTTGTGACTGCCGTGGCGTGCCAGATCCAATGCTCAGCTCCTTCGTCTTCCTCGTCTCGTTCTCACCTGGACACGGCAGTCAAAAGTCTCCTCTCCTCCTGGAGGTCTCGAATCCAAATCCTACTCCCGACGACGCCTTCGTTCGCTGGGAAGCCCCTAAGGATGATGCCTCGTCCCCGCCCCGGGCGGAGCTGCTCCGGCCGCTGCTGCTTGGGCTTCCTGCTCAAGTTCCTCGCCTTCCTCCAGGCCTTCGCCGCCCTCTCCGCCGCCATCTACGCCGCATGGATCCTCTCCCGCTGGGCGCGACACCACCACATCCACCTCCACAAACTCCTCCCAGACCTCTGGTACGACGAATTCTGATTCATTCCACACTTATTCGATTCGATCCGATTCATTGATTCCCTCGATATCGCTAGTAAATATCCGTCACATGCAGGTTTGCTTGCGCCCTCATGGCAGCTGGCCTCTTCTACTGCCTGCTTCTCCTCGCTGGATATGTTGCTGCCGAGATCAACAGCGGATGCTGCCTATGCTTTGTATTATATCCTCGCCTTCCTCCTATCTACTCTTCTCTCTCCCATTCTGCCACTAAATCCTCAGCTAACTCCAATCTGTTTCACTCGTTCCAGTACACCATCTTGGCAATGACAATGATGCTACTCGAAGCTGCTTTCGCCGCTGAGCTCATCTTCAACAAACACTGGATCCAGGTCAAACTTTTCTTCACTCCTGGATGGATGGATGTATCATGGATTCCTCTCCCTTTATTCTTGACATTAACTCCAAATCATACATACATATTCCCTTTTCTCTTTACAGGATCTGCCATATGACCGCACTGGAGAACTAAACAACCTACTTTTCTTCATTCAAAATAATCTTGACCTCTGCAAATGGGCTGCTGTTGCTATTATTGCTACACAGGTGAGGTGACTCAGTCGTCGTATCTATTCCCTTCCCTGCTTTTGGTTGCTAAACATACACTAGCATTGTCAGCCCAATATGGCATACGAATAGCCAGTGAATAACCTTGTCAGTTTGACGCTGATTCATTTACGCGTACAGGCACTCTCACTTTTCTTGGCAATGATTTTACGAGCCATGGTTTCAACCCAGTGTGTGGACTATGACAGTGATGAAGATTTTGTCATCATACGGAGGCCACTTCTTGTTGCCCAAGGCGCTCCAGCTTATCTTCCTACCACGGTTGACAGTAGAGGTTTCCATCCAGACCTATGGAGCTCAAGAATGAGACAGAAGGTGAGAACTGTAATTTCATTTGGACTATGTTAAACCTAAACAAGGATACACTATTGCTAAAATACAGTAGCTTTCTATACGAAACACATGAGCACAATCTGACAAAGAGATAACCAGGTAAAACACAAGTGTATGCATTATGACTCTGCAGCGTTGTTATCCCTAGCAAACCGAAGAATATTTGGAACCATTAAGCATATATTTTGTTCTCTGGTTTTAAGCCTGCAAGATTATTATGACTCTGCTGCTTGATATCTTCCAGCTATGGAACTTATTGCCCAACCATAAACTGCATAGTTGATTTTTTTAATTTGTTTTGAGATTCGTTTTAATAAGATATGTGATGATGAGTTTAAAAATGATCGCTGTGTTCTGTCAGTTCTTGCTCCAGATAAAAAAGGGTAGCTATACTTCATGCATACGCCTTCTATAGATTTCTTTCATCCGCCTCTGTTCTCAAAAGCTTTTCTTTTTCTCTACCGTCATTGTCTGCTACTCTACTGGTCATGACTCATGAGTAGCACAGGATTTAGAGCATACCTTATTGTAGCACTAGAGTTACATCATTTCTAGAGAAGTATTAGTTCACAAGAAATTTGAAGAAAAAGGTTCTAAAGTTGTGTGTGTGTGTATTATGCTGGTTACAAATCTATATTAGTAGATTCAACCTGTATGGTAGCTTCAGGGCCATATGAGGAGAAGTAACGAGAGGATGATTAAGTAGCTGTTTCAGCACACATATTTACAGCCTGGAATTTCGGACTGAATCCATGTGCTATTGAGTTGTAAAGAGAAACTAATTATTTGGAAGCCATGGCGTCTAATGCAGAAGCAAGTCTAATGATGAATGCTTTGTACGAGCAGTGCTGTTGCCTTGCTACAGTTCGCCGTCATTCTTTCACAGTATAACTATGCCTATGTTGGACCGTCTATCCGCTATTGCTAACAATGTAGATGAAAATCTTAGAATGCCCTAGGAATAATTTATTATAGCACAAAAGGTTATGCTGCCATTTTTTTATACAGACTTCACACCGCAGCATTAGTGTGACATAGTAAATAACTTCACATTCCAATAGTACGTCTTGTATTTCGATTGGATTATATCAACTGGAATAACAATCTTATTCTGTATTGATTTTAATGGATTGGTAAATGATTCACATTTTCTTCCCCCCTCTAGTATGGTTTGAACTCAAGCGACTACACCTACAACACATTGGATCCAAATGCACCACCACCTCAGTGAGAAGTTGTGGGACAGATGAATAAGAAGAAGCATGCCTTTTTTCCAAGCACCTAGAACATACAAACATCATATATTCTAATCTTTCATGGTGTACTATTATATTTGCATGATCAGTCTTTTCCCTGTTTTGTGCTCTCTTGATTGTACATAGTTGCATCTTTCATTGCACTATACTGTCATCTGTTGATATCTGTATATTTGTGTTCATATGGGATCTGTGCATCTATACAACAAAATACATTACGTGTTTGTGCATGAAGTGCGGCTCCTTTTATTTCTGTTATGGTCAAGATTGTTTGTGCAGTAATTATGGGCTTCCTTGGCATGTATACGAGGTTCTGCCCAGTTGTTACTTTGGAGTGATTTCCTTCGATTATGAAGTCGAGGATCTGTGATGCTAAACTTACTGAATTGGAAATCCAGTTGACTCGTAAAATTGAGACCAATTACTCAAGCTGACTGAAATTTTGAGCTGATTCTTATTGATCCTTAATCTCTTGAATTCTGCGACTAGTTCCCGTGCCAGTTTAGGAATTTGATTGTTGTGTCTAGTTGTGACGCTAGGTTTGCAATAACTTCAAAGTCGTCAATTTTATAGTTATTTTTGTTAGAATAGGACTTCTTTTGTATTTCCTTATCTGTATATGGCAACCTCTCTTGTACTCTCTCTATATATTGCCCATTGGGCCTTCGGAATATATGCACAATATTCACAACATGGTATCAGAGCCTAGGTTACTAACCTAGCTCTCCTTCCGCTGCCATCCATCCCACCGCTCGACACCGTCGCCCGCCCGCCCAGTCGCCGTCCAGTCGAACGCCGCCACTAGTCGCCGCTCCCAAAGCGCGCCACGCCCGGCCGACCACGACGGCCGCCTAACGCCCTGCTCGGTCTGCCGCCGCCGCGCGCCGCTTCGGCGGCGTTGCCGCGAGCTCCGATGACCCCGGCGCCGGAGAGTCGGCGACGACCCAGACGCCGCCACACCTCTCAACGCTGCCATCCACCCGGTCTCCGCCGCCGCCCGACGCCTCGCCGCGCTCTGCTTCCAAAGCCGGGCTACTGTTGCGCCCGAAGCCGGATCACGTGTGTGAGGGCGTCGCCGTAGAGTCGGCCGTCGCCGAAGAGCCACCCACGGAGCGCACTCGCGGCGTCGGCCGGCCGCCGCCGCCGCCAGCAGCAGCGGGGAACCTAGTTCCCCCTGCGCGCATCGAGTGCATCGGCTTTTACAAGGCCTTCGGCCTTTTAGTGTGAGCCGGCCCAGCCGGTAAAAAAAAGAAAAATAAAGAAAAAAAGAAAAATAAATAAAAGGAAAGGAAAAAAACGTCGATCTAACCGCCGCGCCGTCCAACACCGCCTGTTAGACTTCGTTACCTTGGTCGCCGCGTGCCCAAATGCCGCTACCGATGGCTTCTGTTCCATCCGCTGCGATCCCATTATCAGGAACAAAGCTTCATGGGACGAACTACAGGTTGTGGTCTTCACTCATGGAGATCACGCTTGATGGTCTCCACCTCTGGGGACATGTCACTGGTGCTCGACCTTGTCCGTCGTCGCCAGTTCAGCCTCCTCCTAGACAGCCTACTTCTGCATCTCCTACAGAAGATGAAGTCGCCAAGAAAGAGGCAGATGCCGCTGTTGCTGCTGCTGATGAGGCCTTTCAGTATGTCATAGACGCTTTTGAGCGCTGGTGTGCTGATGAGGCCCGTGTTCGAGCCATCTTGGTGGTCAGCGTCGACGACTCCATCCAGTCAGACATTGTTGGTCTGCGTTCCACTCGCCAGGTCTAGGAGTATTTACGCGAGCGATACCAGCAGAGCAGCGATGCTCAGTTCTTTCGCTTCAGCGTGAGTTGGAGACGCTTCTCTAGGAGGACTCCTCTGTTGATGACTTCTTTCGAGCCCTGACTAGTCTCTAGCGCCACCGACGAGCCGGCTTCTCCACTCTGCCACGAGTGTCATAAAGTGCAGAAGGCGGATCGTGATCGCCTTCGACTTTATGACTTCGTTTGTCGTCTTCGCCGCATTTTGAGCTGCCGTGGCTCAATCACGAGCCGCCACCACGACCGACGATCCACCGAGGCTCTTTCGACCCTTCGTGCTTAGGAGCTTCGCCGTAGGTTAGCAGCACAGTTTGTTTCGACTGTGCTTGCTACCCATTCTTCTTCGGCTACACCGACGGTTTCTGCTTCGACTACAAGACCTTCTCAGCTGTCTGTTTCTGCTCCTGTTTTTGCACCAACTGGGGTTCAGTGCAATTATTGCAAGAACTTCGGGCACGACTACCAGCGTTGTGCGGTGCGCAAAAAGCAGAACAAGGCACGTGGATGATCCCAAGGGGGGCAGGGAGGCCCTAACTCCTTGACGGGAGGACAGACCAACACGTCAGGACCTTCTCAGCGAGGTGACTCGCTCGCCAGCTTCGCCAGCTCTACTTCAGCCAGCCTCTCTCACACTCGCCAGAGTTCTCGCCGGTCCTAGCTCGACGTCTCCTCCAGGTACTTCTTGGGTTCTGGATTCTGGTGCCTCTTTCCACATGACACCGGATTCCACATCTCTCACTTCAGTAGGACCTCCTATCTTTCCTATCTCTGTTCAGACAGCTGACGGTAGTCCTCTGTCTGTCACACCGTCGAGCACTCTTTGTCCACCGACTTTTCTGCTCCAAATTGCTTCCCATGTTCCCACTCACTATGCGCCTTCTCTCGGTGGGTCACCACCGATCTTGGTCAGTAGGGTTGGTTTTGACTCTCACGCTGTTTCATCCAGATTGACAGATGGGATCGGTGATTTGGGACCGGCCGACGCCGTGGATCGTCGTGGTCTCTACATCCTTGATCGCCCACCTTCCGTCCACTTCGCTGCTCCTATCACCTCTACGATCGCTTCCACCGCCACCGCCGCCACCACCTCGAGTTTTTGCGCAGTGGCATCACCGCTTAGGTCACTTGTGTGGTCCCGTCTTTCTTCATTAGTTCGTAAGGGTGTTATTGGACATGTTACCGCTGACACGCCATGTTTTGTCAGGTTGTAAGTCGGCAGCGCCTGACTTCCTTATCATTCTAGTGAGTCCTTGTCTTCTCGCCCTTTGACTTAGTTCATTCGGATGTATGAGGACCTGCGCTATTATCTCTAAAGGCGGGCATAAACTTTATGTGATCTTCATTGATGATTATTCCGCTTTACATGAATTTTCCCTATGTCTAATCGTGGTCGCCTTACAATCTATCGTAGCTTTGCAACGATGGTTCGCACTCGCTTGATTCTCCCATCCGCATTTTCGTTGTGATTCTCCGCTAGTACTATTCTCGCGCTTTTAGACGCTTTCTTTCGAACAGGCATTCTTTATCGCCTTCTTGTCCCGGTGCCCATGCTCGTAATGGGGTTGCCGAGCGCAAACATCGCCATCCGCTTGAGACCGCCGCACTCTTCTCCTTGCCTCTCACGCCCCACCACGCTTGGTCGATGTTGTTTCAACCACCGTGCATATCTCATCAATATGCAACCTTCCATCGCTCTTAAGGGTGTCGGTCCTATAGAGCCTCTACTCTCGAGCCCCAAAGACACTCACCTTCGCTTTTGGTTGTACTTGTTTTGTTCTTGCAGTACTCGTGAGCGCACTAAACCGCCGGTCCGCCGCTTGAGTATGTGTTTCTTGGTTATAGTTCTGAGCATAAGGGTTATCGCTGCTGGGATCCTTCTGCTCGACGGATCTGGGTTTCACGAGACGTTGTCTTTGACGATTCTCGACCTTTCTTCTATCGAGATTCGGCTCCCCCTGTTTCCACCGTTGAGTCAATTTCATGGTTGTCTCTTTCTGACTATTCACCCATTTCTCCACTATCATAGTCTTCCCTTAGTCTGTCCCCAGTAGTTCCTTCTCGTACCTCGCCTCCAAAGGCGCTCCTCCTCTGACCGCCTCTTATTCCTACAAAGACCACCATCTCGTTTCTCTGGCATTTACTACTCCAGGCGTCCTTGTCCTTTACCAGTCTCCTCCCCTGATATCTTGTCGACACCCACATCTGATCCTCCTGATGATGCTCCTCGTTACGTCCTTCATGACCGGACGTCCCTTCGACCTCCTGATCGTCTTGGATTTGCTCCGATAGCTCATGCTCTCTCTGTCACTGAGCCTAGTTCTTATCGTGAGGTTGCTCCTTATTCTGAGTGGCAGCTCGCTATGGCTGAGGAGCTTGATGCTCTTCGACGTACAGAGACTTGGGATATTGTACCAACACCTGTGCATGCTCGTCCGATCACGTGCAAGTGGGTGTACAAGATTAAGACTCGGTCTGATGGTACTATTGAGCGCTACAAGGCTCGTCTTGTGGCTCGCGGTTTTCAGCAGGAGTACGGTCGTGATTACGATGAAACTTTTGCCCATGTTGCCCATATGACCACTGTTCGCACTCTTGTTGCGGTTGCTTCTGTTCGCCGGTGGTCTATCTCTCAACTGGATGTTAAGAATGCCTTTCTTAATGGTGTTTTGCATGAGGAGGTCTACATGCAGCCACCACCTGGGTATTCTGTTCCTGATGGGCACGTCTGTCGTATTTGTCGTGCTCTTTATGGCATCAAACAGGCTCTTTGTGCCTAGTTTGTGCGTTTTACCTCAGTGATTACTGCTGTCGGTTTCACTGTCAGTTCCCATGATCATGCTCTTTTTGTCCATGTCTCATCTCGGGGCAGGACACTGCTTCTTCTGTATGTTGATGATATGCTCATCACTAGTGATGATTCCTCATTCATCACATATGTGAAGAAGCATCTTAGTGAGCAGTTTTTAATGACCGATCTTGGTTCTCTTACATACTTCCTTGGGATTGAGGTCTCTTCTATGCCTGAGGGCTACTACCTCTCCCAGCAGAAGTATGTCCAGGATCTTCTTGATCGGTCTGGTCTGACTGACACTCGCACTGCTGAGACTCCCATGGAGCTATCCCTACAGCTTCGTGCCACTGATGGTGATCTTCTTGAGGATCCTACTCGATATCGCCATCTTGTTGGGAGTTTGGTGTATCTTGTGAGCACTCGTCCTGATATTGCTTATGCTGTTCATATCTTGAGTCAGTTCATGGCTCGTCCTACCCATCTTCACTATAGTCACCTTCTTCGTGTTCTTCGCTACTTGCGTGGGACTATCTCTCGTCGTTTGTTTTTCCCGAGCTCTACCACACTACAGCTTCAGGTGTACTCCGATGCGACCTGGGCTAGTGATCCTTCTGATCGTCGTTCTTTTTCTGCTTACTGTGTTTTTCTTGGCTCCTCCTTGATTGCCTGGAAGACTAAGAACCAGACTGCAGTTTCCCGTTTGAGTGCAGAGGCTGAGCTGAGAGCTATGGCAGTAGTGACAGCAGAGGTTACTTGGTTGAGGTGACTACTTGCAGATTTTGGAGTGCTTGTGATGGGACCTACGACTCTTTTGTCTGACAGTACAGGTGCTATCAGTATTGCCCGGGACCCAGTGAAGCATGAGCTCACCAAGCACATTGGTGTGGATGCTTCGTACACTCGCTCTCAGGTGTAGGAGGGAGAACTTGCTTTACAGTTTGTGCCATCAGAGTTACATGTTGCTGACTTCTTCACGAAGCCACAGACTAGAGCATAACATTTGTATTTTCTCTCCAAACTCAGTGTGTGTGATCCACCGTGAGTTTGAGGGGGGTGTTAGAATATGACTCTTTTTGTATTTCTTTATCTCAGATATGGTAACCCTCTTGTACTCTCTATATATATTGCCCATTGGGCCTCAAATATATGCACAATATTTACAACAACTTTTATACTTGGGACTGATTTGCATATACTACAGTTGATACATTTGGCAAGTTTTAGTGAACTGTGACCTTTGTAATTTTGGTAGCATTATAAGGGTCAGAACTTTGCTGTGATTTGGATTAGTTTTGCTTCGTTTGGGGCACCGAGGTTATGGGATTCATTTGCTATTATGCTGCATCTTAACAGAAAAAAAACATATGGAATTTATGTGCATTTCAATAGTGGTGTTGATTGATTGGTCACGATGTGGTTCACCTACGGTGCCTATTTCAGAACCATGGGTCAGCAGCAGTCTAGTCAGTCCATGACTAAATGCATGACGTAGGTAGCATTGTTACTCAAGCTCATGATCCAGCAAACCCCATCCATAGACATAGACATGTATATGGTACATGCACCAATTTTCTTCATGTTTCATTTATTAGCGTAGGAACTTAATTACCAAGCTACAGCTTGGACATGCCAACGATACAAGACCAAGCAATTTTTTCAGAGGAATCAGCACACACACACACATGGTTGCATACAAATGAAGTTTTTCCACTTATTATCGAGGGGGTGGGCCTGGGCTGGAATCGACAGCCCAGATCAGGCGACGCGGACGGGCCTTTCGAACACCCAGCTGAAGCGTACGAATTTGGGCTCCTTTTGGGTTTGGGTTTGGGCCGCCGCCCTCTCCTCCATCCTGCGGATCCTGCGCGGCAGCCCGCACGCGTACTCCTGTGCGCGCCGCCCCTCGCCCCCGGACACGGCGAGCTCCGCCACCCTCCACCTGCGCACGAAGTGCTCCACCATGTCGCCGTAGTCCGTGGCCGTGTACACCCCCTCGCGCTGCGCCGCCGCTGAGAAGTGCGCGAATAGGTCGTCGTCACGGCCGTCGGACATGAGCTGGCCCGGCATGGTGATCTTGGCGCGCAGGACGGTGGCGAGCGCCCGCAGCATCCCGTCCGGGTCGACCTCGAAGAGCCTGGCCGCCGCCTTGGTGTACGCCGCCTCGTGGCGCTTCGTCGGCGGCGATGACGCCGCAGATCTTTGCGAGGCAGCGGTCGCCGTGGCGGGCGGCGTGCCTGGCGGTGTGGGCGTGGGAGATGAAGGTGGCGCGCTCCTGGAACGCGCCGTAGATGAGGTTGTGGTAGGGGCTGGAGGGGGCGAGCATGTGCATGCCGCCGCGGAGCAGGTGGTGCACCGTCCTCTCCACCTGCCGCATGTCCACGCGGCCGCACAGGTAGAGGTACCGGTTCAGCAGGTCGCCGTGCCGGTTCTCCTCCGCCGTCCAGCCGCGCAGCCACCGCGCCCAGGGGAGCTCGCTGCACCCCGTGTCGTCGCGGCCGCCCTCCACTCGGTTGCCCATGCTCAGGTACGTTGGCAGCGCTTCCTCCGTCACCATGTTGCCCACCAGGCATACCAGCAGCTCGTCCGGCACGCCGGCCGCGCGGGCCTGCAGCTCCGGCAGCAATAAGCTGGAGTCTCCACCGGCGAAGCAGGGCAGCAGGTCAGCGGGCTGCCACGCCGCCTCCACGGGGGTGAGCAGCGGCAGCAGCTGCTGCTCCACCCACCCGTCCGCGCTCAGGCTCCGCACCGCCTCCACCTGCTCCTTGAGCACGTCCTCGGTCGTCTCCTCATCACAAATAGCCAATGCCGCCGCCGCCCTGCTCCTTGGATTTGCCGGCCGGCAGAGACACCTGCTGAGGTGTGCCGGAGAACAAGAGTACCTGAACCTGAGCATCATCATGCTGGTCTTGTTGCTGCTGTTGCAAACGCATAGCTTCACTGACGACGCAGCAGCAGCAGCAGCTGCTGGCAGTGTGATGAGCCCCAGCATATCTATTGATTTCTATATACCAACGTATCTTGCAAATTGATCTAGGCGGGCGTGATGGATACGATGGATCGATGCTGAGCCGAAGCTAGCTCCACTACTTATCTGTACGTATAGCTGGCAAGAGGAGAGCTGATCGAGCATCTATTAATCTATATTGGAGTAAGTTGTTTGGAGCTCCCTCAACTCAACTTGTATGGTTGTTTCACCCAACTTTAATATTACCTACTTTACTTTGTCGGCTCCTTAAACTTGCGTCTGTTTGCACCTCGCCACAGGTAAATACCGGGATGGACCGCTATAAGCCAACAAGTGGGCGGTGACTACGTGGAAATAAATTACTCCAGTCTCGTTATTTTTAAGTCGTTTGAAATTTTTTTAAGTTTAAGTCACTTGTTATGACCATTGAATTTATATAGAGATTGATGTGTCATATGATTGGATATTAATCTAATAGATAAAAAAGATGACTTATGCTTAAAATTTTTTCAGTCAACAGCTACAGGGACAGAGTATGCACGTCGATGCTTGTGGAAATGGTAAGGCTGCACATGCCTGCATTTATTATAAATACATAAATACGTACATATATTGCTCCATACGTCCCGATCCATCAAGTTCATACTACAACTATTGATACACAGTCGTATGCTGTAATTTGGACCGATGGATCGTGGACAGTGGCTTAATGGGTTGCATGCATTTAGCTTCCAGTACACATGCATGCCTAGCTGCATTCATATATATGTACTACTCGATCCAGTCCGGTCGTGTAGTTACTCCTAGCTCGAGATCGAGATCGAGATCGAGTAATGCACTGCACTGCACTGCACCATGCATGCATACGACTGCATATATACATGCATGTTTAGTGAATGAATATATTGAATGCCCTTTAATCTCCTGCTGACGAGGACATCCCGACCACCACTACAAGCACGTGGCCGGTCTACTTCTCCAAATTCGCCTAGATATTCCTAGTGCATACAAGGTGTCCGATGACGAGCACGCACAGGCAAAGAAACTTAATTAACAAAGTCAACTTCCCTGTGATGATAATTTTTATACTAGTGCCTAACAGTAGCTAGCTAGGTTACTAGCTGCTTGTGTTCAGATTTGAAGCAAAGACACGTACCGTGGGAATTAAACTGAAGAGCATGGAGATGATGCATGCTACTCTGTTCAGATGATGTTGTCCTGATGAACAAGTGTACATCTAATGGTGCATACAAGTGCATGCATGTGACCCGTGGAAGTTGTGGGAGACTGCAGAGGCGTTTGATCGAAGAAAATTAAGATGGACGGCGTGCAAACCAGTTCGCCGCCGTCGTCAACCAAGTGCATCGTCGTCTCGTTGTCGACCATGCATGCGTACGTCGTCGGTGTGTCATCGACCAGTGGGGAGAGTCTAAGGGAGTACGTACGCATGCACTTGGGGGTGATGCGCACCATGAACCTTAGACCACGTTAATTCAAAGATGGCTAATATTGCTTATTCTCGGGTTTATACTACACGACACGTTGCCTTCGGGAATTGGACGATTTTCTTGTGTTACCTCCCTTCTTCTAGTGTTTACTCGTGTTTTACAGGAAGAACACTGCATCTACTTGTGCATGGTCGAGTAGACAAAGATCAAAGTGTGTGGTTAGACGAATTTGAGTGTCGCATGTTGGTGTAATCGAGATAGTAGTTGGCGCTATCGTTTGTTACGTTGCACACTAGCACGGATCCAAGTTATCAATAATTCTACGTCGTAGTGGGTCAGGGAGGCCTGGCGGTGGACGCCGAGAAGCCATTCGAGGGCATGGTGAGGAGGGGCGGGAGAGGAATAGGCGGCGGGAGCGGGAGGATACTGGGGCGAGCAGGCGGGGCATGGTGAGAGGGGCTGCATGGTGGTGGTCAGCGGCAGGGAGGTAGCTAAAACCTAAGCTTCACGGTGCTCCCTAATTGGCGCAAACAGAGGAGGAGTAGAGGACTCTATCGTTGCTGGCCGTCTTCCGTAAAATTGTCTGCCAAATGCTTGAGGTAACTCTTGTGCCGATCCTTTCACTGTACATGAAATTCTGAATTTTTCTTCCAAACTTTCGTGTTCTCGATGCTCCAATGCTGTTTCAAATGAGAGTTTTTCATACTAGAGTTCAGGAATATGGCTTTCATGATTCATAGATGCTCTCTGTACAATTAACACTGCTACAAATGTAAGCTACATATGTAGTATGCCGGCAAGACCAAGCTGCATCTGTTCAGATGCATCATGTTATATGCTTGAGGTTAACATCACACCATAGTTAAAGATGCATTTATTTGAACCTGGACATGTTGTAAAGAACTATCTAATCTGGTGAATGATGATGCACTGACACATATTGTATTAGTGCAAGTTAATTTTAACTGATATGTAAGGAACCAACAACATTAAACTTGGCGCTAATTTATACATTAAGAAGGATCTAAGAAACAATTTTTATAAACATATGTAGCTACAAACACTTTTCTAAGTATATCTAAATGCAAGTGTAAATGTGGTGATGCTTATTATGTTTTGTTCTCAATCTGAACAGTTGGGAAAAAACGGAGCTCTGAATTGGATGAATAAATAGGTGGAATGTGAGTTCATGTACCTGAGTTCTTGTTTTGACTGGTTTCCTTGTTCTGTTCTTAAATATGGAAAAGCAATTTTTTGTTGTTTCTTAGACATTTGGGCTCTAGATCCGAGCAAACTCTGCTTTTATTAGCTTTTTTTGGGTCATATATGCTTCCTTTGCTATTATTGTTGCAAATGCAAATCATGGGCAGATCCGGACCTCGGGCTAGGTAGACTATAGCCCCGAGGCATAGAAAAATCTACAGTGTAAAATTCATCCGATATAGACAAAAAAAGATCAGCTCGAGACTTGTGGTCTAGTTTGAGGCCCAGCCCACTCGACCTCATGCCCTCAAATCCCTAACCTAAGGCAAAATTTGATATATGCCACTTAGAAAGTTGTCACTTCGAGATTTGCCACTCAGTTTTCTGAAATTCGAAATTTGCCACTCCAGTTTCTTTTCCTTTTGAAATTTGCCATTATCATCACTTTTCTTCCATTTTCTTTTCTTTTCTCCCATTTTCCATCTATTCCAATGGTGAACTTCCCCTTTTGCCCCTCTCTATTTGGAATCAATCCTGTCTGCCTTGCTCCCCTGGGGAGACGGCGTCGCCGGTCCTGCCCCTCCCCCTCCCCACCGGTCCTGCCCGCCGTCCCTCGGCACCGCTAGTCCTACCCCCTCCCCATCCCCGCCAGTCCTCCCCGCCAGCCGCCGCATCCTAGCCCTACTCCTCGCCCAAATCGGCGCTGCCTCCCCTCAGTCGGCCGCTCCCGAGGGAGCTCCAAGCCCCCCTCCCCGCCGGTCCTCCACGCCGGCCATCGTCTCCCACACCGCCTGTCGCCGCCGCCGAGCCGCCGCCCGAGCTTTCGTCGGTGCAGGACGCTGGCGGGGCAGTGGCGCTTGCGCTCATTGTGATCTGGAGCAAGAGGATGGTCGCAGTGGTCACTGTCACCTCGTTGTCGCTGCTCTAGATCGAGTCCGTCAGGGCCGCCTCCCGCCGGCGGCCACAGCCGTGCCCGGCGGAGACTAAGGAACTGCTAGATTTGTGCGGCCGTGGCCGCGTCTCACCAATTCAGGAGGTGGAATCGGAGACAGAGACGCCCAGGTCGAGCTACGCCGATTCCTACAAGGGAGGCGAGGTCTCCTCCCTTTGGATCGGCGAAAGGAGCGATCTCGGGGGAGACGATTCGATCAGTTTGAAGAGGAAGGAGAAGAGATCGCTGAGGAAACTAATCGTTGAGGAAACTAATCGCCAAGAAACTGCACAGTGGCAAGAAGCAACCCAAGGAGAAGGATCCCTCGGGCATGCAGCCGGACGCCGTCGGCGAGGTGGGCAGCAACGCCGGGCCGGTAAAAACTGAGCCTTTAGTTGCTTCCACCGAGCAAATGCCATTGGAATCGAGCAGAGAGGAGGGGGAGGAGTTGGATGGACGAGGGGGTGCCGCATTGCCTTTCGCCGCGTTCATCCCGGTGGTTGTCGTAGGCCTTGTCGCCGGGAAGCTCTAGGCGGTGGCGCCACCGCCCTCTCGCGCGTGTTCTCTAGTTCACTAGCTAGTGATGGGAGTAATCGATTACGAGGTTCGAATTCAGATTCCTCAAACCGGGAGGTTGCGATTGAGTTTGTTCGTTGTAAATTAGAGACAAAAGACACAAGTGTATAATACATGTTCTTGGGGTTCTCTCCTTCTGCTTTTCTAAATGTTTTGCAATTGTGTTCCTTCTTGAATCTAACTAAGAAGTGAAATGATCAAAAGTGTTGCTCTCATCTGATTTTGGCGAACAATCATCAACGTGCAGCAGTGTGGCTGTTTGTCTTTGCCTGTCGGGTGTGTGCTCGGTTGGTGTTCTTCTTTGCAAGATAGCGGGAAAGGATTCTTCAATTCTGTGTGTTTAGGATCATCATGTTGTCAATGGATTGGGGATGGAGTTGGTCAGTTGGATAGATGAGTGGATTGGGGATGGAGTTGGTCAGTTGGATAGATGAGGGCAAGGCAGGAGGGGCAAAAGGGGAAGTTCACCATTGGAATAGATGGAAAATAGGAGAAAAGAAAAGAAAATGGAAGAAAAGTGATGATAATGGCAAATTTCAAAGTGAAAAGAAACTGAAGTGGCAAATTTTGAATTTCAAGAAACTGAGTGGCAAATCTCAAAATGGCAACTTTCTGAGTGGCATATATCAAATTTTGCCCTAACCTAATCTACGCCCCGTGCCCGGCTCCTCTTGCACGCTTGCCGTAGCCACGCCCTTCGCCGCCGCGCCCTCCATAGTAGTCTACCCTCCTCTCCAGCCCGCCTGTAGGGATACGACCAGGTCCTTATCACTTACGACCAGTTCGTACTTAGTCACGACTAGTTCATAATAAGTTACAACCAGTTCATAACTCCTTACGACCAGTTAGTATCTAACTACGACCAGTTTGTAACTCCTTACGACCAGTTGGTGATTATGTTCGATTAGTCTTCGACTGGGTCGCATCTCTATACGACTTCGACCAGTCTACAACCTCGGCAACTGAACGACTTGCTTGTGTATTCTCCCTTTGCCTCACGACATCTGGTTGAACTCCAGGTGAGATAATATGTCATCCATGTACTGTTCAATACTTTCTCGATCAAGTGTCGAATAACTTTATGTGGTCGACACTTCGACCACTAGTGGCATGGCCATGCACTTTCTTTATTCGACCACAACGAGGGGCCCAGAGACATCTCTCCTGTTATCTTAGGAGGGGCAAATCCCATATCCGACTAGTCACATTCCTCCGCATGTTTCATAGCATATCCGAAAGCTACCTTTATAACTACCCAATTACGGAGTAGCGTTTGACAACCCCTAAGAGTGCTATTACACATGTAGGAAACCATGATGATCTCAAGTCTAAGGATTATACATCATCATTGCTTGAGACCAACTAACGACACATAGAGTTATAACAATCTCAATAGTATCTCAAGATGGGTCTTATCCAACACTATGTTCTCTAACATGTGTCCACATTATTGATTCGATATCTCTATATCCATGACCGGTGAAACATGGTCATCAATCAATACATGTACTGGTCGTAGAGTCACTGGTGTTCCGACCAGTGATATTCGACCAGGGATACTTTTAGAACGACATCATATAAGATAAAGAGTTTCACCAACAAGTCACATACTCATTGATCTATATAACTGATGATTCATTCAAGGAATAAGATAACATATTATCAAATGTTATGAACATAATGAAATATAATCATCTCTATGATTGCCTCTAGGGCATATTTCCAACACAAATCCCATATCCGACCAGTCACATCCCTCCGCATGTTTCATAGCATACCCGAAAGCTACCTTTATAACTACCCAGTTACGAGCAACGTTTGGCAACCCCTAAGAGTGCTATTACACATGTAGGGAACCATGCTGATCTCAGGTCTAAGGATTATACATCATCATTGCTTGAGACCAACTAATGACACACAGGATCATAACAATCTCAATAGTGTCTCAAGGTGGGTCGATCCAACCCCATGTTCTCTAACATGTGTTCACATTATTGATTCAATATCCCTATATCTATGACTGGTGAAATATGGTCATCAATCAATATATGCGCTGGTCGTAGAGTCACTGGTGTTCCGATCAGTGACATTCGACCAGGGATACTTTTAGAACGACATCATATAAGTTGAAGAGTTTCACCAACAAGTCACATACTTGTTGATCTTCAGAACTAATGATTCATTCAAGGAACAGAATAACATTAATTCAAGAACTCATAAACATAGACGTGATACAATCATCTCCATGATTGCCTCTAGGGCACATCACCAACACCGCCCGCCTGCCCTCCTCTTCCACTGGTTCTCACACCCCCCGACCCTCCTCTCCTCCCATACCCACCGCCCATCGGCCACCACCAAACTCCGTGCCACCTCTCTACGCCCTCCTCACCGTGGATTCCCCCGCTAGCATGTGGCACACCCCTCGCCTAGTCCTCCTCACTGCCGATCCCCTAGTCGCCGTTCTGCTCGTGTGCTGTATGTGCCAGATCCATGGAGGTGTGCGTTTAAACACAAGCAATGCAAATGGATTATCCCAATTATTTTAATTGAACATCTCTAGTTTGCATCATAATCTTTTGTAACTACCAAAACTTAACCAAATTGGTTTCTTTGTATGTTCTTGAAAATTCTATGCTAGTGTTAAATACCTAATTCAGCCTTTTCAGAATAGTACTTATAAGAATAGCTGATGTTATCTCCCAGTAAGCATTAGCAATACAAGACATTTCTGGGAAATGACATCTCTTTGTTGTTTATTATGTTTTTTTTGTCAAACAAAAGAAGACGCTTTCTTTCTTTGATATTTGTCTTGAAGTAATTTGTTCTCCTGACAAGATTGTATCTTTTGTGACTCATGTTGCACCTCCTGAAGAAAGCTTAGAAATTAATTACAAAGTAAGCTCATCGCTAGTGGAGATTGTGAGAAGAATTGATAGTCAACCCCGTTACATCCTTGCGAAGGTAACATCTAAACAATCGATTTCTTCCTTGTAACCAATTTGACTTGTTAGTTCTTACTTGGTTCATTATACAGACTGTATATGCATAAGATAGATTGTGATGGCACTGCAAAATTTTGTCATTTCTGGAATTGTCACTATTAAGTCAAAATATTACTTTTGTTTTCTTTGACTTTTATAATCAAGTACTTTATGAAATTCTGAGATAAAACTATACCTACATGTTTCCTTCAGAAACAAAACAATGTGTGCAAGTGCTAATGTGCTAGCAAGTCCAAACAACATGACTGAGCCCACAAGTTATGTCTTATTTTTGTTATGTCGTGGTGTGGGTATAAATTGACATTAGTTCTAGAATGTTAACCTATTAGAATTTAGTCCTATTAGAATTTAGTCTGAGGCACGGTGAAATCCTAGATCTGCTACAGTGGAAATGCCTTTTACTTTGTTCATGTGGTAAGGATTTTATAGCCGAGAATTCAGAACAGAGGAAACATGTTAGTGTTTTCTAAGGTTAGCCGATGCTTTTGTGTATGCAGGTCAGATTGGGATGCATTTCAAGCCAAACAATCCTGAAGGTACGCACGAAAAACTAGCCCTCCTTATCACTATATTTCAGTTACTAATCTATCTTGCTACAGTGTACTTAGTTCGTTTGCCTGAGAAAATAACTATCATTTAGATAAATATTTTATTGGTCACATGTGCATATCTTAGTGAATAGTGAGGCTACAACAAGTCGAACGATGCTATTGGTTTCGATTATAGCTTTCACCTTGCACCATCGGGTAATTTGTATTCATTATGTTCTATATTTCTTATAACTATACCTAGAATTTTTAATTACAAAATGTCATGGAATCTTATCCCCTACCAAATTAACTGCTCCTGGCTTACCACCACGACACCACCACTGCCTCCTCCCCTAGCCTCCTACTTCCTCGCTGCGATGTGCCTGGCGAGGTCTGCAGAGACCAATAGTCGTGAGAACCGAGTTGCGGCTTGGATTCAGGGTGGAAGAAGGTGGTTATCAACGCGTAACCCTCTTCCTTGCCATCTGGCAACAGCTGAAAATGGGCAACGCGTCGGGGAGGGAAGTCGGTATCAACTTCAACTTCCAAAGGTAAACAATATATGAGCTCAAAATTTTAATTTGTGAGTAGTAGTAGTAGGTAATACAATAGGTGGAATTAATATTTCTGTTTACACGTGTGAAAAAAATTCTCTCTCTCAACTTGAAAAAGGAGTTTACCCTGCGTAAAACCAATGCTCCTCACTCTTGCATCCGCGCCGCCCCGCCCCTTGCCCCTCGCATCTCCCTCACCCCTACCTCTGCGCTGCCCCGCCCCTCTCTTTCGCGCCGCTCTCGTCCCTACCGCATCTATGCCGCCATTGCCACCCAACCTCGCCCCTACCTCATATGCGTCGCCCCGCCCCTACCGCTTCCACGCCGTCCCGTCATCCTTAACGCATCCACGCCGCCCTCCTTGGCCCTCGCATCCACGCCACCCCACCACTCCATCTCGTCCCGCCCTGCCCCTACCGTTGCTGCTTCTCGCATCTGCGCCATGCCGCCCCACTCTGCTTCCCCTGCACCTACCGCAGTAGCTCCTCACGTGTGTGCCGCCCCACATCACATCTGTGCCCCCCTAAACTTTGCTTCCCTTGATACTGTGCCCCACCCCTACCATCGTCACCTCTCCTTCCATCTGCGTCGGCGCTCCGCCTCTCGATCGAGCGCCTCAGATTCTGCGGTAGGCAGCGACTTCAGGCGATGATCGACTTAGATTCTGCAACCGTCGCGAGCAACCCAAGAGACATATCATGTCCTTTATTACCTCGCCTGCTTTCATCTGCTTCTGTTTGGCCCGGTTTGCTCACCTCGTCGTCTCCGCTCATCAGGTCACCGCTGATCCCGCTGTCTGTTACCTCTCTCTCTACGACTTTCTACCCTGACCGATTGTGTAAGTTTTGTGTTCATTGTTCATTTGTTATCCGGTGATAGATCTGCATGGCACCATAAGGTTGCTTCTTCTTTGGAGATTATTGAGCACAGAATTGATCCTTGTGTTAGATATCTAACTGTTGTGTTTCCTTCATGCTTTTTTAATCACTCATTTGGGATTTCGTGATGCAGTAGTAGAGCTAATAGAAGGAAATGTCTGAATTTTTTCCATCACCACTGCGAGGTCAAGAGTAGGTGTGCTTGATAGCAAGGGAATTACTCCATGACAGCTGGTCAACTGTAAGAGGTAATCAAGTTGTTTTACATAATTGGCTCAATTGATCGCTTGATGGCTATTTTTCCTTGCTGTAAACTGTTATGTCATCTATGATTGGAACTTGAAATGTGCTGCCTTTTTTTTCTGGTCATGCTGCTAATGTCATGTAAAAAAAGACTTTGTTGGCTCCTATAAATAAGGTTTAGTTTTTTTTTCTTTTTGCTGGGGCTATATATAACAGCTCATATTTTTTTCTCTGAGTTAATTTTTATTCAACTAGATTTAGGATCGCTAACTATAATGGGTCTTTTAGCATGCCCTTCGGGCTAGACGGTACAGAAGTGGAAAGAAATGATTTGCGCGGGCCGTGGAGTAATCTTTTATTTTTTTCTATTTTATGCTGATGTTCATATTATTTTTCTTGATTCAATCTCTTTTTTATTTAGTTTCATACAACTTAAATAGTCGTGCTAACAGCTAAGATGGCTACTCCTAAGTCTTCAGTCTATATGGGGCATTTGCAATTTTGTGTTGTATCCTCTGGGTCATTCAGGTGCTTATTGGACTGGGATGAAACAATATGGATTAAGATTTTGTGTATGTTTTGACTGGAAGGTGCTTTGTTTGGGCTACTTAGTTAATGAAGGTGGATAAATGTTTTGCACGATCGAGTTGGAAATCGGAAGAAGCCAAGGATTATTCGATATGGAGAGTAGGCACCTATTCGACGGTTCTTTGAAAATATGGTGGGTGCGACCCTATTTATCTTCAAAGGAGATACCAAAATGAGTATGTTGTTTGTGAGTTGTGCTAACTGCATGATGTGAGTGAGTTTTGCGATTTTGAGAATTAATAGTATCAGTGAGGGCTGAATGTTTTGGTTTTCTTTTGATGGAGTTAAAGTTTAGTGTTTTGTAAGTTGTTTGTCTGTAAGATGTGGTGGCTCACTGTGGGTAATGTCGTTGCCATATGTGCTGAGTTCCTGAACATACGCTTCTACCTTTTGTTTCAGTTCTATAATAAAATCTGGACGGGGGTTTGTATGTGTTTCCTTTTTGAAAAAAATAGTCAGCCACATTAGTTCTTTGTATTCCTGTGATTTGTCTTCTGTTAAGACTTGAGAAGTGACAATAATATTGTACTTTGTTGTTGCTCATCATCTTTTCTTTTAATGTCGTGTTAACACAAAGTTCTTTGTTGTGCCCGGCTGCCCGCATCAATACGCGGGGTCAGTGTCATTTTTCTCTGTTCTTCATCAAAATTTTCTCAGTTTGGAAAAAATTATGAAATGCATTGCATAAGCATATTAGGACTAATTATACATTTTATATGCAGAGGAAACATATAATACTATTATAAATATTTTTACCCTTTGTATGCCTTTTGGATCCCGTCGCAGCGCGTAGGCAATCGGCTATACAAGATGTTTTTGCATCCTAGGTGTCTGTACTAACTAAGATGTTTCCTTTGTGTTCATATTCGACAAGAAATAACATCAACTACTAATTGTTTACATATATGTTTTGCTTGATGTGTGTTACATAATTTTAATGTTCATTGTACCATTCGAGTCACGTTTGATTATACGTATCACCTTATTTTGGGACCCGTTGCAACGTACAGACAACTTAATGGTTATAAACAAATGAAAAACTACAACAGGAAAAGCCATACTTAGCTGGCATTATCAAAGGAAAATTGTACTCATGAACATCTTGTTGTCTAGTTGCCAAGATAAATAGAGAAGTCAAGGAACATCTTTATAGATGGTAGTATTGTACAATGAAACAAATATTCAGATCAGATCAACAAAATAGATGGAACACTACAAAAATGCATTGCCTGCCAGAAAGATTACAGACACACCATGGTGGCATCATCGCATCCAGAAGCCGTCTACATCAGCAATCTGGTAACCTCATTCAGAAAAGAAAACAATATGGTAACTTTAAGTATCAACCTGCATCAATTAAGATAAAAAATTAATTGAAGTGTAAAAAATAAGAGATGGAAAATAGAGATGACATCGAAGCAATTTATGTGATACACAACTACACATGTACAAATTGCAAAAGAGAAAAGAGGGAAGAACATGTGCTAATAAATCAGGAAGGAATAATTGGGAAAGGTGATTTGGAAGAAAGAGGTGGATAGAGGAGGCATTATAGATTAGACGTGAAGAGGGAGAGCAAGGGGAGAAGAGGAGAGAGTTGGGGAGGATGAATAGGGAGATGAGGAGGCAACGGTGTGATGGTGGTCGAGTGCTTGGGGTAGGCAAATTTGGTTCGGAGAGGTGATTTGGAAGGACGTGTTACATATGCAGGAAACTTCTGGGCTGCCAGTGGCTCATGATGCAGGTGCCTATATGGAAGGGAATTTAACGGTCGCAACAATCTTTGGACGCAATCCGATGATTAGTTTTAAATGAGATGATGTGGCGAATCTCAAAGCAAATTAAAGGTGTCATCTATACCTTTCAACACTCATCCAAAGGCTGACAACAATTGAGATGACGTGGCTTCACCAGAGAACAAAAAATTCAGCTAGTGGGGACTAATTGTATAGGTATACAGGATTATCTAATTTGCTATCCATTTAATTAAGAGAAAATTGATCATTTGTCACCTCTTACATGCGCCTTTGCTCATTTGGGACTAAGTTTTAAGTAATAGCCCAAACGACACACCTTTCATGAGACATTTGATCATTTGCTCTTTTGAAGAATAAATGCCAGTTTTGCCCCTATCTTCTTCTCATTCTTCTTCTTTGCTTCGGCTATGGCTGACTCGGCACTCCGACCGCCATCCCCATCCTCCTCCACCTCCAGAGCCAAAGTGAAGCAAAGGAGAATCCAACCTTACCCACTGCAGCGTCCGCCATGGGAAGACCCAAGGCAACGTCCGCCGTTAGATCCGGGAGGGCCCACCCTTCATAAGCCCTCCTTCCTCTCCCCACTCACGCTGGCATCCGCCCCTCCCCCCTCTTCTTAGATCTAGTGGCCACTTCTCCTCCTTGAGTTGTTGAGGGAGCGAAGGAGTAGAGGAGAAAGAGCGCGGAGGTGGAGAGCATGTGGAGGGAGAGGTGGTGTGCGGAGGGCGGTGCGGAGAGGAGGCAGAGCGTGGAAAATGGTAGAGGTGTAGTAGTGATGGTGGCCGGAGCGAGCGGGTTGGCCATGGCCGGAGCAGGGAAGAAGAGTTAGAAGAAGGGGAAGAAGAAGACAGGGGCAAAATTGTCCAAAAGGGCAAATGATCAAGTTGCTCATGAAAGGTTTGATATTTGAGCTATTATCTAGAATCCTTCATCCAAACCCAATGCCGGTACTGCCCTCTGGCAAGCCACCCCCATCGCCTTCAACACCCACCACGCGCCCTCCTTCCTCCTCTTTGGCGAGCTGCCACTACGCCCCCTTCTTCCTCCTTTTCGGTGAGACCCCCCGCACCGCCCTGCTTCCTTGTCTCGGGCAGCTACTGCTGTCGAATCCGTCTCTTCCTAACCACTCGAGCATGTCGCCACCGCCTACTTGAACTGCACACCACCCTCCTCTGTGCCCGCGGCCGGTGACGCCACCACCGCCTCGCAGTGGCGGAGCCAGAAATTTTCCAAAGCCTAGGCAAACTGCAAGCCCAGAGCGCGAGGAGGCATTGGTGCCTGGGGATGGCGGCGCTGCCCCAGCCGCCAACTTGGCCGCCACCGCAGGGCGCGTGGTGCGGGATGTTAGAAATCACCAATTCCGAGAAAAATCGAGTTCGAACTCTCGCAAGTTCTTTTCGGATGATGAACAGTGGAACTGCAGAGAAGTTCAGAAGAAGGAAAACAGAGAGGCGAGGGATTGTGCTACGCAAAAACTGATTGTAGCTTTTCTGTTGGTTTTACTGAGTGTGATTAATGCTAAAACAGCAACATAAGATGCAGCTTTTCTAGTTTCAAACTTCACAATATTGCGAGATGAAAGCAGTTTGGTAAACTGGTAGACCCCTTTTCCCAACCTTGTCATTGATTATGATCCACACATGCAGCAATCCTTCCTTGTATTGTGGGTTGATACCTCCTTTGTATAGCTCCAAGATTTCTAAATTTGAAATGGCTGTAAGAAAATAATGAGAATGGTGTGCATTTTGGATTACCTTTGAACAATCTTGTCCCTAGATCAACAAACATAAAGCCGTTCGCGGCTTAATTAAATTCGTTTGGTCCACAATTATACAATGCCGACATTATTAATACTGTTGTTTATTTCTACTGCTAATTTACTATTATTAACCTTCAATAAACTTTACCTAATTACTCCTCATGTAATCCCCTTTTTCTTCGCCTAATTACTCTCCCACCTAATTACTTTCTCTCACCTACCTATCCTTTTCCCAGCCGAGAGCTTCCCTGTCCACTCATCTCTTCTCCCCTTTTTCTTTATTTCCTTTTTCTCTATACTTCGGCCGAGATGTCCCCAGGCTGCTGCTTCTTGCTTCTTCTTCATTCTTCACTGTCCCCATTCCTCCTATTTCTTTTCCACTTTCTATTTCTCTCTCTCTCTCTCTCTCTCTCTCTTGGTGAAGGCTTCGGCTGAAGCTCCTCTTGGCTTGGTTCGCCCGCGAGTCCCTGTACCTGGCCCGCCCGGCCTGCGCTCCCATGCGGCCTGCGTCGCCGCCGGCGTGCCCAGCTCGGCCCGCTTCCCTACGGCCTAGCCCTCCCGCCTGCCCCTCTGTGCCTCGGCCCGGAGCCGAGCCGGAGGGGATGAAGATGACGCCCGCGGCCGAGAGAAGCAGCGGAGGAGGAAGCCCGGCAATCGCCAGCCGGAGGGACGGTAGATCCGCCGCTGCCGCCTCGCCTCCCACCGCCGGTCTATTGCCCCCGCCCCTCTCTCTAAATCTGGGTTCTGATGAACCTAAACCCTAAATCAGGTGAACCCTGAACCCTAACTCGTCGGAAAGGTCGCCGGAGACGAAGTTGGGGTGAATCTGAAGGCAAACCGGAGGGACGAGAATTCCCTGTTTCTTTTACCAGTGGCATCACACGTTCATCGGCACCACGTACGTGTTTTTGTTTCACCAACCCCGGACGCGACTGATTTTGTCATATGCATGATACAAAGGCCTCGCATCACGTCGTACGTACTGTGTGTGTTGTATGCATATATAGACGGTAGGTAGATGGCACCATCATCAACGAACAAACGCAGTTGCTTTTCAAAATTAAGAAGATGAACAACTTAAGCAGAAACTTTGCTACCTACCAACATGCATATAGTTTGGTCACCGGCGCACTCCACCTTACATCCATATATATATATGGAAATTGCTAAGCGATCGGCGGTCAGGCTGCCATGGGTGTAGTATCTGTACTATAGCTAGTTAAGAGAGGCCGCGCCGTCGTTGGGGGATGGAGGTGGAGGTCACCGACACCGATCGTGCTGACGACTCCATGCTGCAGCAGCAGTTGCACGGCGACATGCTGGAGTGCGTGCTGCTACGCGTGCCTCCCGACGAGCTCACCGCATCGGCCGCGCTCGTGTCGTCGGAGTGGCGCCGTGCCGCACGCGCCGTCCACCAGCGCCAGCGACAGCGCCACCGCGGGGCGGTCGTTTCCCTCGTGGCCCACATCCAGGGCGCCTCCGTCGGCCGCTCGACGCACGTTTACGACCCGCGCAGCCGGACATGGGCCTCCGACGACAAGATGGCGCCGGCGCACTTGCAGGTCCTCCCCGTGCGGCGCTGCGCCTGCGCGGGCGGTGATCGCGTCTACACGCTCTCCCTTGCGTCCATGACCCTCTCCCTGGACGCGCTCGGCACCGCTTGGCGCGAGCTTCCGCCGCCGTGCGTGTGGCGCGTGGACCCGGTGGTGGCCGCGGTGGGTGCCCGCGTGGTTTTGCTCGGCGGCGCATGCGGGGCTATGGCGAGCGCTGGCGTGGTGGAGGTTGTTAACCACGAGCATGCTGGGTCTGGGTGGGCGATGTGCGCGCCGATGCCGGCGCCGTTAGCGTGCGCGTCGTCGGGCAGGTGGGTGTCGGCCGCTGCCTCGGAGCGGCGGGTGTACGTGGTGGAGAGGCGAACGGGTTGGGCGAGCTGGTTCGACCCGTCGGCACGGCAGTGGGGCCCGACACGGCGGCTTCAGCAGCCCGACACCGACACCGCTAGTGATGTCGTCGTTGATACAGGCATGATCAGGTCATGGGCGACCTGCGGGGTGAGCCGCGGCGGCGAGCGCCTGCTCATCTTATTAGCAACAGGAAGCTGCAGCAGCGACGGTCTGCGCGTTGTGCTCTGGAGCGTGGACGGGGAGACACTGCTAGCGCGGGAAGATGAGCAAGGAACAATGGCGGAGATGCCGGCGGAGATGTCGGAGAAGCTGTTCGGCGGAGGCCTCCGAACTGCTGCTGCAAGTATCATTAACATTGGGGCGGTTGCTGGCTCAAGCTCGGGGGGATATTATTGCGGCGGCTACGTGTACAACGCATCGGAGCCGAACAACGGAGCCGTGATGTACGAGCTGGAAGGGGACGACCATGAGCTTGGGGTCGTTGGTGGGAAGAAGAAGAATAACGAGACGACGATGAAGAAGAAGACTAGTTCTATTGGTAGTAGTAGTAATAGGTGGGAGTGGTTGCCGTGTCCACCAACAGCAGCGGCAGCGCAGGAGAGCGACCCATTCTTGGGCATCGTCTTTGGGTCAGCAGCATCTCAGAATTGAAGCTTCTTGTTCGAGCAGCAGTGCTACTGTACGCCCACTCCATGTGAAATACTACTGCTCCCTCCTTTTTTTTTTTCTCAAATTTATAGACATAGTACATTCAACATTTCAAAAGAATTTTATTTCCAAATAAACTATTTTTTTTATCATTTTACAAAAATAACACACGTTTTATTTTTTAAATAGAAATAACATCCGGTCGTTGGCTCACCAGACGACTAGGCCCAATCGCGCGGTGAGTTAGCGATTTGAGCCTAGCTGGCCCACATTTGCTGGCTCGTCGCGTGACTGAGGTGTCAGGACCAGAATATGCAAAATCGGACTCTCTGTATATATTGCACTAGTCCAGGATCACGCTAGTGCACGCAATGACAACATCGATGAAATACCACTCTATATGCAAAGATAACTAAGAAATATACAATTAACAATAATTACCAGAGTAGCGACCTTATGGTCGAAGCTTACAATTAATGCCCCAGAAGGCGAATATCTCAAATAACTGCAGCGGAAGAAAACAAAATAACTTTAGTGTAGTACATCCATATGCTTACAAGTAATCGATTGGCCGGTAGCGTCAAGGTTATCAGAATCGTGATTCTGAATCGGATCGGAGACACTCCGGTAGGATCACATTTTAGGATCGAATCGTAGAATCTAATATTCTATCTGATTCTTCTAAAAATACATTTTTTTAATGTGT